>JASEVX010000015.1:22681242-23008915 GCA_031761405.1 Serripes groenlandicus | reverse complement strand
AAAAAAAAAAAAAAACATGAAAAGATGTGACCTTGTGGCTGTGTTAAAAGGTTGATACACTGGTAAAAAAAAAAACCCGCATATAGACGCTTTCTGACGCCTCTGCAGCAGACGGCTTTTTGAAAACATAGTGACAAAAGAAGAAAATGCTCAAAACGAGCAATTTTTCCTTTATTCCACAATGTTTTCCACTTTAAGTCATAGGTTATCCTTTCAATTATAGAGATTTTTCCATTTTTTTGACAAAATATGTTGAAAGTCGTCTGCTGCAGAATTGTCGTATTAGGGAAAGGGTTAAGGAGTGTTTTGCTTGTTTCTAAAATCCTTATTTTATCTACTAACCCTATGTTGTGGGTACTCAAAAGAATCGTCTCATTGAGACGATCCTTTTGAGTACCCACAACATAGGGTTTGGTTGGATAATAAGAGAGATATTGTGGGGAAAAGAGCTGTAAACCCCCTCCTTATCTGGACCTCTGTAAACATTTCCCACTCATTTTGACTGCGGAATTGTCGTATGAGGGAAAGGGGTTAAACCCCAGATAATCTATCATCAATCCGTTCACTACGTAGCCTAGTAACACAGTTTTTGACGCTAGTTCATTAAAGTAATTGAAACACTTCAAACATCATTCCCCATTGATAAGACGGGGCAGGTTGGTGATGTAACGGGAAATCAATGACATCTTTTCCATTAAAACCCTTTTCAATGCTGATTTTTTTTTTTTTTTCAAAAATGGAATTGTTCAGCTCTGCATTTGGAACAGTCCATAGCCAATTTCTAGGAATATTAAGCTGAAAAGATTGAGTTGAATTGAGTAGCCAACAGTGGGAAGCTTGGTCAGACAGTGAGGGATGCGCGAGCTGGTCTGCATCTATCCTTGTGTCAAAGTCTTCCCCAAAATCGGTTCCATTAGTCCCAGAGTCAACGTCCTGGAGTCGATTTTGACCCCGTTCTCAAAATTGGTTTAAAACCCTTTGGCCGCTATACTCGACTTTAAAATACTGCTTGTCATATTTTGATAAATTTAGATAGAGGAATACGCCTTGGCCATGTGGTCATCGTCGGATATCTAGCATCAGGCGTCCCTGGTTCGATCCCCAGTCACGGCGGTGATGGGTGGAGTGCCCCTGGGCAATGCACACTTCCTAGCTTAGTACTGGTTTGGTTTTAACAACTGTTTACGAACGTACACTGTCGCCGTGATATAACTGAAATTATGTTGAAAATGCTTTTAACTCATATGAAATAAAAACTAAATTTAGATGACATTTGCAAACAATGTATACGAAGAAAAAGCCTGCACATAATACATATATGCAATATTAACCCTTTCCCTCAAACGACAATTCTGCAGCAGACGACTTTGAACGTATTTTGTCAAAAAACAAAAAATAGAAAATCTCCATAATTGAATGGATAACCTATGACAAAAAGTGGAAAACATTGTGGCAAAAGGAGAAATTTCACGCTTTCTGACGCCTCTGCCGCAGACGGCTTTTTGAAAACATAGTGACAAAAGAAGAAATTGCACAAAACGTGAAATTTCTCCTTTTGCCACAATGTTTTCCACTTTTAGTCATAGGTTATCCATTCAGTTCTAGAGATTTTCTAAGTTTGGACAAAGTATGATCAATGTCGTCTGCTGCAGACTTGTCGTATGAGGGAAAAGGGTTAAAGATAGTTAGGTGAACTATTTTAGTCCCAATGGCTAGCCGGTAGCGCCGCGGGCTATTCAATCAAGGAACTGTGAGTTTGAATCCCAGCTCGGCCAACATTCTTTCCGACGTTTGGCAAAAGTCAGTGTGACAAGCGTCATTCGTCTTTCACCAATATAGGCTAACAGTCTATGTGGGAAAGAAGCCAGTTGATCGGACAGTATGTTGTGTTATTTACTGACTGGTGTGAGAGAGACGGGGAAACACATAAGTATGTGAACTGAACCGTGTTTGAGATGGTACAAAAATGATGAAAACGGCCCTAAACTCCAATCAATTAAGAACAGAACAGAACAGAAATTTTATTTTCAACTTAAGCATATACAGCTCATGGTTGATATTCACAAATATACATACAGAAATGGTTAAGACAATGCAATAGTTGAGAAATAGTACTTAAATAAGTTTAAATTAAATAAGTTTAAAATCAAGTTTATATGCATATGTACATACTTGAACGTTGTGCGTAATAGCGCGGTATGAATTGTTTTCTTAATGTTTCATAGAACGGACAAACTAATACAAAATGGAACTCATCCTCCAAATCATTCAAATTACATAAGGTACAAATTCTTTGGTTCCTTTCAATGTTTTCATGACGACCAGTTTCAATTCTTAATTTATGGGATGTCAATTAAGCAATCAATCAACTGAAAAAACGGCCCTAAGCCCCAATCAATTAAGCAATCAATGGATGCCAGTGGCAATAATGAGGCTTTGCAAACAATATAGATTCTAATAAGTCAGCTCGTAACAGGCTGTCTAGCACGAAATCGGCATTGTTTGCCTTTTAGCCGTCATAATATTCCAGAACTCTTTATAACGCGAGAATGAATGAATGAATGTATATTGTTTTATGGCGCATCGACAGCTAAGGTCATTTAGCGCGCATTTAAATTTGTTATTATTCATGTTCCCTGGATGAACAAACCAGTACTAGGCTAGAAAATGTGCCTTGCCCAAGGGCACTCCACCATGACCGAATTGCCGCGACTGGGGATCGAACCCGGTATAACGCGAGAAATGGAGACGCCCGATTATGGACATGGAGGAGTATTCTTTATATACGATTTTTCGGCGCTGAAAGAGTTAAATTGAATGTACTGAGATTGGCCTCGTGTAGAGAGTGACTTAAATGAACTCGTGCGTCGATCCATCACTTCTAGAAACCCATTTTATTAATACCGTCATTTTGGGACACGCCATGAGAAAAGGCTACAAGTAAAATATTATGTTGTGTTTTTGGTCTCTCCCAATCTTGAATCATTCACAAAAAAACAACCATATCGTAATATAATCATCATAATATGAGTGATTGATTGATTGTGGTTTAACCTCATTTTTAACAATTTTCAGTCATATTACGGCGGCCAGTTCACCAACATTGGTGTTACCTTCCCATGTTGTGTTTCCTGGCTTTACATATTGTATGATACTAAATACATGGACCATTATAATTCTTAAGTCACATAATTATACCCCCTTCGAAGAAGAGGGGGTTTAAGGAGTCACTGTGTCGGTCGGTCGGCCGGAAGCCATATTTTGTCCGGCCTTTTTCTATACCAAGAGGAGATGTGCATATCTTAAAGGGGTTACAATTGCATTTTATTTTACAGAGTTATGGCCCTTTTACTTATTAAGTTATGGTGTAGGCCAAGGTGCTGTTTAGGGGGTATTTATCATCTTCAGTGATAGTTCTAGTTAAAACTTTTTTTGATTGAGTAAAACCATTGAGCCAATCAGTAACGGTTGTGCTTTCAAATTAAGAATAGTCTTCAAAAATATAGAATAATAATTAGAAGTCAAAACGCACATAGATCGATTAACATGTAGCCATTGCCGCCTTTGCAACAGACGACTTTTGAAAACAATGTTGCAAAAGAAGACATCGCTTATATTGAGAACGATCTCCTTTTGCTGCAATGTTTTTACCTCTTTTCAGTAATTACACTTTCATTTTGTTTTAAGAGATTTTTGGTGGTATATAGGAGGCACTGTGTCGGGCTGTCAGTCGGTCGGCCGGAAACCATATTTTGTTTTACTTGAAGCTTCTATACCAAGAGGAGATGTGTATACCCTTAAGGTCTTACAATTGCATGTTATTTTTACAGAGTTATGGCCCTTTTACTTATTAAGTTGTTGTGATGTGCATATCATAAAGGTCTTACAATTGCATGTTATTTTACAGAGTTATGGCCCTTTTGTTGGTCGGTCGGAAGCCATATTTTGAGTTAAGGTGCTGTTTTGGGGGTATTTATCATCTTCAGTGATATTTCTTATTAATGTTTTGTTTCATTATAACTTTTTTACTGTCTTATATACAGCCTCTGTCGGACGGATTCATCGCCATCGTACTACCCAAACATAGAGAATTCAAGGACGAAATGAACAAACTGTGCACTAAAGAGGAGTATCTTACAAAACTGAACTCGAACGACAGCCCAACCTGACAATACAGATTGCTGTCTATTTTATACCAAGTTAACATTAAATCTGCTATAAATCGTATATATGTCATTCATTCCAAGTTGTCCCTGATGGCAGGAGGATGCTCAATAAGAACGGCAAAGCAGCCAGTTGCTTGGAAAGCAGCTCAGTGGGTTTGATTGATTGATTGATTGATTGATTGGGGTTTAACGCCGTTTTCAGTCATATCACGGCGACCAGTTCACCTACTCATGCGTTTCCTGGTTTTCCCACACCAGTTTACCACACAACATACTTTCCAAACAACTGGTTGCTTTTACCACATAGACCGTTAATCAGCCCATTGGTGAAAGACGAATGACGCATGTGTCACAGTGACTTTTGTCAAACGTCGGAAAGAATGTTGGCCGAGCTGGGATTCGAACTCACAACCCCTGGATTGACAGCCTGTGTCGCTACCGACTTTGCTACCGGGGCTCGGCTCAGTGGGTTTGAACCGTTGGGGTCGATGCAACACTTGAGCTCCAGTCGGTGTCATACCTTATATACTTCTATATCATGTACATATAAGATGTGGGAACAATATTATATTTCCAGTCCGCCGCAATATGACCGACCGTAGGTGTTGAAAGCGGTGTTACACCCAAATCAAACAAACAAACTAAATTTATTCTAAGTCTGCGAAATGATTAACCCTTTCCCGCTAAATAGAAGCTTTCTGACACCTCTGCAGCAGACGACTTCTGAAAACGTTGTGGCGAAACAAGAAATTGCTCATGATGAGCAATATCTCCTTTTGCCACAAGGTTTGTCAACTATATTTAGTAATAAAAACCTTAATTAATTCAGATTTTTCACGTGTTTTCCAAAGTTTTCGAAGTCTTCTGCTGCAGATTTTCTTGTATGTGGGAAAGGGTTAATTGAATAATATATTAGAGCCGCGTCTTGTGACTTAGTGTATCGTTGAATCTGCGTACAGTGAAGACCCCGGTGAGAATCGGGTCTTTCTCCCATGATGTCTCTGTTAGCACGCATTTGAAACCTATGTTGTGGGTACTCAAAAGAATCGTCTCACTGAGACGATTCTTTTGAGTACCCACAACATAGGTTTTGGAGATCAAATAAGGATTTTAGCACATGATAAACGCTCCTTATCTAGAGCTCTGAGAATGTTGCACACGCACAGTCGTACCATGCACCGGTGAGAATCGGGTCTTTCTCCCATGATATCTTTGTTAGCAATCATTTAAAACCTATGATGTGGGTACTCAAAAGAATCGTCTCACTGAGACGATTCTTTTGAGTACCCACAACATAGGTTTTGGAGGTCAAAAAAGGATTTTAGAACTTGAAAAACGCTCCTTATCTAGAGCACTGAGAATGTTTCAATTTTCGGCATTGAGACTGGTCGTCACAATAATATTGATCGTGAACTAAGGATATGCATTTACTGTTTTCAAAAGTTAAAGAAAAACATTGTTGAATGTGAATTTCATGTGTTATTTCACTGCCAAAAGTTTGATCAATTAAGAATTAAGAATTAAGTATTTTTATTTGATTGGTATGTAGGCGACACCAACATTGATGATTGTTATACATTGCTTCAAAACTACAATCCTGATGTAATAAACAACTTTCATATTTCATATATATGTTAACGAAAACATGATAAGGACATCATTCTCAGTTATATACTATTAGTTAAATAGAATGCTTTGTACTATGGGCCGGTGGCCTAATTACTTTCAATAAAATATGTGTCATTGTCATTGTCACAGTCGCACCATGCTCGGAGTCCACCAACCGTACTTAGAGCTATAGTAACACCTAAACTCTTAAGTAAGTTTGTAATGCATTCCAGCACTCGTGTTATTCTACCGTGTTATTCTACCCCCTTCGAAGAAGAGAGGGTATATAGGAGTCGGGGCTGTCGGTCGGTCGGTCGGTCGGAAGCCATATTTTGTCCGGCCCATTTCTTACAAACCACTGGGTGGAATTCAATACCATTTTACATTAAGCTTCTATACAAAGAGGAGATGTGCATAGCCTAAAGGTCTTATTAAGTGATGGTGTTGGTCAAGGTGCTGTTTTTTTTTTTTTTTGTGGGGGGGGGGGGTGTATTTATCATCTTCAGTGATAGTTCTAGTTGCAACTGCAATTGACTCAATTCAGTTTTATAGGGCAAAAGTAAACGACTATGGTTAGATAAATAGTTACTGACTAACAGCGCCTTGGCCAAATAACCCCCCACCATGACTGCCGTGAGTAGAGATCGAACCCGGGTACGGCCCAGTTCCAGATCCCCACCCCCAGACAGCAGTCAGTCACGAAGGATTCCTCCCTTATCTGGAGCTGCATTTCAGGCGAAGGGTTGATTATTTTAGAAGTTTTTGCTGATGTAAATCAATCGCATTGTTTGATTATTTAATCGTTATGTTTCCCCTTGTATTTATTTCCTCGATAATAATACTGTTAATTCTGACGTGTTTTACGCCGTTGTGTGAGGACTGCCCAGTTCCAGATCCCCACCCCCAGACAGCAGTCAGTCACGAAGGATTCCTCCCTTATCTGGAGCTGCATTTCAGGCGAAGGGTTGATTATTAGTCCCCTACCGGCGTGCCGAAGGGGACTCTTAGGTTTGCACTCCGTCCGTCAGTCAGTCCGGCAAATCAGTTTTCCGCACTTTTTTATGCCCCGGCATACGAAGTATGAGGGGCATATAGTTTTCCGGTCTGTTAGTCCGTCCGTCCGTTCGTCCGTCCCGCTCAGGTTAAAGTTTTTGGTCAAGTTAGATTTTAGTGAACCTGATGTCCTATCATTATGAAACTTCACACAAATGACAATCAACATATCATTGTTTAAAAAATGGTATCAATTTGAGGTTGGACCAACTGTTCATCCGTCTGTTCGTCCATTCCATTCTCAGGTTAAAGTTTTTGGTCAAGTTAGATTTTAGTGAAGCTGATGTCCGATCATGATGAAACTTCACACAAATGACTATTAACATATCATTCTTTAAAAAATTGTATCAATTTGAGGTTGGACCAACTGTTCGTCCGTCTGTTCGTCCATTCCATTCTCAGGTTAAAGTTTTTGGTCAAGTTAGATTTTAGTGAACCTGATGTCCTATCATTATGAAACTTCACACAAATGACAATCAACATATCATTGTTTAAAAAATTGTATCAATTTGAGGTTGGACCAACTGTTCGTCCGTCCGTTTTAAAATATAGTTAACAACCGGGGCATCCGTGTTCCATGGACACATTTTCTTGTTTCTACATGCTTTGAGGTATTGAGCTGAAATTTTGTATATGCCTTTGTAATCATGTGTCACAGATCAAGTTCGCGTTTCCTGGGATTTCGTCAATTTTTTAATGAGTTATGCCCCTTTTTGGACTTAGAATATTCGTTTTCCGCACTTTTTTTCTACATGCTTTGAGGTATTGAGCTGAAATTTTGTATATGCCTTTGTAATCATGTGTCACAGATCAAGTTCGCGTTTCCTGGGATTTCGTCAATTTTTTAATGAGTTATGCCCCTTTTTGGACTTAGTGCAAACCGGTAGGGGACTATGGTATTGCTTGCAATCCAGTTACTTGTTTTAGAAGTTTTTGCTGATGTAAATCAATCACATTGTTTGATTATTTAATCGTTATGTTTCCCCTTGTATTTATTTCCTCGATAATAATACTGTTAATTCTGACGTGTTTTACGCCGTTGTGTGGGGACGGCCCAGTTCCAGATCCCCACCCCCAAGCAGTCAGTCACGAAGGATTCTTCCCTTATCTGGAGCTGCATTTCAGGCGAAGGGTTGATTATTTTAGAAGTTTTTGCTGATGTAAATCAATCACATTGTTTGATTATTTAATCGTTTTGTTTCCCCTTGTATTTATTTCCTCGATAATAATACTGTTAATTCTGACGTGTTTTACGATGGCCACAGGCTGGCTTGTTTTATTACGTTGACCATATCAACATGTACAGGCGCTTTGAACCCCCCAAGGCCTTTTGTCGAATAAGGAATTGACAAAAGTCAATGCGACATGCGTCATTCGTCTTCCTAAAATGGGCTAAGTCTATGTGGAAAAACTGCCTGTTGCTTTGGGAAGAGTGTGGAGTACTGGTGTGAGAAAACCAGGAAATGCATGAGAAGGTGAACTGGCCGCCGTGATATAACTGGGAAATTGTTAAAAACGGCGTTAAACCCCAATCAATCAATCAATCGAATAAGGAGCGGTACGTATTACGAAACAGTATGCGTTAAACTCTGTTTTCAACAATATTTCTGTTATGTCACTATATATGATTATTTAAACGTATATCTGTCGTCTTGAAACCAATGAGACTTCCTAAATGAGGGAGCCGTCTTACGAGAACATCAACAGTGTGGACATTGCGTAGTGTATGAAAATTGATCAGCCTAAGCATGCCGCGCAGGCTAACCCGGACAGGCGTTTTTCGCCTCCTGTGGATGTTCTGTTTCAGGAATCATTACTCTATCCCCCTGAAACGGAATATGTCGGCCCGGATTATCCTGCGCAGGCTGATCTGGGTCGATACATTACGCAGAGTCCAAAATGTTGGTTATCCCGCGGAACGGCTGAAATGGTAAATCTACGATCTATGTGGGTTTTTTAACATTTTATCTGCTATGATATCCAATGCTTCGCGCTAAACCATTATATCTACATGTTGTTGATTATGTAGTTACAACCGCTATGTACGAAGCCTTTGATATGTTATCACCAAATGATTATGTTAACCTGCTGTACAGTTACTGAACCGACGCTGGTGCTTGTATTTCGTACTGGAAGTGCAGCGTTTAATGCGTTCATCTCGAGAGCGTTTCAATTAACCCTCCTTTCCAAAATGACTGATTGTTTGATGTTTTACGCCGCTTCCAACAATGTTTCAGTTATATCACGGCGTTTCCTGGATTAGTTACCAGTTCTACTGGTCCATTTATCCTGACACCAGCTAGTCAGTCGTGATGCTAATCCCGCGCAACCCAGAGCGCCAAGGAGGGCACACACTACTACCGAGGCGGACGCTCTCTACTCTACCACTACACCACTGGGCTACGCCTATGTGGAAAAGCAGCCGGTTGCTTGGGAAGATTGTTGTGTGGAGTACTGCTGTGAGAAAACCAGGAAATGCATGAGTAGGTGAACTGGCCGCCGTGATATAACTGAGAAATTGTTAAAAACGGCGTTAAACTCCTATCAATCCAATCCACTACACGACCGAATTTAGTAAATGTAATATTGACGCAACCCTGGAAATAGACAGAGTAAACCCGTTTAACAGTTTTTTCTTAAACAGACGCATCTGCAGCAGACGGCGTTTGAAAACATTGTGTTTCAAAAAAAGAGGGAAATTGCTCATTTCTCCTTTTAAATTTATAGAGATTTTTAAAAAGTTTTGCCTAGTCCTTTTCAAAGTCGTCATATTCAGATTAGTTGTATGTGGGAAATGGTTAGATATTAGTTCATTAAGGTGAACGATCCTTATCTAGCATCCCGTAAATCTCCATCGTTACTTAAACCCGTCCATAGCGATTTGATTAAGTTGGCTCTTTGTGCATATCCATCCATATTTACACTGCTCACATATAGCTTACATAATCTGTTTGTTTTTTTAAATCCGCCGTAGTTAGCGTCGGGGATTTGAAACCTGGCGTCCCGGGTTCGAACCCCAGTCATGATGTTCATGGTGGAGTGCCATTGGGCCAGGCATGTTGTTTAGCCTAGTATTGGTTTGTTTACCCATGGATCATGAAAAAGTTAACGGTCACCGTGATATATATATAGGATCCATCATGAGTTTTCATTGGAGATCAAGATTTCTTAAATGAGTCTAGAAAAAGACGGTTATTAACCGAGCCTCTTGGCGAGGTTAAAAACTCTTTTTTTCGAGACGAATTTAATAAATCTTCTCAAAAGAAAAACGAGTGATGGATTCTTTTTATCACCTAAACAGTGTGTTTTAATGAAAAATATTGACAACATCAAAACAAAGACCGAATAACCTATTCTTCATGAGAACTTGTGATTCACCGCATAAAAAAGTAGTCCTCATCATTTTTGAATAAGAAGAAAAACAACAACAATGTTTTAAACAATTAAGACTCGTTATTTATTCAAAATAACGTATTATTGCATTTTTCAATGTATAAAATTTAACAACTTAACAATAAACATAATAAAGATAAAGGTCAAAATGACGTCATCAGTAGTCGCGTGTATGACGTGTTTTTGTTATCACACATGTTGGATATCGTTGTTCCGTGATTTGTTCTCAACTTGAAAATAAGGGTATTTATGTGATAACTGAAATTATGTTGCAAGAGGCGTAAAACCTTAATAAAACAAACATAATCTTGTTAGAAGCTCTATCTACGTGTATAGATTATCATAAGGCTGAGCAGATGTACAGGGTGATCTGAATCTACACTCTTCCGAAATGTCAAACATGTACGATTAAACACGGTCGGGAATATTTATAGGTTATTTAACAGTGTTCTGTACAATACGGATATATATTTGGACGAGTACACAGCTTGGAAAATCATATTGGACGAGCCGCTAGGCGAGTCCAATATGATTTTCCAAGCTGTGTACGAGTCCAAATATATTCCGTATTGTACCGAACACTGTTAAATGATCTTTTTATTCTATACCTCGACTTTTTCCCCAAAATATATTTTGTATTGTGCAGAATAATGTTAAATGACCGTTTTATTTTATACCTTCAAATAATTTCTGACACAAAAAGTGTTTTTTTGGTTTCTGTTCAATTACAAAGTCATCTATTTCAGAATCGGATAACATTTTAGTTTCAGTGTTACTCCTTGTTTGCAAACGACAATAATGATCCGGTGACAACAGGAGCTTTATCGTAACGCTTTATCTAGAGCGCCTGTCGATTCAGACTTTCATTCGGAACCTTTTCACGTGTTTCGGTCTTTATCATAGGTTTAACATGGGACCTGTGAATCGTACAATACGAAAAAAATACGGGTTATTTTGTACGCGCGTGCGTCCCGATACGGAAATATATTGTACGGTCACATGATTCGAATGAGCGTCTACGATTGGACGTATAAATTAGGTATAGAATAAATATAAATATTGAACAATGTTGAAAATGATGTTAAATATTGACAGCCCTATTCAGAAGGGCGGATCTTTCTTTCTCCCCACTATATTGCCAGTTATACCAATAACATCCTATGTAATTAGTTATCTAAAGTCTCGTCTGTTTGGGTTACATGGTGATAAAAGGATCGGATAAATATTTCAGAATGCAAGACATTTACGTAGACCTCTTTATTTCAAGTATCTAGGCCACTGGCCCATTTTACAATGAAATTGACAAGTGAACGGAGAGTGACAATACTATAAAATTATGATATGAGCCTCTGCGTAATGTATCGAACTAGATCATGCGGTCCGCGCAGACTGATCCGGGCCGACACATTCCGTCTCAGGGGGATAGAGGTATAGAGTAATGATTCCTGAAACGGAAAATGTCTATCCGAATAAGCTTGCGTGGCATCCACAAGTCTCCAAGTTACTTTATACAGATATATGGGAATACAATAAATATTTGCATTATCTACAGCTTGAAAAACATGCATACGATATGATTTCTTACGATCGGGCAGAAGCCTTATGCAAATATTAGCACACAATCTCATTATTTGTTATATTTTCTCTTTTCCTTTTGTGTGTGCTACATTTGGATTAGTCGGTGAAGGGTGAAGTAATTTCTTTGCGTTTGTTTATACTGGTCAGTGGGTCAGTGGATTCAATCTTGAACCAAGCCATGCTAAAACTGGCCTAGGAGATTTAAAGGATTGTAAAACCCTTTCCTTCCCACATACCACACATATCCAGCGGACGAACTCAAAATATCAAGACAAACATAGAGTCAAACTTAGTAACTGCTTCTTTTAACTTTGTACTTTCTGTTGCATATCAGCAATTTATTGATTGTTTGTGTGTTGTGTTACGTCGCTTTCAACAGTTTACCAGTTATTATCAGTTAGTTATATCAGTTATTTATATTAGTTAGTTATATTAGTTAGTTATATTAGTTAGTAATTATCAATTATATTAGTTAGTTATATTAGTTAGTATCAGTTAGTTATATTAGTTAGTTATATCAGTTATTATCAGTTATATTAGTTAGTTATATCAGTTATATTAGTTAGTTATTATCAGCTATATCAGTTATTATCAGTTATATTAGTTAGTTATATCAGTTATATTAGTTAGTTATTATCAGCTATATCAGTTATATTAGTTAGTTATATCAGTTATATTAGTTAGTTATATCAGTTATATCACGGCGTTTCCTGTGTAAGTTATCCATTTATCCTGACACCAACCAGTCAGTCGTAATGCTATTCCCCCAACCATGAGCACCAATTAAAGAGGGCAGCCATAACTACCATTTTTAAAGTTTTGTGTATGACTCGGAATTCGAAACCACGACCTCCCGCACCTCTACCACTACACCACCGATGCGGTGCATATCAGCAACGGTTAAGGGTCATTACACTCTGACTGCATACTAACTAATCTTGTATGGCTGCCCCATTTCTTCTAATATTTCCAATATGCATATGCGAAGAGATGCCGAACATAAAATACCCTGTCTCCGAAACCATAACGCTACATACTCTGTCCTTAGATTTAACAAACAGAAGTTTTATTTGCAGAATTCAGTTTATTTCGGAGCAATTTGTTTGTTTGTTTTATTGGGGTTTTACGCCGCTTTCAACATTATTTTAGTTATATCACGGCGACAGTTCACTTATTCATGATCCCTGGGTAAACAAACCAGTACTAGGCTAGAAAATGTGCCTTGCCCAGGGGCACTCCACCGTGACCGTGACCATGAATAAGTGAACTGTAGCCGTGATATAACTGAAATATTGTTGAAAGCGGCGTAAAACACCAATAAATAAATAAATAAATAAATAAACTATTCATTTGATGGTTACCTTTAGCAAACATTTATAGATCTAATGCATCTAGGATTCTAGACAATACTGCTTGTTATTTGTGAGCTTATAAGACAACAGTGGATATATCACACTTGTTGTGAAACCTGCTATGTTGCTAGGTCAGCAATTGTTCTTTTCGAAAAACTATATTGCATTCTTAAAACTTTTCTTTTTTCAAGATGCTCAAACATGTTCTTCAGATCGGAAATATGCCTTGCTCAAGGGCACTCCACTCCGATTTCAAATCCCCAACGCCAACCTCTAGGTCACGGCGGATTCCATTACGACCTGGCATTATTTAAAGTTATACTGGTGTGTACGAAGCCTTTGATATGTTATCACCAACAGATTATGTATTACTGAACCGACGCTGGTGCTTGTATTTCGTACTGGAAGTGCAGCGATTAATGCGTTCTTCTCGAGAGCGTTACAATAACCTCCCCACTGGTGTGTAACTACCGGGGCAACACTTCTAGTATTTTTGTTAGAGTTTCTATTCAGGTGTATATAATACAATAGGTGGGGGAATGCACCGCGGCCGAGTGGTAAGCGTCGGGGATTTGGAACCGGGCATCCCGGATTCAATCCCCAGTCACAGCGGTCACAGCGATCATTGCGGAGTGCCCTGGCATGGTACTGGTTTGTTTACCCAGAGATCATGGAAAGTGGACTTTCGCGGTGATATAACTGAAATAATGTTGAAATTGGCGTTAAACCCCAAACAAAAACACAACTAATTCATTAGAAGGAGAGTGACGACTACAGACTGACCAGCCATATGAACAGACTCACTCGAGTGTTCATAATACGTATATGCATTAAGGCCCAAAATCCCTCGACGCTGTTCAAGTATTTTTGGTACTAAGTACTTTTATGCACTCTTAAGTCATAAATAAAACGTAATAACCAGAAGACAGTAAAAAAACTATATCATCGGTACATTAAAACTAATACAGAAATATAATAATGGTTCCCGTGTGTTTGCACTCCACTTGACTGGAGAAATGTTGTATCGGGGATGAATTATGTTTTAACAGTTGGCAGGTGTTCGTTCTATTGAGTGAGACACCTGTTACTGTTAGGAACATGCCTTTACCAACCCTTGCGTAGATGCGGAGGACGCTTTCTAGCGCCTCTGCAGCAGACGGCTTTTGAAAACATCGTGGCAAAAGGAGAAATGGCTTTCATATTGAGTATTTTTTCCTCTTGTCTCAAAGTTTTCATCTCTTTTCAATAATTATTTTTCATTTGTAGAGTCTTTTTTATTTTTTGCCCACATATTTTCGAAGTAAATGTCTGCTGAAAATGTGTTGTATGTGGGAAAGGGTTACTCAGCCCTTTCGTAGATGCGGACGACTATACGCGCAATGATTTGCAGAAGCCATATATTTAACATTGTGGTGAAATGACATATAAGCCGTCCCGCGAGAAAACCAACATTGTGGACTCAGCGTAAGGTATCGACCCGGACCAGCCTAAGCATGACGCGCAGGCTAATCCGCACAGACAATGTTCACGTCCTATGGATTTTCTGTTTCAGGAATCATTACTCTATACCTCTACCCCGCCCCCCTCCCTGATACAGAATAGTCTGCGCGGACTGCACATGCTGATCAGGGTCGATACATTACGCAGAGGCCATAATGTTGGTTTTCTCGCGGGACGGCTCATATATATAAAGGGTAGGTCAAGGTTCCCTTTACTTTGTCTTCTACTATCAGATGATCGTTAACATGCTATGGCACGTGCCATGGTAAAACCGAACTTCAGCAGCTTGTGATATAAATGAAAACTACAAATGGGCTACCGTCAAACGAAAACCGACTTTCGGTGTATCTTTGCGACCCGGAGAGATCCAGATCAGCCTGTGTCTCCGAGCAATCGGATCAGAATATTCCCTGTTCGTCATCTTATCATACGAGCGCTCTGGAAACCTCCCGAGAACGGTTATAATCAAACATCACTATACAACTATACAACTATACAACTACAACTATACAACTACAACTATACAACTATACAACAACAACTATACAATTATACAAATATACAACTATACAACTACAACTATACAACTATACAACTATGCAACTATACAACTATATAACAATACAACTATGTAAATTTATCGTGAGTGCTATTTATATCAATCCCCAAGAAGGCCGGTTCTCGCGTGACGCAAATGAGATATATATATATATTTTTAATGGGATGTTACACCATTGCAACATCATGGCAGTTATATCGCTGCCACAGTTCACTTAACCATGATCCCTCGATAAACAAAACCAGTACTTGGCTAGGAAATATGCCTTGCCAAAGGGTACTCCACCATGACCGCCGTGACTGGTGATCGAACCTGCGACCCCCTGGATAAAATCCCCGACGCTAGCCACTGGTGATAACCCACCTTCAGATACTTCCATGATGTGTTTATTGTTTGATTTGTGCTTAACGCCGTTTTTAACAGTATTTCAGTTATATACTGCGTTTCCTGGATAACTTACCAGTAATACCAGTAATACCGGTAGTATTTTGTTCCTGCCAGCGATGCATCAGTCGTAAGGCCATCCCCGAGGCCCTGACCCCAATGGAGGGAAACATATTGGATATGGTCAGACCGGGGATCGAACCCTGGTCTCCCGCACGCATAAACGGCATACACTCTAACCACTACCACTCGGAGACAAAGTACTATGGAAGGGTATTAACGCATAAATTGCATCTTTCCTTCGTACATTACAACTTGCATTCGTACATTTACATCTTGCTTTCGTACATTCACATCTTGCTTTGTGACATTCACATCTTGCTTTGTGACTTGCACATCATGCTTTGTACATCTTGCGTTGTGACATGCACATCTTGCTTTGTACATCTTGCGTTGTGACATGCACATCTTGATTCGTACATTCACATCTTGCATTCGTACATTCACATCTTGCTTTGTGACATTCACATCTTTCTTTGTGACTTGCACATCTTGCTTTGTGACTTGCATATCATGCTTTGTACATCTTGCGTTGTGACATGCACATCTTGCTTCCGTACATTTACATTTTGCATTCATACATTCAATATTACATTCGGTTATCTGACATTATATTCAGAGATTATAGGCTTTTATTAATAGATAGAAATTGTCCATAGTTTTACTGTGATTTTTAGTTTGGAAAGGGTTAACGTTTATGTTTTGGGTAGCCTGTAAAGCCAGTCCAATGAGTATGTACAACATAAAGGGTTAAAGTTTATGTTGTGGGTAGCCTGTAAAGCCAGTATAATGAGTATGTACAACAGAAAGGGTTAAAGTTAATGTTGTGGGTAGCCTGTGAAGCCAGTCTAATGGGTATGTACAACGTACAGAAAGGGTTAAAGTTACTGTTGTGGGTAGCCTGTAAAGCCAGTATAATGAGTATGTACAACAGAAAGGGTTAAAGTTCTGTTGTACATACCCATTAGACTGGCTTCACAGGCTACCCACAACATTAACTTTAACCCGTTCTGTTGTACATACTCATTAGACTGGCTTTACAGGCATGATGTGCAATTCACAAAGCAAGATGTGCAAGTCACAAAGAAAGATGGGAATGTCACAAAGCAAGATGTGAATGTACGAATGCAAGATGTGAATGTACGAATCAAGATGTGCATGTCACAACGCAAGATGTACAAAGCAAGATGTGCATGTCACAACGCAAGATGTACAAAGCATGATGTGCAAGTCACAAAGCAAGATGTGAATGTACGAAAGCAAGATGTAAATGTACGAATGCAAGTTGTAATGTACGAAGGAAAGATGCAATTTATGCGTTAATACCCTTCCATAAAGTACACTGTAACGTTGGTTTTCGTATAACATGGCCAATTTCGAGTTTTTGGGCTAACAATTGGAATAAAGTACCATTCTCTAACACTATCGACTCATTACATTCAATGTATGCTGTATGTGAGTGTAAGGAACGACAACTCTGCGAAGGAGATTGATAAAGTACATCGAGCTTCTCGGACAAGCCAAACCGAATGCAATCCTTGATCAGCAGAAATGTACAGCTGTAATATCGGAGGGCGTGGAAATGTGTACAATACGTCGGTTTTTGAAACAGTTCCATTTGAAACCAATTCATCCCGAGAATATATGTTATATGTTTTTTTCTTTGAAGTTGGCAGATTGAATGCATTTCTTTGCTTACAAGTACACATCATGACGTTAATTGATTGGTTTAAATGGTTTTACGCAGTCTCTAATAGTTTTCAATCAAAGGACGTTATAGACAGCTTGCTTTTTGACCGGAATCGCCATTAATATATATTAAAGCCGGGATGATTTACTTGTTTTCGAGTGGTTTTGCCTAAATGATCATTACAGTATGGGGAAAAATAATTGATAGCGATTTTAAGAGTGTTACAAAACCGTCGATTTAAAGATGGGGGATTATCACTTGTTAACTACGAGCTTAATACGAATATTTAATTGTTCTCTTTCAAAACAGACAATAACTGTCAATCTATTCAAGCGTTAAATTCGTATTTTATTACTTAACACAAGTATAATCACTTACGCAATAGAATCTCTTTAATCGTTGCTGTCTGTTTTAATTGAGTACAACCTACAACTACTAGAGTTGGATGTCGAAACGCAAATATCAGGTAAGTACCCGGAACGAGTCACCGGTTCATGGGAAAATAATACACGATTTGCGAAATAATCCTTTCCCACGTACAACAAATCTGCAGCAGACGACTTTAAAAACATAGTGACAAAAACCTGAAAAATCTCAATAAAAGACAGCTTAATTGTTAAATAAAGTTGAAAAAATTGTGGCCAAAGTAGAAATTGCTCATCATGAGCAATTTCTTCTTTGGCCACAATGTTTTTAAAAGTCGTCTGCTGCTATTGCGTCAAAATACGTCTACAAGTGGAATTAGGGTTAATTCGCGAAACGTGTAGGTTCAAACCCGCCTGTACAAATGCACCCCCGTCTCATCAGAATTTACACAAGTTGACAGAAGCTTCTAACAATCGTGTAGAAGTAAAATTTGTTCAGACCTTTTGGAGGTACAGGCTGATCTGGATCAACACTGTTCACAAAAAGCCAACCTGTACCTTATCCCAAGGACGGGCACATGTAACAGAGCCACGACACGCGAAAATGGACCCTTTTAGGTTTCTTAACTATTGTCCTTCTGAAGTTCTTCATTTTGTTTCAGCATCTTTAATTTCTGATTAATTCAAATTTAAGTAGACCAAGATCATACGGCACAACTGTGCAGGCTGATCATGGTCTACATTGCTCGCGGTTGGGGTTAGTCTGAAAGTCGTAGGAAGCAGTGTACGGTTTTATGTCGCGAAAAGCAGACTAAGGTTTAACATTATAGGTTTGTTTTAGTTTATATATCAGATATTGTAGGTACCTATAATTGTTTTTCAATACTTCGAAGATATTTGTGGTTTAGTTTGGAAGATACCCCCCGTTTCGCCACACCCCATCAGAATGCTTATAGCTATTTCAGCGCCAATGTCAATATTGAGGCTTTTGCAAATTTATAGTACAGAATCAGATGAGTCAGATGGTAACGAGACGCTCTCCTGAAATCAGCAACGTTTGCCTTTTAGTTAATCAAAATATTCGAACAATTTCAAAACATAAAAAAAAATGGAGTCGCTCAAGAAAAGTCTTCTTTTGGGAATTCATCACTGATAAAGTTAGAAGCGCCTGTAGAAGATTGATCATCGCTGGTATCATAATCTTGCAGAGTCTCGCAGAGTCTCGCAGGTCGGTTCTCGTGTGACGTGGCTCTCCCTTCAATGATGTATTCTACTTTTGGGAAAGTTAGAAGCGCATGTAAAGATTGATCACCGCTGGTATCAGAGTCTCGCAGAGTCTCGCAGAGTCTCGAAGGTTAGGTTCTCGTGTGACGTGGCCATCTTGTATACTCGTTTTGAAGTGTGTTGTGACGTAGTACGTCAGCGGATGATTTAAGCATTCTAGTGTTTCATCGCCTCAAGTGTTACAGCATGTTCCTGTCATCAAACCATCACCGTGTCATGGGAACATGGGTACATCAAACTTACACTTCCGAAACCTGCCGGATGATTTAAGCATTCTAGTGTTTCATCGCCCCAAGTGTTACAGCATGTTCTTGTCATCAAACTATCACCATGTCATGGGAATAGGTGTACATCAAACTTACACTTCCGAAACCTGCCGAATGATTTAAGCATTCTAGTATTTCATCGCTTCAAGTGTTTCAGCATGTTCTTGTCATCAAAACTATCACCGTGTCATGGGAACATGGGTACATCAAACTTACTGTTCCGAAACCTGCCGAATGATTTATTCATTCGTTTGTTTGACTGAACCATCACCATGTCATCGGAACAATGATTGATTCATTGTTTGGTGCTTTATGCCGCTTTCAACAATTGTTCAGTTATATCACGGCGTGTCCTGGATAAGTTTACCAGTACTACTGGTCCATTTATCCTGACACCAGCCACTCACTGGTGGTAATTTTGTTTTAATGGACATGTCCAGCAATGCATTTGGAGAGTCCATAGCTAATGTTATTAATACCAAAATATAAAAGTTGAGTTTAGCCACTGAATTCCTGCAACTTGTGTCCCTATGGCTAGGGAACGCTCAGTAAGAATGGCAGACACAGTCTGACCCTTTCTTGAACCGTCAGAGCCGGCTTAATGGGGCTGAAAGATTTGGGCCAATGCTTCTCTTCGAGCTCCAGCAGTTAGTGTAGTAATTGTTTCATACCTTATATATTTTAAACTTGATGTTAAAATACGGTTTGATTATTTGGTGTTTTACGCCGCTTGTTAACAATTGTTCAGTTATATCACAGCTTTTCCTGGAAAGGTTACCAGTACTAATCGTCCATGTATCCTGACACCAGCCAGTCAGTCGTAATGCTAACCACGCAACACTGAGCGTCAAGTAGTGCAGCCATTACTACCATTGTATAATTTTTGGATCGAACCCGCACTCAAAGCGGACGATCTAACACTACACCAACGAGGCGGTCTTGAAACAAGGATATTTATTAACATAAACTCCCAAAATCTGCCGTATGGAACGCATTTACTGTCTTACTATTATGGAACGCTTTTACTGTCTTACTATGCTGCATTGTAATATACGCAGTACATTTCCATGTATACGAGGTACATATTTCATTTGACGTGGTACATTTTGCATGATATGCAGTGCATTTTGTATAACATATCGTGGTTATCTAATTATTATTATTGCGTATAATACAATACAACATACCAAGACAGTAAAGGCGTCCAATATGCTGCATGATTTATTTGTTTGAATGGTACTATACTATGCTGTCATGGTTTTCAGCTCAACAAAAGCTCGCAGCTCATGCCAGGAAAGCTACTTTTTCTATTTATAAATATCAGAGAGCATTTGGTTATTTTCCTTGTAAAGATCTTTTTAAGTTGTTTGACTCGATGATAAAACCAATATTGTGCTACGGAGCGCAAGTATGGGGCCATACATATTCAGAAGTCGTATAATCTGTCCTCTTTGATTTTTGTAAAAGATATCTAAAACTAAATAGTAAAACAAATAACATGGTAGCATTGGGAGAATGTGGTAGATAATCCTATTTATATTGATTATTATTCTTACTGTATCAAATATTGGTGTCGTTTGTTAGTATTGCCAAATAACAGATATCCTCGAAATTGTTATTTAATGCAAAAATCCTTGGATGATGTTGGACGAAGAACCTGGAGTTCTTACGTCAAAAACTTACTTTTTCTCTATAGTTTTGGCTATGTTTGGATTGCACAGGACGTTGGAAACGCCAACCATTTTGTCAAATGTTTTAAACAGCGCTTGATAGACTGTTTCAAACAAAACTGGCATGTACAAATCAACGCATCTGGTCGTTGCCATCATTACAAACACTATAAATCTCTGCTAAATACTGAAAGATATCTGTTGATTGACATCCCATTCAAATAAAGAATAGCTCTTGCTAAATTCCGTTGCTCGAACCACACATTTGGCATTGAAACTGGTCGTCACAATAATATTGATCGTGAACTAAGGATATGCATTTACTGTTTTCAAAAGTTAAAGAAAAACATTATTGAATGTGAATTTCATGTGTTATTTCAATGCCAAAAGTGCGATCAATTAAGAACTGTATTTTTATTTGATTGGTATGTAGGTGACACCAACATTGATGATTTGTATACATTGCTTTAAAACGACAATCCTGATATCATAAAAAAACTTTCATATTTCATATATATGTTAGTGAAAACATGATAAGGACATCGTTCTCAGTTATATACTATTTGTTAAATATAATGCTTCGTTCTATGGGCCGGTGGCCTAATTACTTTCAATAAAATATTTGTCATTGTCATTGTCATTTACTTACGCCGTTTGCAGTAGCATTTGACTTATATGAAGGGGTTTCGCGTGGATATTTCCAGTGCATGCATGTAGTTAACTTAGTATCCTTACACCGGTTTATCTGTTATGATACCATCTTCCCTGCAACCATGAAATGCATTGTAGACTTTGGATCGGCCAAAAGGACATCACACTAGAGACCGAATGAGCCGGAATGTCGTCGGAGAGGAAAATTCGTGGTATATTCCTGGATATTTGAAGTGTGTTCTAAAAAGTATGCCTGCATTCTGAGTGCATTCAAAATAATCTGGTCCCTTCTTGTGGCTAGTCCGAATGCTTTGCTAATGCTTAAAACTTTCGAGGTGCATTTCTTAGTGGAGAAATATCGAACAGCATTTGACGTGTATTCTAACTGCATTCTGACTACATTCTAAATAGTCTTACGGCATTCTGAAAGCATTCGAAACATTTTGATCGCATTCGAAGGCGATCCTCTGTATACATTCGTATAAAAACGCGGCCAGCTGCTAGAACTCTATTAGTCGGTATTTAGGAGTCGCATGACTTTGGGCGGTATTTGGGCAACAAACCAACCGTATTCGTACGGCGGTTGAAGTGCATTCTAAATATTTGGACAGGATTCTAACAGCATTCTTTACATTTTTTCTCTGTTCCAACTACATTCGAGTTGCATTCAAGAGCGGCTCGAAGTACATTTTAAGTATTCGTACGGCATTTGTATAAAGCTGTAAGAATTTAGGCCAATTTGACTTTCAATCCCGAATGTGGAGCGAATTTAATATTTGTTTCTTCCCGGCTGGTTCTGCCTTATTCCTGCTGATTCTGAACAAGTGGGACGGGACCTTTAATAAGATTGTCTCATAAGACAAAAATAACTGACTCTTTCAATTGGGTTGACACTAACATGTGATAAACACCCACTTTACTTCTTAATTGTGTACAATGCAATAACTATTTTAAATTCAAATGACAGCTTCACACGAATGCATTGTTCGTATACAGGGTGGGGTATCTGTATTGATAAAGGGTGTGTTTTATCCGAGTGCCCCGAAGGCAATAGCATGTAGTTCGATTATTGATGTTGATGTGTGCCCGTTTAAACAAATAGATCATGCAAAGTGACAACATGTATCTATTGACGTTATCACGTAATGTGCCATATTAAAAGTTCGATCGATTGACAACTGCGTGATTGATTTGGTTCACACGCTGTGTAAAATGTGTTTAACCCATACACGTGTTCGTACCTGACTTCACAAATGCACTTTTTATAATTTTAATCGATCACGAAATGTTTTTGAAAATATGAAAAGAAAAACGCGGTAATTATTGCGGTTCTTCCATGAGAAAACGGCCTGTAATATAATTAACCTTACAACGATTACCATTGTATAATTAAATACGTAACTGGAAACACCACGTTCCAAAATGGTGGTCGTCAACAACCAAGAAAGAGAAAATACAGATTTGTAGACAGTCGGTTAGCCACTCTTAAAGAAAGGCTTGAATCTGGTGAGATTGACTTGTATGTATATACTGATTCTGCTTCTCAGTTGATTAAATTGAAATGATACGATGTATGACTTTTTTGTATGATTGTGTATATAATTGCAATTTTGTTTTCAGCGTTACATAGATTTAAAGCATAGACTATGCTGCACATTGTATATATGTTGACATGTATAAAACTAGAAAGTATTTTGTCACAATGTTATCAAAAGACATTGGTTAAACCAATAAAATCAATAGTTTAAATTTCATATTTATGATAATTTTATGAATATTTTTAAAAAACATATATACGTATGTGATAATAAAAATTAATAAATGTATTTCATCATTTTGCATTTTATTCTTATACACAGCACCCATTTATTTAATTACTAGGTGGACATATTTGTCCAAAATCCACACTTGTTTTCACAGCAAAGACAGAGGTGTTAAAAGATAATTGGTTGGCAAAGTGAGACGACAATTTTGTCCAAAAAATCATGAAAAAGTTGGCAAAGTGAGACTGAACCGTTTTATATTAGCCCGTCTGTTGGAAAACTTTTAATCTGACATTTCAGAAAAGTGCAAGTTCAGACCAGCCGGTCAGTCTAAATGCTAACCCCGCAACCCTGAACGCCAAGGAGGGCAGCCACTTCTACAATTTTTAAAGTATTTGGTATGACCCGGGTGACGATCGAACCCGCGAGCTCCGGCACCCGAGGCGGACCATCTACCACTTCACCACCGAGGTGTGAGACGAATATCATCTTTCCTGTCCGCCGAGATATGACCTAAAGTGTTGAGAGTGGCGTAAAAAACCAAAAAACAATCAATACATCAACCAGTAACTTATCTCGACCTTATCGATTGGAACAAGCTCTTATATCTTTAGGGAGTAGTTTCTGCAAGCAAATCCACAATTGCGGGAAACTGCTTGTTTTTCAATGACATCCGATATTTTTTTTTACCGCGGTTATGATGATACGGCATTTTTATACTTCATCACATCTTTAGGTCAATTGAAGATTATTGTTAAGCCTACATATTTTCGTTAAGAATTTCTTCCATGTACCTCGAGAAACAGTACAACTTCTTCGACATGGATTTGAAAAACTAAAAAAAATGTTGTATGCGCATAGGTTTAAACAATAAATATCACATACCGATTTACATAATTGGGGAATGAATAATCACTGACATTAAGACTGAAATAAAACCCTTCATAGGTTGAAGAGAGAATGGCTAACGATAAATAAACGTGTCAAGTTTGCTTGACCAACCGTCGTTATCAAATTGATATACCGACCAAAAAGAGACAATCTAGGGCGAATTGGCCTCAATAACTCGGACAGCTGACCGCAAAACAGCTGATTCAGCATGTACATGTACCAGTGTTTGATTGTTTGGTATTTTACGCCGCTTTCAACAACTTTGCAAATGTATCACGGCGTTTCCTGGGTAAGTTACCAGATCTACTGGTCCATCTATCCTGACACCAGCTTAGTCAGTCGTAAAGCTTACCCCGCAATCCTGCTGAGCGCCCCCCCCCCCCAGTCGCGGCACTACGGTCATGATGGAGTGCCCTTGGGCAAGGCACATTTTCTAGCCTAGTACTGGTTTGTTTACCCAGGAATCATGAATAAGTGAACTGTCGCCGTGATATAACTGAAATATTATTGAAAGTGGCGTAAAACCCCAATAAATAAATAAATAATGCTGAGCGCCATAGAGGGCAGCCATAGCTACCATTGTTTAAGTCTTTGGTATGACCCGGCTGGGGATAGAACCCACGACCACCCGCACCTGAGGAGTTACATGCCGAGAGAGCCCGCAAACAAAGATTCATAATTTCCACGTGACGCTTTTGACGAATGCATACCGCCGCTTCCCCAATCATTGACTTACACCACAAGCTTCTCAAGAACAAGATATAAAAGCATGTTAAATGAAGCGCATCCAAGGGTTTTAAGATACCAAAGGGAGTAAGTAATTCGCCGTTATTTCGAAATAAACCGCACTCTTTCGAACAGAGCTCTAGATACAAGATACAAGATACCAAGTTTTATTTGATTAGAGGCCACCGGCCCATTACAACAAAATATAATATTACAAACAATTTTAAAGACATTAATAGAAGTATTGATAGAATGTAAACATTGGTAACATTATTCATGCACATAATTCATACTGTATAATCACATTGGTTTAGTTGAAATTGATATATAACCTAAAATAAAGATACATGGTATTTATTCAATTTATCTTGTTTATATAACTGACTAAGTTTGCATGAAAATATGTACGTACACCAATAAACGCCCCCACATACATATTCACATAAATATATGCACATATGTACATACACGCACATGACCCTGTTTGACCCTCTAACCCTATGTTGTGGTTACTCAAAAGAATCGCTTGTCAGGGTGACTTTTGTCAAATATCTGGTCACAATCACCAGAGAGACTGAATATATGAGTTTGGGGTTCGAACAAATGACATTGACTAGTCCGCTTTGTGTTTTGACTAGACCGTAGCCATTTCGGGAAATATCAAGATACAAGTTGAGTAGCCAACAGTATAGAAGCAGTTCCCCCGACAGGCCTGGCTCCATACTGGTGGCATTGGCTTCACAAAGTCGGATCCAGCGGTCAACGGGTTAATTAACTCACTAGGCGCCGAATTGTTTAAAGAAGACCCATTCATGTTCTAAATAAGACGTCTCCATGTCGCATTTAGTACGATTGTTTTAATATTTTGATATCTAAAATGAAAAAAAAAAAAAATGCTGATTTCAGGTGAGACAGCTCGTCACGAGCGGATTCACCCGAATCTGTATTGTCTGCACTAATATCAGTATTCCAATTGGCGCTGAAAGACTTAATCAACATATTGCAACAGAATAGGCGATGCAGGTAGTGCATATCAGTCATACAGATTGCAGAAGCTCTGAGTGAGAATTGCATGATATATTTATATTGCGACCTGGCCCTAAACTGCCATAAATAGCATGTTATATATTCATAATGTAATTAATATGTGGCATATGTAGTTAATAGATGATGATATATTAATGTGTCACTATGCCAGAATACCTAATCTCACATGCTTTTGTATGTTTCACGTATATGTGATATTTTATGTATATATATATATATCTCTCTCTCTTTTGTGACAACGTCTGATCAAACGGTTTGTTATGTTAAACAGCGTGAATATTTAACAAAAAAAAATAGATTTGGGTTATCTTGGAGACAATTATAAGTACGGACGGTAAGCGACATGTGCACTAAGATATATAAATAGATATTATTTATTCGGTAACGTAAATTTTACATACTTTCTAGTTACATACAAATAAGTATATATATATATATATATATTTCGTGTCATTAGTGTTTATTTATAGACAGAAATGTAGTTTTCTGTATTGTAACTATGCATACAAACAGTGTATGAAATCTATATCCAAGGCTAGTTTAATGATATCGTTTTGTTATATGCAGAAGTAGCGGCATATTTGAAAATATCTAGGTAAGAAATGTATGAAGGTTTCTCTATAAATGAAAACCTTTTTTATGGAAAAGTGTTGAAAACGTAGTGGCAAAAAAATGAAATTGCTCAGAGCAGCAATTTATCCTTCTGCCACAATGTTTAAACAATTGTTTTCTAAAGATACAGCTGTGAAAAAGTTTTAGTGCCGTATTATTTTGTGATTTACATCTTGAATCGTCTAGCATACGCTGCGTGTTTATCTCGTTTATTTATTAATAGCCTGGATAATGGCTCTTAAACGTTTTTGTTTTTATTCGTCACTTCAACTTGCATGCTATTACATGTATGTATTCTAGTGCATCATATGAGGCGTCCCGCGAGAAAACCAACACTGTGGACTCTGCGTAATGTATCGACCAGATCAGCCAGCGCAGTCCGCGCAGGCTAATCCGAGCCGACACAATTCGTTTCTGAGAGATAGAGGTATAGAGTAATCCGTCATGAAACAGAAAATCCACAGGAGGCGAAACGTGTCTTCTCGGATTAGCCTGCGCGGCATGCTTTAGGGTAAACCGGGTCGATACTTTACGCAGAGTCCACAATGTCGGTTTTTCTCGTGGGACGGCTAAATCATTATCGTGATTACATTGATACGCATCTGTTATGATATATACCTTTTTTCCCCACATGGTGCTAATCTTCAGCGTACGCATTTAAAAAAGATCTAAGCAAAAAATGAATAAACAAATATCATAAAAATTGAATGTATAATTATTGAAAAGGTTTAGAAAACATAGAGGCAGAGATAGTTATAAATCCTTTTGTCGCGATGTTTTTTTAAAAAGTAGCCTGCTGTGGAAAGGGACTAAATGCGTCTCTGTTTGTGGGAAAAGGGTAACATGCTGTCTTATTGTGATTTACGACTTGCATCATGGTGCGTTAGCTGCGTTTTTATCTCGTTAACCCTTTACCTGCTTCAGACGCATTTTGACGCAAAAGCAGCAGACGACTTTTTAAAACAATTGTGGCCAAAGGTGAAATTGCTCATGATGAGCAATTTCTCCTTTGGCCACAAACATGTTTTCACCTTTATTTAACAATTAGGCTATATTTATTGAGATTTTTTTCAGGTTTTTGTCACTATGTTTTCAAAGTCGTCTGCTATTATATTATAGATGTTATTGTATGATGGTTAATATCATAGCATGGATAAAACTTGCTAAATTGGCAAATATAGTTGAATATTTAACTCGCATGCTGTAAATGTTTGTATGTTAGTAGTGCAGATTGATTGAATGTTTGTTTGGTTCTTTAGGTAGCTAACAACCGTTTTTTAAGTTATATCACGGAGTTTCCTGGGTAAGTTACCAGTACGCCTGGTCCATTTATCCTGACACCAGCCAGTCAGTCGTAGGTCTAAGCCCCAAACGGAGAGCGACAAGGAGGGCAGCAGACGACTTTAAAATCATGTTGCCTAAATTATGGAAATTATTTGTAAACGAAAGTATAATTATTCAATAGAGTTGAATACATTGGTGGCAATTATGAGCAATTTCTCCATTTGCCATTATAAATATTTTGAAAAGTCCTCTCTGCTGTCAAAATGGGTCTGGAAAGGGCTAAAAGGCCATTGAGAAACAAACAACCGTGGAGTATATTCCAATACACACTACACTCTTCCTAACAATGAGTTTCATCAAGTAAAAATTGTCACTGTTTATTTTGGTCTTTATTTCGTTATTTATTGAAAGCGTGAACTCAATGGAACAAGTGTTTGTTTCGATGTAAGGGTGTGATATATATTTTCATTCGTGAACACAGGCCAAAAAAGCTATTTACTCTCTTGGTTTGGCTACTCGTGAAAATATCACATTTTCGTGCTCTCTAAATGAAACTATCACATTTTCGTGGTCTTTTGATGAAAATATCACATTTGGTACTCTTTCGAAGAAAATATCACATTTGGTGCTCTTTTGATGAAAATATCACATGTTCGTGGTCTTTCGATGAAAATATCACATTTTCGTGGTCTTCGTATAAAAATATCACATTTTCGTGGTCTTTCGATGAAAATATCACATTTCGTGGTCTTTCGATGAAAATATCACATTTGGTGCTCTTTCGATGAAAATTTACTTTTGGTGCTCTTTCGATGAACATATCAAATTCGATGTAAATTTATATTTTGGTGCTCTTTCAATGCAAATTTAAAATATCACTGTTGGTGCTCTTTCGATGAAAATATATATTTTTGGTGCTCTTTCGATACAAATTTATCTTTCAATGTTCTTTCGATGAACATATCACTTGTGGTGCTCTTTCAATGAAAATTATCACATTTAGGGCTTTTGATGAAAATTTACCTTTTAATATTCTGTCGATGAAAATATATATGTTTGATGTTACATAGAAGCAAAGACGGACCCTGTATTATTATTTATTTCATGATCAATGGGTTGTTTTGTTGAAAGTGTAAGTGCATTTGGACGGTGCAGCTTTTAGTGCTTTTTCGCAAAGTCAACGTATCGTTCATTTTTTGTTCATTGACTCGACTTTAACATTTAGGTTTTCAAATGTATATATTTGTTACGATTGTTACTCGTTTATTCCGATAAACAGAACTATTGAATTTCAAAATCAGTTTAAATTAACAAGAAGTTCAAGGCCTTTTTGTTTTACAATGATGGCATTATTATTCATCAGAACAATGAGGCATTTTGAACTTTGAACTTTGTAAGACTTGGACCATGGCAAAACAATAAAATACAATTTAAAATTTTAAAATAACTACCTATATCCGAATCTCTGCTCAAAACAATACCTCATTCATTGTGAGAAACAATTATTTCATTATTCATCAGAACAATACTGCATTTTGAACGTTGAACTTTGTAAGACTTGGACCATGGCAATAACGTAAAAATACAATTTAAAATTTAAAAATAACTACATGTAGCTATATCCAAATCTCTTGCTCAAAACAATACCTTATTTATCTTGAGAAATAAGTCAACGCCATATTGTTAAAACGGCACATTCAATAGGTTGATAGGAACGAAATTAAGAAATAGTAACATGCTAGACTGCAGTGCAAGAAAGTCGTAACGTGCTAGACTGCAGTGCAAGAAGGTCGTAGCATGCTAGACTGCAGTGCAATAAGGTAGTAGCATGCTAGACTGCAGTGCAAGAAGGTCGTAGCATGCTAGACTGCAGTGCAAGAAGGTCGTAGCATGCTAGACTGCAGTGCAAGAAGGTCGTAGCATGCTAGACTGCAGTGCAAGAAGGTCGTAGCATGCTAGACTGCAGTGCAAGAATGTCGTAACATGCACACTTTAGTAGTATCGTGAAATCATGTCGAGACTTAGTTTAAACTTATTTAGTTTACATCGATTGCGAAACAAGCTTTCAGCTCAAATAAATCACGCTCGATATCTGGTGAACCAAATACTCGCTCCGCTCCATTTGTTTAGAAAATCCCAAAAGCAGAACCCGCTCATCAATGGGTTCGAATCCGGGACCTCTGGTACGCCTCTCTGATGCTTTACCACTGCACCAGTGCACCCGAAAATCAATCAGCAATATCGATGTTCGCATTATCGCTTCATCAAAGGTTCGATCAGCCTGATAGCTAGTAAACCAAGTAACCTATATGTTGATGAGAACCTGTACACTGCATTATTCATGCAATCCGATTGGTATAGTCAGGGACGTAGATAAGAGGGATAAGTAACTAAATTATATACTAAAATATCACCCGTGCCGACAGTTGTAGCAAGTAAAACTCAAAACCTATTCAAGATATGAAAATAAAAAAAAAAAAATCTGGACGTTTAAACATTCTTCTATTGCAGTAGATAAAAATATTTTAATATATTACACTTATCTACGTCCCTGGTATAATCATTCATATTTCACTGTTAATGAGTTCTTTGCTTGTTTATGTCGTATACTTTCCTAAAACATTTTATGAACAGAGTAACGAAAATATTCGATCAAAATAAGACTGCGACGAGTGTTGTGTAGTCTGAACTTGGTCCGTATTGTTCGCGAAAACTGTTAACGTCATACACTGTTGTAGCAAAATGGTTTCTTAATTTTCGCGTATGTATGTTGAGATAAGGGTTGAAGCAATCTGGATCTCGAGCTGTGTTATCTCGTGTTTAACCTTTTCCCTCATATAGACGCTTTCTGACGCCTCTGCAGCAGACGGCGTTTTGAAAACATAGTGATAAAAAGAATAAAATTGCACAATACGTGCAATTTCTCCTTTTGCCACAATGTTTTCAACTTTTTGTCATAGGTTATCCATCCAATCATAAATAATTTCTATGTTTTGACAAAATACGTTCAAAGTCGTCTGCTGCAGAATTGTCGTATGAGGGAAAGGGTTAAGAGTGCGGATGTTGCGGAAAAAAGCGTGGAACTTCTCATGGCACTTGGATAATTAGTCAGTTTGATGTATTACGTCACTTCACATCGTGCTAAGTGAGTTCTTTATTTCCCAATAAAAAAAGAATAAAGATGAGAGCTAGAATTGACAGAACTATTTCCACTAACAACGTGAAGAATCCGAAACTTGTTCACATCTTTGTCATTCTTAGGATGCTTTGCATTATAGCTGCATGGAACAATACTTGTTACCCCTCTCTACGAAAGACCGGTGGTGACATTTCACACTACATACTTCACACTTCATACTTCACACTTCATACTTCACACTTCATACTTCACACTTCATAAATAATATGTTTGAAGTGTGAAGTGTGAAGTTTGAAGTGTGAAGTGTGAAGTGTGAAGTATGAAGTGTGAAGTGTGAAGTATGAAGTGTGAAGAGTGAAGTTTGAAGTGTAAAGTTTGAAGTGTAAAGTGTGAAGTGTGAAGTGTGAGGTTTGAAGTGTGAAGTTTGAAGTGTGAAATGTGAAGTGTGAAGTGTGAAGTTTTGAAGTTTGAAGTTTGAAGTTTGAAGTCTGAAGTATGAAGTTTGAAGTGTGAAGTATGAAATGCAGACTTCATACTTCACACTTCACACTTCAAACATAGTGTCTATGAAGTGTGAAGTATGAAATCTGAGCTTCAAACTTCAGACTGCAGACTTCAGACTTCAAACTTCACACTTCAAACATATTATCTGTGTAGTGTGAAGTATTAAGTGTGAAGTGTGAAGTTTGGAAGTCACCACCGGTCTTTCGTACCTCTCCCATTCGCTGTACATTTTCAAAAGTAGCTCGGTTATATCCCGTCGACAGAACCATTACACCTTTCCCTCATACGACAATTCTGCAGCAGACGACTTTGAACATATTTTGTCAAAAAAATAATTGAATATATAACCTATGGCTAAAAGTGAAAAATAGTGTAGCAAAAGGAGAAATTGCTCGTTTCGACTACCGTGACTACAGATACTTTGGATCGAACCCGGAACGCCTGGTCTGGAATCTCCTACGATTATCTCTCAGTCACGAAGGATTTCCATTAAACGGTCTAATTTTGTGTAGAAAAGCAGCCAGTTGCTTGGGAAGATTGTTGTGTGGAGAACTGGTGTGAGAAAACCAGGAAATGCATGAGTAGGTGAACTGGCCGCCGTGATATAACTGAGAAATTGTTAAAAAACGGCGTTAAACCCCAATCAATCAATCAATCAATCAATTGTGTGTAGGTAAATTATCGGAGTTTGAATCAAATACTATGATCGTTTAGTTACGGCCGTGTGCTCTTCTGCATCTCCGGTTTCGAATCATTTTTATCGACTCGGCGGTGTAATGGTAGAGCGCCCGCCTCGGGTGTGGGAGGTCGTGGGTTCGAATCCCCTGCCGGATCATACCAAAGATTTTGTAAAATGATAGTACTGGCTGCCCTCCTTCCTTGGTGCGTATGGTTGCGGGCTTAACATCGACTAACTGGCTGGTGTCAGGATAAATGGAACCAGTAGTACTGGTATATTTAAGGATTGACTGTTCTTTTTCGTGCGTTCATGCAGTATGAACGCTCGGCCGCCATTTTGCAAATCCATGAAGCGCGTTAGCGCTTCTTGGAAAATTTGCAAAATCGCGGCCGAGCGTTCATACTGCATGAACGCACGAAAAAGAACAGTCAATCCTTATATTTACATTTTCCCCTTTTCATTACTTTATTTTTTTCGACCTAAAAGTGTTCGCGAACAAGTCTTTAATAACAATAAATAAATGTAACCGACAACATACGTTTGTTTAAATGAATAGCTGATATTTGTAACGTCGTATATCATTGGTTAAATGACGTCACGCTATTGAAATAAACAATGTCGTCATAATCCCTACAGAGGTCATGAAAGGTCGACCGGTTCATGCAAAATGAACGTCAGTTTTATCTTTACAAAGAACTAGGCGAATGTAAATATAAACAAGTAAACGACGTTATATAACTGAATAAATGTTTAAAGCGGCGTAAAACAGCACACATTCAATACATCAATGTTGCATCGATTAGAGTTTCTTTGTTGTACGCAATGTGGGGCTACACTCCTATTTTTTTTTTTTTTACAAGATACATACAATTATATTTGAAATATAGGCGGACATTAAACAGTTCATCGACACTGGCCGCAAATGCTATATATGTTTGGTTGTTCTGTATCAAAAGAGAGTGGTGCATAAATAAAGCGTTGACCTCTTGCATGAAAGGTCCTGGGTTCTATTCCCAATGGTAAGCCTACATGACCGAGTAACTAACGGAACTACATCAATGTTGCATCGATTAGAGTTTCTTTGTTGTACGCAATGTGGGGCTACACTCCTAGTTTTTTTTTTTTACAAGATACATACAATTATATTTGAAATATAGGCGGACATTAAAAAGTTCATCGAGACTGGTCGCAAATGCTATGTATGTTTGGTTGTTCTGTATCAAAAGAGAGTGGTGCATAAATAAAGCGTTGACCTCTTGCATGAAAGGTCCTGGGTTCTATTCCCAATGGTAAGCCTACATGACCGAGTAACTAACGGAACTACTCTGGTGATATTACGCGCATATGCGACATGAGCCTTCATCCTGATTGCAAATTCCAGAAAGTCGGTTTTCCAGTGACCTGACTGTTTACGGTCACGATCGCATTTTTTGCAAAGCTTTGGAAATGTTTGTGTTTGTGTGATTGGGCATGAAATATTGTTATTTTTCAACCATTTTAATCCTTTTCCCCACATACAACAAATCTGCAGCAGACGACTTTGAAAACGTAGTGACAAAAAAACCTGAAAGTTTTCCAAAAACAATAGCTTAATTGTTAAATAAAGTTGAAAACATTGTGGCCAAAGGAGAAATTGCTCATCATGAGCAATTTCACCCTTGACCACACTGTTTTCAAAGGTCGTCTGCTGCTATTGCGTCAAAATGCGTCTGCAGGTTTTGGAAAGGGTAAACCGTTTATAGATAGTACCCCCCACGCTTACATGTATTTGATATTGTTCAATTTTAGCTATTATCTTGCTTACTGGATACGTTTAATATTGACCTGATCAGAACCTCTGTTCAAAGATATAGCGATTATCTTTTTCAACATTTATGACAATCCATAAATAACTTAAGCCATAACCGTTATAAATAATATTCATACTCGTCCGGTAAAGCTTTATTTTCTAAGTTCCCCCCAATTTCCTCCTTTTCCCCTATCCAGATGTTATCTCTGTTTTCCTTCTCTCGTAGTGAAGCATTTTTTTTTTAATCGAAAGTGATTATCGATAGAATAAATACAAACGATAATTAGATATCTATGACGCACGCCTATTATAATCAATTTCTTTTCAACATGTTTTATGAATGCAGCCACGATGAGCAATATTTGCACAGGTTCAATTTCCTGAAAAAAAATATGAAGATTTACGTCATGGTAATGATTGTAACGCGTTTAGCGTGGGTCGTGTTGAAGTCACAGCATGGCATTGCGTAATGACACATGGACTAGTGGCAATACATTCACAATTGAGCAGCGTCTAGTAATTTTAGGATATCCATGCGAACAGTGTAGACTCCGGCAAGACTGTACATCCGCACGATCTCACCAGAGCCTTCCCTGTATGTCTACATGTAGTTTAACACTTTCACTGCCGCATTCCACAAATGCGACTCTTCCATGTTGAAAATTAGACCACACCATTTTTCGACTATCATGACATTTGGTAAAATTTAATATCTAAGTGGGATACAATGCAGATTTTAGGAGATACAGCTCGTTATATTAGATAAAGACAAAACAGCGACGGCTCTTGTAAAACTATGCATCTATAGGTTCAGGTTCTACGGAATCTTCCCTGTTCGAACAGACAATAGGACAATAAGACCCCACATTGATTGTCGCGGCTCAAATAAATTTGCACAATGGAGATGATAAATCAATTTCATCGATAAAAAAAAAATACCTTTTTACGTAACACGTTTTCTTTAACTCTTTCCTCGCCGAATTTTTTAATGTAGACTACTCCATGTACACAATCATGCGTCTCCATTTCTCATATTATAAAAGTTTTGGGGATATTTTGATAACCTACAGGCAAACAATGCTGATTTCAGGTGAGACAGCTCATTACGAATCTAATATTGCCATTTGCGCGGAAAGAATTCGGTTGAATGCATGAAGAAAGATGCTATTTACATCATTTCTCTTATTTCATTTGACTGACATATTTTCATGTAATAATGCGAATGTGTTGCTCTCATGTATGCTTCAATTAAGGTATACATATATATTGCTCGGAAAACGGTACAGTTATATAACAGATAACAACGTTAACCCTTTCCTACTTGGAGACGAGTTTAGATGCATCTACAGCAGTCTGCTTTAAAAAAACAAACATCGTGGCAAAAGGAGATATTACGCATAGGGAACAGATTTTCCTGTTGATACAATATCTTCAATTGTACTCAATTACTTTACGTTAATGAGGGAAAATATTAAAATCGTCGAATAACTAAAAAGCAACGCTAGTGTGAATCCATAATATCTATTCATTGCATAATTTATTTATTTTTCAGATGTTTATTAAAGAAGTATGGACCTTTCCCGACGCAGGGGTGTATAGATCGCCTTAAATCACATACAACGTCTATATCTCTGAAAACATAAAACAATGGACTCGACGTAATCAGATTGAACTTTTAACCTTTTGGCTACATTCTATGCGTGATAAAACATATCGTATATAAACTATTTCAATTAATTCTGCTTCGCTACCGCTTTATAATAATGAAATCTGGCGGATTGATGACTTATTTTTCTTACACCTTGTACAAAAGATCGTGAAATAATCAAGCTATCTAAAAACTGTTTAATTGATATGGAATAAAGACCGATACTAAATTGTTACAGGCGGACTGGTAACTCGATACATCGGGACACGCGAACACGGTATCACCGTTCACAGATTGATTGAAACAATCCCTGTGAGAATATATACACCAGATTGCGCAGTATGTTTGATAGGCTGGTGATGTACGCTTTATGTTGTGATGGAGAAAACTGCCCTCCTTGACAGGAGAACAAAACGGATATATTTTATGCGGTGAAGTGAAATTGCTTAAGGGTTTTTTAATGGTGTACCTGTCGAAACGTAAGTGTGCCAACAAACATATTGCCTTATAATTGAGAGGCACCTATATAAACATTGCGATGATGTATCGAGACTCAACATGACGGATAGACTTCGCCGCAACAACCCGATCAGCTGATAGCCAACACAAACGTTTCTCGGAATTACTTTAAAGTTTTCTTATTTAGAAATCAAAATTCGGACTTGGTTTATTTTTAAAATTTAAAAAAAGTTTTTTTGCGGTTTTAACTGTGCTGATACCAGAAAAAAACAAAGGGTTGTCACAATAGAAGAACTTGTATTTCATAAAAAAAGAAAGAAATAAATAATTTCAAAGATCTAATTTATTTTTTAGAATTTAGCTAGTAATCATGACTCGATTATTTCCATTTTTATGCTTCAGTATTTGTGTTTCAATTTGTTCAATGGAAAGCGTTAAAGAAGTTAAAAACGAAAAAGAGGAAAAAGCTTTAGAGGAAACAAAGGATAAAATTGATAATGATATAACATATAAACATCCTGTTACGGGCGAGGATATTCCGAAAGAATGGATAGATTATTATAACATTAAAGAAGATCCTCTCGGGGACAAGGAGCGAGCGATTTACGGAATGAACCCAGAGGACATAGTACATGAAATTCCCGATAGAACCGCCGATAAAAACGAAACAGTTGAAAACATTACAATAGCCGCTGAATCAGTCCTTGACGACAACTCTACAGGGATCGAGGACTCTAATAATACGTGTAAATTATGCAATGTTCTAGAAGAAGATAAACAGCTTCGAATAGCAACAATCAAATCTACGATATTAAATAAAATAGGATTTTCTAGTGCTCATTTGCCCAACATGACTGGTAAAGTTATTCCGCGTGTGCCGTCCATAGAAAAACTGATGGAGCAGTATACGATGCAGGGCGACGCCCCGTACGGGGTACCCGACTACTCGTACTATCCGGAGGAGGATGATTATTATGGACAAATACAGAGAGCTTACACCATCTCTCAAACACGTGAGTAACGAGTTTTTTTTTAATTCATATATATGTGTGATCTCTTTGACGCGTTTTATTTATTCATTAACCCTTTCAGCGCCAAATTGTTTAAAGTAGACTCTTCCATGTTCAAAATCGGGCGGCTCCATTTCTCATGTGATAACAGTTTGGACTATTTTGATAACTAAAAGGCAAACAATGCTGATTTCAGGTGAGACAGCTCGTTACGAGCTGACTCGCCTGAATCAGTATTGTTTGCAAAAACCTCAATATTACCTTTGGCGCTGAAAGAGTTAACATTGATTATAGCTAGCGTCGCAATTTACACGTTTGGCGGAGTCGAACGACAGTAATCATAGAAATGAGCTCATCGTGATTGTGTACACTGTATATTTTGCGGGCCTACAAAAGCGACACGAGTCTCATAAGATCCTTTTTTCTGTTACGTTTTAGTAACACACCGCTAACATTCTGTACCTTCTAATTATAGGAATATAAATGTTTTCCATTAACATTTCCTTTTTTATTTTGTTTCGAAAAGGGAAAATAATTAAATATGGAAACGTGACGAAAACAAGCTTATTGAGCTTTCAAATAAACATGCTTAACAAACATATTTAAACTACAAAACATGCTTCTATCCTCCATTCTGTACCTTCGATCTTTTTTTCCTCTATATTCTTCATTCTTTTTCTCTTATTCTCAATTTCTCTCTCATATTGATTTAATTACTACGCCTTTTGTTAACCTCTGATCACGTTGTATAATATATTGCAGAGCTGTTATTTATGTATTATGTACATACTCAGCATCGAAATAAAAACTATTGTATTGTATTGTATTGACTAATAATTTACTCTTGCAGAGCGCTCTCCACTTATAACTATCTAATATCATGAGTAAAAAAAAACAGTATGAAAAACCGATCCTCGAAGATTTACAAAATTCAGCAGCAATTATTAATATAAGATTGCAAAGTTGCACACCCATTGGTTTAAGTGTACTTCTTCTCCAAACTAGTCTTTGATTGTTTGTATGAGGACGACGACTTTGACTCTAAACGTGGACTATTTTGATCAGATCTCACTATTCGAGTCCTAGTCGCTCAGTCGGTAACGACGTGGGCTGTCAATCCAGGGGTTGTGAGTTCGAATCCCGGCTCGGCCAACTTTCTTTCCGACGTTTGACAAAAGTCATTGCGACATGCGTCATTCGTCTTCCACCAATGGGCTAAGTCTATGTGGAAAAGCAGCCAGTTGCTTGGGAAGATTGTTGTGTGGAGTACTGGTGTGAGAAAACCAGGAAACACATAAGTGGGTGAACTGGCCGCCGTCATATGACTGAGAAATTGTTAAAAACGGCGTTAAAACCCAAATCAATCAATTCACAAATAATAATGAGAACGAAAGAGCAGGTACGTCTGGTCGTATTTGCAGGCTAAACTTGATCTCCAATAGTCGCGCGAATGAGATATTTAGCCACCGCGTGTATCGGGAAAAGGTTTTACAATGTTGAATCAATCGCCATGTAATAGTTGATTAAGAAACACGTGAAAACATCTCTAAATGATTAAAAATATTGAACGGCGATTAGTAAGGGTACACGAAACCTAAATGCCATTTAAAGTTATATTGATTTGGACTAGAGTATGGTAGCCCTCGAAAAGACACAGTTGGAGAGCGAATAATCTATTTAGAATGACTGTTTGATATTTTCTGCTCAATTGTTTGACAATGTATTGACTTTATCATCATGCCAAAATAATAGTTTGAGGATATAGTTAGCGATATATGTATGTACACAATTATAACTCCTTGCTATGTATAACTTGATCCCCCCCCCCCCCCCCCCCCCCCCCCCCCCCCTGGTTTGTCATTGATTAAATTGTCATATTAAAGACGAGCAATATCGTATTAAAGTAGAACACACCCTCCCCGCAACAAAGATGTAATTCTGATTATTCTTATGTCAAATTGTAATAATTCGAGCAAAAAGCAAGAGAAATAGTGCGTGAAGTAATTGACTCTTAGATTTCATTGGCAGTGGAAACTCTGCGATCGACGTCCGAGGTCGTACTAAGAGAACGCTAATATACGTGGACAAATACACGAGCAATAACGTTCTCTTGTTACTTCATAAGGGAATCGCCAATTCCACTTTTATCAAGAAACTGACGTTGAAATTAATGTTAATCATAAATTTCGATTAAATTTAACACATGTCCTGCCCATTTGTCCTACAATCAGTTTAATCAGCCATGCCTTTAGGCAAGATCTTATATATGCATGTACGTTGCTAAATACTAATAAAAGAGCAGCGTTTATCTGTTTACCGCGATAAGACACCACGAAAATGCAAGCCGATCTTGGTTTACAGTGTTTGTAATTGTATTTAAAAGAATCGAATAACGTTATAAAAAAGTGATCGTGTACATCATGATAATCGAATTCTTAATAATAACATTAAAATTGAAAAAAATTGGCAAAATTAGAAAATTAGAAATTTCTCTTTAAACCACCATTATCTCTTCTCAATTATTATTTCGGAAAAATAATACAGAAAAGTATTGAGCACACATTCTCAAAACTTCTAATAATAATTTGTCTGAATTATCTCATTTTTTTTTCTCAGTTCTTTCAATTTGTTAAAAGGCTAGAAATAAACGCATTTCATTTGCTATTGATAACTCATTGATCGCTCTTTAAACCACCATTATCTCTTCTCAATTATTATTTCGGAAAAATAATACAGAAAAGTATTGAGCACACATTCTCAAAACTTCTAATAATAATTTGTCTGAATTATCTCATTTTTTTTTCTCAGTTCTTTCAATTTGTTAAAAGGCTAGAAATAAACGCATTTCATTTGCTATTGATAACTCATTGATCGCTCTTTAACGTCCCCCCCCCCCCCCCCCCCCCCCCTTCCATATCTCACTAGGAGGGAAACACGCAAAGTGCACCGATTACGAAACGAACTTCTAAATACGGTTTTGAGAGAATGGATCTTTAATTGACATTGTCGAAGACTTCCGTTCGAGTTGGTAGGATGGTAATAATTTCAGGACATCCATTGATAATTGCTGCTTAAATCCTTTCCTACATATAGACGCTTGTGCACCACACGACTTCTGTAAAACATTGTGACAAAAGGAGAAATTTCTCGCATCGTCACAATGTTTACAACTCTAGTTTAAACTTATTTATTTCAAATCGATTGCGAAACAAGCTTTAAGCTTATATTAATCACGCTCGATGTCTGCTTCCTGGAGACTTAACCAGTACTCGCGACGTTTGTGTGGAAAAATCCCGAAGTCAGAACCCGCTCATCACGGGACTCGAACCAGGGACCTTTGATGTTAGAGGCCGACGCTCTACCTCTGCACCACTGTCAACTTACAACTCTATTCAATAATACCTCTTTCATTTATAGATATTTTCTTTAGTGTTGCTTAGATGTTTTCAACATCGTCTGCTGCGTGTTTGCAGTATGTGGGAAAGGGTTAATAAGTATCCCAATGTATTCCTATTATCATCATCATCAATGAATTTTACACTGCCTTGGTATGAATTGTTCGCAATTGCAGTTTATAAATGCGCAAACCAGTACACTATACAACTGTAACAGTTCTAAATCACTTAAAGCAAGGATAATGTTCAACAGTAAAGGTTTGAATAATTTTCTGCGTTACGCGTAATCTCATAAGCAAGATTTTAAAATGTACAATAATTGTTCCAAGATCTCGTATAATCACTCAATCATTGTCATAGTTTTAAAAACTAATCATGGATGAAACAATATCCAATAGCGTGTGCAATTAAACGTAACTTCAAGAAAAAAAAGAACAAAAAAATGCTCATTTAATATTCTAATTTAAAACTTAAACTGTCATCATTAGTATAATTATAATCATTTCCAAAGCATGATAGAGTGCACGCATTAGACGTATTGTATAATACAGAATACAGAATTGTATTTGTTACAAGTAAATTTTAATACTTTTAACACCTTTACAAGTAGAGAGTCAACGAAGAACAAATACATATAAAATACATTACAATTTGATTGTGAAATGGTCACCTTGAGGTTCTGCGTGTTTTCCGCTTGAAAAATATATTTCATTAAATTAAAAAATTTTTTTTTGTTACCTGCTATCATTAGTTTTTCGAATTTCTTTAAATTTGGCCATGTATAATAGTAAGTTTTTAAATATTCTTTGCGTAAGTCTATAACATAAGGACTAAATATATAATACACCATATCACTTGTCTGTGATACTTAATTGTTAACAACATTTTCAAACCATGTTTCGCATTACTTAACTTATGTCTTATCTGTCTTTTGTCATCGCTTGTATCGCATGTTGCATAACGTTATGCAGAAGAAAAGACATCAATACGCCAACGATAGTCGCGAACTAAGCATTTGAAAACTACTTGCATGACTTCAGCAGCTTTCAAGACAGACGGAATTTGATGCTAATGTCGTCATTCCTAATGTTGAACTAGTTCCATGAGACAATCACGTGACGTCTTCTCTCTCCCCAAAGTGTGATATTTTAAATATATTATTCCATTCATTCATTGCATATTTTAGTCGCATGCTCGAGGGCTCGTCGGAGGAAAAGAGCGTTTCTCCAGGCCCCCCGGGTTAAGTGTGTACACAGCTGAGCGTGTTGATAAATTCACTAATAGTTTGTTTAAATTAAGACCTGAACAATTTGTAGTTTGAGTTTGCAATGGTGTTAAACTGTTGCGCGAAATGAAGAATGGATATATCGGAGACATTTTACATTTTCCACGATGTTTGCGTACGTCTATCGCATCAGTAAACAAGGGTTAACTATTTGACTGCCCGTACCTCCAGAAAATAAAGAGACCGGTCAATCGGCGCATCCGCGAGGTTCCATGCTGCTGACGACCGCCTCGGTGATGTACAGTAGTTGTAGAGCGTCCGCATCGGTGCGGGATTTCGCGGGTTCTTATCCCCGACCGGGTCATACAAAATACTTTAAAAATGATAGTAATGGCTGCCCTCCTTGGCGCTCAGGTTTACGGGGTTAGCATTACGATTGAGTGGCTGGTTTCAGGATACATGGATCAGTAGTACTAGTAACTTACCCAGCAAACGCCGTGGTATAACTGAAACATTTTTGAAAGCGGCGTAAAACACCAAACATTAAATAAATATGTTGGCCGCTCAACTGAACATCTTTAAATTGATATTCCTAGAATTCGCCATGTACTCCTTCCAGAAGCAAAAAGTCCAGTCCATTTTGAAAATTCCAGCATTGATATAATTAAACGACTGAATCCATGGTTCCAGTCGTTTATTTCTTACAATGCCGAATTTTCAAAATGGATATAATGATGCAAATTTTCCAAATTGAATAATCATGGTTTAAACCTATAACCAATATTATTCGTGACAAAAAAAAGCCAAATGGATCAAGCTTATTTCCGATATTTCATGTGATTGACTTCTGATCCTGTGATTGTAGGGACAGCACCAGAGAACTCTTAAAATAGCAACATTTAAAGGCACCGACTCAGCAGTTTCCAAGTAATTTCCATAATTATACCATCTATTCCATAATTCAAAGAATAACGAGTTGCCTAAAATAAAGATAGCATTAAGTTTTCCATTTGTATGGAATATATGTGGGATGATGCCGCTTAACGGGTTTAGTTACCCAGTACGTCTAGGATTTGGTTTTAATTTTTCTTTCTTTTCTTTTTTCGTTAGTCGTAACTCACGCAGATCACGACCGATGTTGAATGAGGGGCATTTCCGGTCCTTGTCCATAAGCGAATGAGGGGTATTTCCGGTCCTTGTCCATTAAGCGAATGAGGGGCATTTCCGGTCCTTGTCCATAAGCGAATGAGGGGGCATTTCCGGTCCTTGTCCATAAGCGAATGAGGGGGCATTTCCGGTCCTTGTCCATAAGCGAACCACTAAGAATGATAAGAATATTTTTGTTGTATCCAAAGTTTACCCCACAACCTCAACTGGCTGACTGCATGGAATATAACCGTCAGCCTCAAATATAATCTTTTTACCACATACGCTAGCTTTTTGACGTACGCATATGCAACATACAAGTTTTAAACACATTTGGCGAAAGGAGAAATAAGTCATTATAAGCTTATAGAAGTGTTCTTATAGCAAATTGTTTTCTACTTTATTCAGCTTTTAGTCATAATAATTATCGGGAGTCTTCCAGAATGCGTGTTCGGTTATGTGGCGAAAAGTAAAGATCCTGATCTGGCTGCGCGGAAACGTAGGCTAGTCTTGACCTCACTCCGCGCAATATACCGAATATTGATTCTCGTCAAATGACTACAACTTTGATAAATATCCCGTTTCAATGTAACATAATCATATTTGCAAACCCATATGACCAAAAGTGGGGCCAAAACTTACAAATACAACTTCTCAAGCAAGGTTGATTACCAATAGATCAAGTAAATGTTTCGTTACCCTGACGACTTGGTTTCGGTTTCACGGAAGCTCATTTAGTCTGTATGTACTAAGCTGATAATGTTGCGAACTTCTTGCACTGTAGCCTGGCATATCAATATTTCTGAACTTTGTTAGTGTTAATTAAAAAAAAAAAAAAAACTTTTTGTATTCGTCACAAAATAACGAATAAACTTTAAATTATACTGTTTTCAACTTATCTTTTTTTGACATTTCAATTATTCTACTTCAAGTAATTATTAACAAGATCAGCTGAGTAACTACTTAAGTAGTTTCGTTAAATGGGAGCCCCCGACGTTACTTCACAATTGGAAATCAAATGCGTCATAGTGTTTTGTCTTGTGACATGTATCTTAAGGGCGGTGTTTCCATCGTCGATTTGCTTTATAACCAAGGGTTAAACAATTATAAGTATTTGCCGAGTACTCTAGCTAATAATCGATTCAAATTGAAAACGAGAATTATGCTTTATGTGTACTTAAGCGGACGGTTTCAAGATTGCGGAGTCAACCATTAAGACATAAAAACGAAACTACTGATATCATTGCTAAAATAAAAAAGCAACCTCAAAACTAAGCATTGTATAGAACTGAACGTACATACAAAGAAGGTTACTGGGGCAGTTTACAAAGTAACATAATTATAACAATAAACTACTTCATAGATAAATTGAGCCGTTCCACGAGAAAAACAACGTTGTTGACTCTGCGTAAAGTATTGACCCGGATCACCCTAAGCATGACGCATAGGCTAAACCTGGCAGCCACCTTTCGCCTCCTGTGGATTTTCTGTTTCAGGACTCGTTACTCTATACCTCTATCATTTTGAGACGGAATGTGTCGGCCCGGATTAGCCTGGGCGGACTGCGAAGGCTTATCTGGGTCGATACATTACGCAGAGTCCATAAGGTTTTCCCGTGGAACGGCTTATATTCATGTTCACTACACAGATATCTTTCCATGTTCAAACATCATGATGGGCAAATAAAAACATTCAGTGTAGATCCAGATCAGCCAGTGCATATTCCCATTTGGCTCAGTACTGTTCGCGAATAAGTTAAAGAAGGTCTGTAAGAAATGTTTTACACATATTGACCAATTGGGCAAAATTGCTATGATGCGCCGTTTTATCTTTACCTAGAGGTGTAATTATTACGTTAATGTTGATTTTTACAGGACACCGCTCATCTATTCTTTGTACTTGATGCGATCCTTTTCACATGCTCAATGTATACTAATCTTTTTCATAATCATAATTTAAAGTATGACAAGTATTAGTACAGCTGTACCAAAAATAAATAGTATGTGACAACATACTTCAACACCACGCAGCGGTGATAGTGAAGAGCCTGGGTTCGTTCCCAAGTCGCGGCAGTATTATGAAGTGCGCTTGGGCGATTTACATTTCGTAGCATTTTTCTGGTTTGTTAACTAAGGGTTCCCAAATAAGTATACTGTCGCCGTGATATAACTGAAATATTGGCGAAAACGGCGTATATACCGAATAAAACAAAACCTTTCGTCAACACATTTACTACGGATTCAATACTTCATGATCTAGTAGTAAGCGATTGAATTGCAGATATTAAGACGGGACTTTTTTAAAGTAGGGATTAACTTGCATGTCATATGTCTTTACTTCAATCTGTCGTCATGTGGGCAGTTCAAATACGACAGCGAAATAAATCACTCAGGTAAACTACCCTTTTTCGCCCACGATGAAGCCACCCGTTGTTTGTGTAAATACTTGACAAGTATTATAAAGGCTACAACACCTGTTCGGCTTCTATGGGCTGTTTACTTAGACCCCGTAGGATGACACTCTATTCTAACCCTTTCCCTCATATAAAAACTTTCTGACGCCTCTGCAGCAGAAGGCTTTTTGAAAACATAGTGAAATTGCTCTAAACGAGCAATTTCTCCTTTTGCCACAATGTTTTCCGCTCTTAGTCATAGGTTATCCATTCAATTAAAGAGATTTTCCACTTTTTGACAAAATATGTTCAAAGTCGTCTGCTGCAGAATTGTCGTATGAGGGAAAGGGTTAAAAGGTCATACGAACGAATTGTCACATAAGCAGTTTTAGTGGTGCGAAACTAGGTTTGACCTAAACACTCTTATCAGCTGTTTGACTGCTCAACAATTTATTAGTTAAGTTAATATGTATTATTTATTATACATGCTGTAACTACATGAATATGCTTTATATATTATGTCTTTCAAAGGGGAAGAAAGTCCGTAAAACACTTTATATGATTAAAACTCTTTAATAATCGAATGTTCGACCACTTGGTCTTTATCAATATTTAAAAAATACAACAGAAAATGATGTGCAGTCCATCAAGATCTCTTCGAAGCAAAGATGGACTGCACATAATTGTTTGTTGTATTTTTTTAAATCTTGATAAAGACCAAGTGGTCAAAAATTCGATAATTAAAGAGATAAAAAAATAATAAAACCCTTGTCCTTTGGATTGCGAATTCGAAATATTTCCTTATTGAGACACTGTCTACCATATTTGTTCCTAAATGGCAAGTTCATTAACAATTGACACTACTAAGCACGTTTAGAACGAAGGTTATCATTGCGAATCTTTAAACTCTCTTCCTTGAAAGATTGGGGCAGATCAATGAAAACAGCTCGTGTCTTCTAATTACGGAAACGCATGGATCAGTTAAAGTCCACGAAGTATATAGAGTTCATTTACTAGTACTTTTTAACATATCGTTTGAATCAATGTTTGTGTATATCGTAGCAACAGGACATTGAACTAACTTGCGCCTAACCAGTTTGAACTGCAATATGTTTAGATCGCATGAATGTGTTTGTTTGAATTATAGTTACGCCGCGGAAAATCCGTTATAGTAAGGCCCTTCTAGGGTCAATTACTAATGCGATCGGTATAAAAATCATAGTTCCTAACACCGATGAAACAAAAATCTCGAAAATATGTAATCGTAATACGTATGATAAATGTAACTATGTTCTAACTGTACGTCAGTCTCGTTTATAATCTGAAAATAGCATTTGACTATATATTGACATATAGTCAAATGCTATTTTTAGATTTTAAACGAGACTGGCACCTGTGAGATAAACATGTGTGTCGGGTAAAATAATGATATGATTTTACCCGAATTGATAATGTATGATTTTTTATATGTTCTTAGGGTCTAGTAGGTATTCATTCAGCTGATTAAATATATATAGATTATATCAAGCGACTAGTTTTATATTTAGTTTTGACATACTACGTCAATCATTACAATGTGTTAGTTCAACATGTTCTAAAATAGCACTTGTCACCGTTATCATGAAAATGGTCCGCTTAAACATTAATTAAGTCTAAAGAAGGAACAAATACGTTTACAAAATAACCCTTGTCTATCAGAATGTAACCTTCAAGGATTTTACGCGTTTCTCTTGACACTGTGGTTTTATATTGTACAACATTTACATCCATTTGACTGTATGATTTGCGCATTTGTTTTAATAGAACATTACAAACAGTATCATTATCTAATAGGGCCATGCATCATTCGTAATGAATAACCGAATTTCTGACTGCCAAGGGAAAATGATATTTTCTACCATTAGTTTAATCTGTTATTGCTGTTGTTTTATAGTTTCCACCGACTTTGTTGAAATTGGCCTGTTTGTTAGGAAATATGCTGACATTGTTGAAATTGGCCTGTTTGTTTGGAAATGGAATCTGTCTCGGTTTCGATCCCTAGTCGAGACGGTCATGCTGGAGTATCCTACGGCAAGGCAAGGCACATCTGCTGGTCTAGTACTGGTTTGTTTACCCAGGGATCATGAATAAGTGAAATGTCGCCGTGGAATAACAGAAATAATGTTGACAAACGGCATAAAAAAACGCATTTTATCTACGTATAACTATGCCGGATAATACCTTCAATACAGAATAAAGAATGTCTGATTCATTGATACCACTGACACGTAAGGTGACGTGTAACAAGGTTACAGTAATATTTCTGTCTTTTCAATCACCACACTGTAATTAATAGTGGCAAGTTATGGAGATATATACGAATAAAAGTGAACTAGTAAAAACGATTAATCTGTCCAAACAGTATTTAAACAAATCACCTTTGTAGCACGAAATAGATTTAACGTTTCCGGAGAAAGCCAGATAATGACTTCAGAACTATCAGCGTTGGGTGTAAATTAAAGGAAGACAATTAACTGTAGCCAATTCATAATGATGTCATTGTACAGGCATATTTACTTACAAACCGTAACGAGCTCTTCATTGTCCCCCACAATTATTATATCAGATTTAAACATTTGAACATTATAATATATCGTTTTACTCGAACCATTTCCTTAAACGGATCTGCCTCTGGGAAACACCACAGAAGCACTCCTTATTTCAAATAAAAATACTCAGAACTGCTGCTGTGCTGTTTTCTTGGTACGATATATCGTTGGCTTCTATTCGATAATTTGAATTTATTACAAATTAATATACAAGCTGAAATACATGAATGAATTAATCATAAATCGGGGGATCACTGAAACATGTCTAATTTAACACGGTACTTATTTTTAGATCCCTGACGACTTAGAGTTATCGCGAGTCCACTATATTTCTATAGTTTCACTTAATATCAATACGCCGTTGATGAAAAAACCGTAACAGTTACAAGACACTCGGAACATTAACGAAATTGTAAACGTAATAATGTGTAGAAATAAACAAATAAACAAAGGGTTTACCTATGCACCTCTTTGAAGTTGATGAAAAATGCGCAGCAAATTTAGATGTCGCTGACTTCTAAATCGAGATCAATTATGCATGCAAAACGTGTTTACTTGAAAAATCCACAAACATTTTGTCTCGAAAACATCTTCTATAGCAGTATAACAAACGGTGTAAGGGACAACTATGGCCATTGTACACGTTTTTCGATAATAATTTAGTGGGTGCAATTCCCGATGGTTCTGCCCTTGGTTTATTTCCACAAAAACGGGACATTGTTAGACTCTAAATGCGTTATTTATTAAATTCATTTATTTCTATTTTCAGTTCCAGATCATGTTAATCTCCACCTAGAAGGCGCCGCTTACTTCGACATCCCGGAATCAGTCCGATCCCGGCGTGTGCAGACAGCCACACTCTGGTTTTATCTTCAACCTCCCAAACAAAAAACGAAGACCAAGGTGATCGAAATATATCTTTACGTAATCCATCCCAAAGCTAAACCCCACAACATAAAGAAAGGACCGGTGGAATACATGAAAACGACGACGTACGGATGGCAAGAATTCAAACTATCTAGAGTCGTTCACCACTGGGTGAATAAACCCCAATCCAACAGAGGCATCATTATTCAAGCTTTAGACGCTGATGGTAACAGTCTCGTAGTGTATCCTGGAGTAGATGCAGACGAAAGCCATGTAAGTGACTTTTGCGACATTAAAACCATTCCCCCTTGCAGACGTTTCTAACTCTTTCAGCGCCGAATTGTTTTTAAAGTAGACTCTTCCATGTATAAAAATCGAGCGTCTCCATTTTACATGTAATACATTTTTTGGATTATTTTGTTGAATAAAAGGCAAACAATGCTGATTAAAAGTGAGACAGCTCGTCACGCGCTGACTCACTTGAATCTGCATTGTTTGCAAAAACCTCAATATCGCCTTTGGCCCTTTCGCTGTCTAATGCAATTAAAGCCTTCTGAAAACAATGCAGATTCATGTGAGACAGCTTATAAAGAGCTGTCTCTCATGGAATCTGCATTTTTCGCCAATTAGACATTTTTTCCACTCTTGGACGAACTTTGGAGTGGTCCAATTTTTAACACGGAAGAATTCGGAAGTGAAAAGGTTAAGATACATCTCCGTGGTAAAAGAAGTAATCGCTCATAACGAGGAATTCCTTCTTTTGTCACAGTGATTTTAACTCCAGTCAACAATCAAACTTTTATTTATAGAAGTGACCTATCGGAATTAACCCTTTCCCACTAGCAGACGTTTTGAGATACGGCTTTTGAAAACGTTGTAATTAAAGAAATAATTGCTCATATTGCGGAATTTTCACAGTGATCATTTTAACTCCTTCGTTCAACAATCAAACTTTTATTTATAGAGATTGTCCAAATTGTTACCTAGACGTTTTTAGGGACGTCTGCTGAGATTTCTGTTTCATGTATAGTATATTTGAGAAGCTACCACTTCGAAACACTTGAACAATTAACATTAACAATACAATTATTGTATATGTGTTATATTGATATTGAGGTCAAAAAATTGATTTAAATTCCTTTATAATATTCTCAATAATTTTAACATCAGCTATAATATTTTTTTCGATGCAGATATTCTTTAAACCAGCCATACTAGTTTTCTTGATGCAGATATTTTCATAAACTTTAACATCAGCCATAACATTTGTCTCGATGTCGATATTCTCATAAACTTTAACATCAGCAATACTATTTGACTCGACGCAGATATTCTCATAAACTTAAACATCAGCCATAATATATGTTTCCATGCAGATATTCTCATAACATTTTAACATCAACCATAACATTTGTCTCAATGCCGATATTCTCATAAACTTTAACATCAGCCATAATATTTGTCTCGATGCAGATATTCTCATAAACTTTAACATCAGCCATAATATTTGTCTCGATTCAGATATTCTCATAAACTTTAACATCAGCCATAATATTTGTCTCGATGCAGATATTCTCATAAACTTTAACATCAGCCATAATATTTGTCTCGATGCAGATACTCTCATAAACTTTAACATCAGCCATAATATTTGTCTCGATGTCGATATTGTAATAAACTTTAACATCAGCAATAATATTTGTCTCGATGCAGATATTCTCATAAACTTTTAACATCAACCAGAACATGTCTCAATGCCGATATTCCCATAAACTTTAACATCAGCAATAATATTTGACTCGAAGCAGATAATGTCATAAACTTTAACATCAGCCATAATATTTGTCTCGATGCATGCAGATATTCCCATAAACTTTAACATCTACCATAATAATTGTCTCGATGCACATATATTCTCATTAATTTTCATTTTCGTTATGTTCAGTCTTTGTTTTCAAGTTATACTAAAATGAATTATATTCAAACCTTGACACGTTCCTTTCACCTTCTTTTTGACATGTCAACAACTTTAACAATTGTATAGCTGTCCGGTGGCATCAAAACTTGTTTTTATTTTATATTTTCAGATCCCGATGCTTGAGATGACGACGGTAGAACACAAGGACAAGGACCACAGAGGCAAACGATCTTTTCCCAATATTTGTTCCGAGCACCATCGAATTGAGACGTGCTGCCGGTACCCGTTACGTGTCGACTTCGTCTCGTTTGGGTGGGACTGGGTTATCGCCCCTACCGGATATAAAGCGAATTATTGTTCGGGAGAATGCCGTCATAGACAAATAGACAGTAGTCCGCAAGCTTATCTCATTCAACAAACAGCGGACGGTACTAGTCCTTGCTGCACCCCGGCAAAAATGTATCCGCTGGCAATGCTGTACTTTGATCACAATCACACTGTGTTATACACATATATGCATAAAATGATTGTTGAACGGTGCGGGTGTGCTTGAGGGAAGGAAGCTAAATGTCCAACTTGAAGCTTACAAAAGTTTATATTGTGATAACAAACTGCTTTTTGGTGCATCACCGTGTAGCTCAATAGTGTTTAAACCTTATGGTGATACAGTCGATCAAATCGTCGACTTCGCAATAGCTGTGCTGTTTTAGACAACATCAAAGATCGACGAAACGGCCAAGGATACTGGCGGTATTCTCAATACACAAACGGGCCTTGACGTAGAAAACAATCATAGAGTGAGAACAAAAGGTCTTCTTTTGTAAAAAAAAAAAATCATTAAAAACGTTCAATGCAATTTCGTGTCATAATGACAGAAGATGTAGTCTGCGACCGATGTGTTTATTCAAGCGACTTTATTTTGTGAATCTAATTCACGTTTGGATGAAAGATCATCTGTGATCCACGTTTACTTGTCGTGAACGCTCGTCTTAAAAAAACAAACTTTGTTGTAGAAGGTGAGACGGGTCAAGGTAACAATTAGTGGCGATAATGCTTGACCGAGAGGATGACCTTTGTATATGTGATAGGTGGTATAACATAGCCTTTCACCGTGATATAAGAGGGACACTGTGTTGAACTATCCATATGTTCTAGAGTTAATTCATTCCATTATGACATTGTTGATATGTGCTTAAAAATGGCAAACTGTGTTTTTACTTTAGTGTCTTTCATCTTTATTGTTCGTTAATATTTAAGAATGGCAATATATTTATATAATGTTGTTTAAAGCACGTAAGGTCGGTCCTCTGACGTTAGTATTTATATACTTTTTAAAGATTTATAAATACTTTTTAAAGATATAACTTTATACTTAAAATGTTTCTTGGTGACCAATCAAGTTAAACAACTGTTCTAATCATGTTTCTTAATTCATACAGTTTAATAGTTTCTGATCAGACCGTAGGTTAGCCAATTAGAAACTGTGGTATCTTTTAAAATCAGAATATTCTCCAATGAAAGGAATTGGAGTTCAACGTCCGTTACGACGTGTTAACAGTTAAACCAGGGCTGCAAGTTCATCTAACTCGTGTTTCCTAGCTTTCTCACACACACCAGTCTTCAAAGCGTATTTCGAGGGCTTGGCGTGAAACGGTTGTAACTAAAATTGGTATTTTTTTTTACCAAGGTTAATCTCCTCGCCATAAAGTATTTATAAGCATTAAATCATTTTTCTTAGTAAACAATGGAAATTTAGGTGCCATTGCTCGTTTTGAGCAATGGCACCTAAATTTGCATTGTTTACAAATGGGTCAAAATTGCCACTAAACCAGGATTTTCAAAATAGGTTTTTAGTTACAATCGTTTCACACCAAGCCCTCGATTTGGCCTTCAAGCAATGCACTAATTACTCCCACATAGACGTATAAGCTCGTTGGTGGTAGACCAAAGACGAAAGTCGCAATAACGTTTGTCAATTAACAATTAATTAAGAATCATATGAAAGTCTGCTTTGTGTGGCATGTTCCTGTTCTTTCAACACGAATTGTAGTTTCATTTGCAGGCCATCGAAAGTACAATGTCCATATCGATCTGCTCCTTAGTGGGTGCAATCTGTCTGGGATCATGTTTTGCTCGTCCTCTTGTCATTTAAGGCGCGTTTTAAGATGTTCTAAGTGTGTTGATTATTTGACACAACAGTACCGAGCCTAGCACAGAGCTCTGCTTATCAGACTCTAAGTAACACTTGATTTAGGAGGCAACCGTAAGGACCGGTCGTAACTGTTATTATACTCATATTGTATCATTTTTCTCCTGGTGTGATTGGCGAGAAAAATGACCCCCTGTCTGAGCCCCTGTCTATGAGAAAATGTTTTTTTTGTGAACAATCTAGATTGTAATCTAGATCTACAATGTTCACAAGATTGTTAGACGATTCTGGCAAACGTATGTAGGTTTGTATACGACTGAACAGTTGGACAGGGTGATTTGTACCTACATTATGCAGATATGCCAATCTGTACCTATTTGCACTGACGGGCTGAATTACCATACAGTAAATGTTTAACCCTAGCATACCAAAGGTCAAATTTACATTGCGCTAAAGACGACAAATCTGACCGCTGGAATGCGAAGGACAAATTATTGTACATGCCTTTGACGAGAATTAACCCTTTCCCACATACAGCTATTCTACAGCAGTCGACTTTCAAACATATTGACACAAATATGGAAAATCTCTTTAAATGAATGTATAACTATTAAAGTAGTCCTTTTGCCACTTATGATTTTAAAGGTAGTCTGCTGCAGAGATGTCAGAAAGTGTATGCCTCTCCATACCTATGGACGTGGCAATTTAAGTTTTGAAAAGAAAAAAAAAAGAAAAAAAAAGAAAGCTTATGCATGTGGGAAAGGGTTAACTTGTAACGAAACAATTGCAATAAAAAGAGGTATGTTTCTATGGCTTCATTCCTTTAACCCTTTCCCTCATATAGATGCTTTCTGACGCCTCTGAAGCAGACGGCTTTTTGAAAACATAGTGACAAAAGAAGAAATTGCGAGCAATTTCTCCTTTTGCCACAATGTTTTCCACTTGTGGTCAGGTTATCCATTCAATAATAAAGATTTTCCATTTTTTGACAAAATATGTTAAAGTCGTCTGCTGCAAAATTGTCGTATGAGGGAAAGGGTTAACAAAGGATTAGTAAAGTAAAGATGAGAACTGTCGATTAGACTAGGAAATATTCTTAAATGTCCAAAATTGAAAATGTAAAACTATAATACAGACATCACTTATCTGCAATAACAATTCATAGTTTAACTTGTATAATGTTGTGATTTAATGTTTTTGTCCTGATAAACATTTCACGTCAATGTATAAAGTATGCATTGGATTGTATTAGTTTAATGCCAAACAAAGTAAAACATGTTACCATATCGCTAATAAAGTTGACCTTGTAAAATACCAAGACTAAACTGGAAATAATCAAAAAGAGCATACGACTCATTTTGTTCACAATATGTTCGGCATTTCAAAAAATAAACTTTTATTAATCAGCTTTAACTCAGATGATTTCAAAGCAAATGTCTCTCAACGTTTCATTTCGCGAAATGAAATGTTAATATAAAGTTTCTACCCCAATGTTCAGCCCTTATCCCCCTGAATTCATGCCAACTTTATAATAATCTATAGTCTTTGACAATTTCTCACATATAACATAATACTGATAAATGAGATGCTATCAAATGAGACCAAGATGTTGGTCTTTTTTTATGGAAATTGAACAGGGGCTAGTCTCGTTTAAAAGCTAAAAATAGCATTTGACTATATATTGTCAATATAGTGTCAAATGCTATTTTTAGATTTTAAACGAGACTGGCACCTGTGGGAAATTGCAGTCTATTTCAAATCGCGCATAACTAGTTACGTAAATCTGTGTTAATGTCATGTACGACTGTAATAAGATTTGAAGTTATATATGGTAAAATTAAAAGGATAATGTGTTTACTACCGACGGCATTATGCATAATTATGAAGAAAAATTATTAAATATATTTCCATGTGTAGGACATTTATTATAGAACTGCTATCAACTGTCACATTGTATGTATATCAGTTCATGTCTTTCAGAGAAGCCGAGCTCCGGTAGCTCAGTCGGTTGCGATGCGGGCTGTCAATCCAGGGGTTGTGAGTTCGAACCCCAGCTCGGCCAACATTCTTTCCGACGTTTGACAAAGTCATTGTGACAAGCATCATTCGTCTTCCACCAATGGGCTATCAGTCTATGTGGAAAAGCAGCCAGTTGCTTGGAAAGAATGTTTTATGAAGTACTGGAGTGAGAAAGTAAAGAAACATATGAGTAGGTGAACTGGCCGCCGTGATATGACTGAACAATTGTTGAAAACGGCGTTAAACCCCAAACAATCAGTCTTTCAGAAAGGGTGTTAGACACCGTTCAATGAAAAGTTTCATGTACAGGGCATTCAACGCAAGATTCAAGATATTTATTCAACGTAATAAAGGCCTCCGGCCCAAAATACATAATTTACAATACACTTGTTGTGTTAGTTTTAAAATGCATCCCTCTTAATCAAATGTACATTACAATATGCATACATGTGTAAAAGCATATACAATATTTAGTACTTTAGCTATTTAAAACTAAGGTAGTATTTTACTAAAACTGTTACTGTGTTCTAAATATTACATAACAGTAACATACATTGGTTTATAATGTCTGAATAGTAAATTTATCAAAACAAAGTGTAGTCATGTATATCATCAAAATGTTGATCAATTAATCATTGATAGCAGTTTGTTGATATAAACGGCTTTCCTGTGGGTTACGTTCTCATCAGATAAGTTAAGGATGTTAAAGAATCCTTGCAGATTAGCATTTAATGTATACCAGTTTAGTTGATACTGGTTACGTATATCAAGATAAAAATTAGTATAATGTTTTAAGTACTCTACTGGTCTCATCAGAGGGATTCACCCTCCGTCCGTCCGTCTGTCTATCGGAAAATTAATAAGATAATACTGTCACTCAAAACGTATAAGAGCTGGTTTGATAAAACGCTGTTCGATGTTTAGACGATTTTGTATATCATTTGTTGTTTCTATATGCTTGAGAGATGACGGATCAGGCTTTACTTCAATTATAATCATTCTTTGAAATAAAATAAATAAATACTTGAATTGTAGATGAACGGATTAAACCTTTCCCTGCCAAAGGCAATTAAAGGCTCCTGCAAACAATGCAGATTCAGCTGAGACAGATCGTAACGAGCTGTCTCACTTGAAATCTGCATTGTTTGCCACTTAGGCATTACATTTCACCAAATTACTAGTTGGATGACAAATGTAGTGGTCCAATTTTTAACATGGTACAGTCGACTGTAAAAGAGTTAATTCTATTTCTGCCAAAGACAGTACAGTGATAAGGTGATACTTCAATGGACTCTTATTCCTTTTGGTAAACTCTGTGGCGTGGTCAAGTTTGGTAATCGAAAGTGATGATAGACTTGTGTGTACTGAATGCTTTGTCAGTTTATGTGAAACATTACAGGCATGTTATATCTATATTGTTATCCATTGCTTTAACAAATGTCATTGAAAATGTCAATAAAACATTGCTGTCTTAAAAAAACCGTGTATATTTAGATTTGTTTTTAATTCCGGTTTCAATAAAGTTGAAACCTGGTTGATAGATGGAGATGTCGTTGTACGGATTTGCAAACGGGATTGTACGTTTGTCTTAGAATAAATACGATATGATGGTCATTGAAAACCATGCAGTGCGTTCGGTGAAAGTTAACGTTATCTAGCTAACGGTAACCAGTCCACCAATAAAATAACAGCTACTATACAGTAAACGATATCTGATTGGTTACTGAGCAATCAAAAGCTAACGTAACAAGACACTGAACGAAATGCTTGTCTCGTCGTCACGACGCGTATCTTATATTATAATTCAATCGGATGACTTCTGCGTAACCTTTATATGATCCGTGACGTATCAATGTGTGTGTGTGTGTGTCACTCACTCTGTCATGGTGACACTTATCGATCACGTCGTCTGTCCGGCACCAATTTATTTTACATTTTTCAACATACATTTAATCTGCAGCAGACGACTTTGAACATCAAGATCAAAATATGGAAAATCTCTATTAACAGAAGTATAATTATTAAATTGAGTTGAAAACGTTGTGGCAAAATGGAAAGTTGCTAATTATGTTTTCAAAGTTGTCTGCTACACAGGCGTACAATAGCATTCATATTTCGGAAATGTTAAACGTGTTATTATTGGCAGATCATACACGCGTTCTCTCGAAGCTCTTGTTGAACAACACGTGCAGCCAATTCTTATGCGGTTACCTTTGGTAAATGTGTCGTGCTATTATGACATATACAGTGTATGCATGGAAGCTAACTACGCTTCTTTCACTTTGTACGAATACATACAGTGGGATCCAGTAATTACTTCTAGTTATCGAGGTGTTTGAGTGATTGTTGGGTTTATCCTCAATTCATTAACGATAATGACGACTTCGAAATTCGTAAACAAATATGAATATAATATTGAGCCGTCCCGCGAGAAAACCAACATTGTGGACTCTGTAGCAGCCTGAGCATGCCGCGCAGGCTAACCCGGACAGACACTTTTCGCCTCATGCGGATTTTCTATTTCAGGAATCATTACTCTACACCTCTATCCCCCTGAGACGGAATGTGTCGGCCCGGATCAGTCTGCGCGGACTACGCAGGCTGATCTGGGTCGATACATTACGCAGAGGCCATGATGTTGGTTTTCTCGCGGAACGGCTCAATATTATTGTGAAAAGCGAGCCAGTGATGAATTCATATCAGAAAACAACGCAGCAGCAGTGCGGATTGACTCGTCAACGCTGTATTCGAATTAAACCATGTTCAGGTTAGCGCGAGTTCAGTTTACAGCTGTTTTTGGGATATGGGCTTTTCGCCCCTATCCCATTACTAGCCTGCTTTCGAAAAGTCGTTTTACGGCTGCAACCATGCATTACAATTGAATTCTCCGCGAAAATCCGAGTTTTTATTGGTTATAACCAGCTTTAACACTGATTTCATTGGTTCGACCGAATCACGAACAACAATCCGCTTTCAATAATTAATGAGACGACATAGTTCCAATGAGTGAAACACACTCTGACATATGATTGACCTCAATGTCAGTGTTGTTAGTTAATTTCAACATGCACACGTCAACATGTAATCTAGTCCTAGATGTCAAATAAACTAGACATGTAGTCTAAATAGGTTTTTGTCAATTAACCTTGTACTGGCCCTTTTCGGAGTTTCAATTAAACTGCAAATACATTACAAATACTATAACATGTTAACCCCTTCCTAAACACAGACGTGATTTGACACATAGAACCAGTCCTCTGTAATCAATACTTGTTGTGTTTCTTTTCGACGTTTGATAAAAAGTCACTGTGACAAGCGTCATTTTCGTCTTTCACCAATAGTCTAACAGTCTATGTGGAAAAGCGGCCAGTTGCTTGGAAAGTATGTTGTGTGAAGTACTGGTGTGAGAAAACCAGGTTAGTTATCTCCATGTTTCTTTATTTAGTTCTTCTTAATTAATTTCCATTGTATCCATTTAAAACTTGGTTTGTAGGTAACTTATAACCAACAGATGTGCAGTACACCATTACCAAAACTTTAGCATATTGTGTTTCGAGTGTGTATATTTTCTCACTTTCGCGTGCAACACATGCGTTCCGTGAAATGCTCTTGTTCGTTAATTCGTTAATGAGTGCTTCCCCAAGCTTTGTACTTTCTCCCGAGCGACTGACTGTCTGTTCATCCATCCATCCATCCGTTTGTCCGTTACGGTTTGCATTAGTGGGTCAAAACTTTGTTTCTGTTTGGTAGATCCATTTCAAAGTCGTCACACTATATTATACATTGGGATGAGGAGACCGATGCAATATTTCGAACGCAAATCTGATCTATTATCTTTGGTATAAACTCATTTTGTTCATATATTTCTTTGGTCATTGTCTCAATAGATGTTCAATAAATCAGTATAATACTTCGTGTATAGGAAACTAATAGGCTACAGACGTGCAGTGCCCAAGAGACATAACTCTAGCATGCTTTCGATTGTCTTTTATTTATGAGCATGATTCCAATATACATTGTGGATCGAACTGGAAATATTTAAATTAAGGGTCGCTGCTCAGTTTTTTGTCAATATTTTGTCCTTCGTGATTTATTTTGTTTATACAGGATATGTGTCAAACTTTGATAAATGAGGTATTGGTTATTGGCAGGCAATCTGTGTTGTTTCAAAAATATTTGGTTTGGTTTGTTTAAAGGTCGATGATATATTTTCTCAACAATGTTTGTCCATATTAACCTATGCCATATATGTTCAACTTACATATGCCGCAATACCATCAGCGCTTTCAGCTCTTTGATTACAAACCTCCCAGAGATGACCACAGTTCGATCTCCTGAAACAGCATACCAACGTTAGAACTGTTCCTGTAAAGCCGATTATTAGTATTTGGGCATAATGTCACAAGTTTTGAAATACGTAGCACACGTGTGCTAGGATATGAAAGCAGGTGACATTAATAGATAGATGTGAATTATTTCGATGAGCTTGCATTTACATACAACACATTTGAGTGCAATATAAAACTACATGACCTTGCATGAAGTGCATGCACTGAATGGTAATTGTCCGTATTACTCCTAGAGCATAATATCGACCTGTCCATATAAACAAGTTGACATTTATCAACAGTGTAGGATCAGCTCAGCATGTACGTCTTGTCAATCTTATCAGATGCTTAAACACAGCTATTGTAAGATATATTTGAATGGTGTAGATCTTGATCAGACTGGCTTGAAACCACATTGTTAACTAAAACCAACCTGTACATTTCCCCATGGACTGGTTCCCATACGTAAGTAATCTGTATCAGCTTCTCCACAATATAGACTAGGTTAGTGGGGCAGTTAGATATACCTTTCTGGAAACCAGATACAGCCGGAATTACGTGTTTATTGTGATAATCATGCTTTTCGACAGGGGTGAAAAGTTGACTTATAACTGCCAATGTGTTCAACCCACATACCGTGAATCGATAAAAGGAACACAAAGCTTCACACATGTATAAGGTTTATTTGGAAGAATATCATTACATACCAAACATCAGCTGGATATATATTCAAGCAGTGTTTTGGATATTTGGTGGTCTTATTGACTCACCGTAATGTTCTTATATAAGTTAGTTAACATATAATTGCAAACAGTTTTCTTTTTTCCACGATGTTTTCAAACAAAATTGTCCGCTGCAAATAAATCCAAAGTCATCTATATATGGAAAAGGTGCCATTAAAAATGGAAAAAAAAAATATATATCGATAAAATCGATATAGTAGATTTGGTTTACGGTCATTACCGTTAGTAAAATGTGAAACAAGTTTCCAGCTTATATTTATCAATTGTGAAACAAGCTTTCAGCTTATATTTATCAATTGTGAAACAAGCTTTCAGCTTATATTCATCCCGATCGATGCCTTCTTCCCGAAGGCTTTACCTGCACTCTCACAATTTGAGTGGACACTTTATACCTGCAGAATCCGCTCATCAGAGGATTCGAACCCATGGCATTTGGTACAAAGGCACTATTGTCTTCAATTAGTTACCGTGTGCACTGTCAACTGGTCGTGGAAACAGTCTGGGAGCCTCTGGGAAACGGTAACTAATTGTTGTAAAGGCGAGGGTAAACAAACCCACTACAACACTTAGTTACCGTTTCCCAGAGCTGCTCCAAGAATGTGTTTACGACCAATTGACAGTGCACATGCGCAGAGTGTCTTCGTCATTGCTGGTCGAAAAGCAACAAATATTCGGAGTTTCGTATTGCGTAGTTTAATATTAAAATCTTATCTACTTGTACACAATTACAAGCTTAAGCTTTACAAAAAAAAAAAGAAATTAGGTTTCTCAGTTAGCAATAAAATCTCGAACAATAATTATATTTGTGCCGAAACAGACCGAAGATGACGCCATTTGTTACTTGGCACAACATATGTATGGGTCGCAAGAGAGTGGTATGTTGATTTCTCATTGCTAGAAAGTGTGGGTTTGATGCCAGGAGGCTCGTAAAATAACATAAACAACTTTGTCGTTATCATTATCAACCCGGGGATAATCGTTTTTCTGTGCAAATGCAAGAATAAACGATAACCATGGAGAAAGGACCAATGCAAACAGCGATAAAATGAATTAGGATACACTGTAGAAAGGACCATACAGAAACAGCGATAAACTGAAGAAGGATACCATGTAGAAAGGACCAATACAGAAACAGCGATACACTGAATTAGGATACCATGTAGATGAGATCAATACAGAAACAGCGATACACTGAATTAGGATACAATGTAGATGAAGACCAATACAGAAACAGCGATACACTGAATTAGGATACCATGTAGTAGAAGACCAATACAGAAACAGCGATACACTGAATTAGGATACCATGTAGATGAAGACCAATACAGAAACAGCGATACACTGAATTAGGATACCATGTAGTAGAAGACCAATACAGAAACAGCGATACACTGAATTAGGATACCATGTAGATGAAGACCAATACAGAAACAGCGATACATTGAATTATGATACTATGTAGAAGATGACCAATACAGAAACAGCGATAAACTGAATTAGGATACCATGTAGAAAGGATCAATACAGAAACAGCGATAAACTGAATTAAGATACCATGTAGAAGAAGACCAATACAGAAACAGCGATAAACTGAATTAAGATACCATGTAGAAGAAGACCAATACAGAAACAGCGATAAACTGAAATAGGATACCATGTAGAAAGGATCAATACAGAAATAGTCCAGTCAGAACATACTTGAACATCAAACTAATTGCAACAGAAATGTTTTATTAAATAAAATGAAGTTTATAGCATATATAACAGCATATTCAAAATCTTCACAAATCTACGCAGCCATAACTGAAATAAATGACTTTGAAGAAATAAAAATATGTGCTTATTTTGGATACTCACCGTACTTTGATCTATATACCAAGCTCTTAACTGATTTTTAATAGATCACATGCATTTAAATTGCAAAATGAATCATTGACATAGATTTTTGTTTTAAAGGATCTCCAAATCAATAGCTTTTGTTTTAATAACATTAAAGCAGCGTTTTAATACTTCAAAGATAGCATTATGCCTTTAAAAATGATAAAAATCAGAGGGATAAGTATTACTTTCAACGCTTTGATCCAAGCCTCTAGATAACCCAAGATGGATTAGTCTGCAAAACGAATTTCAACAGATAAACACAAAACAATCAATGATATGAGGTAAGTGTTTTATAATTTTTTCACATTAATTGCTGGAGTAAATATTAATATTCTTGTCAATGGTACATTGGATACTTGTAAAAGTATGGTATGTAGCTAAATGCAAATTGTCATGGGTTTTCGAGGGCTCTTAGAAAATTTATAATATATGAGTATTCAATGGGTTTACATGAATACTGTTACATTTTTAACTGTTTAATTAAACATTAATGATACTTAATGTTTATCTGTTTAGTTTTATAATAGTTAACAGTTATAAGAATGTCTCTAAAACACACAAAACAGTGACTGTCATACATATGTATGCTCATGTGCGAAGAACATTCATTGGAACATTACTAATCTCAATATATATTTGTTTGTTTGTGTAGGTGTTTTACTCCACTTTCAACAATTATTCCTAATACTAAGCCCACAACCCAAGGAGGGAAAGCCATCACTACCATTTATAAAGTATTTGGTATGACCCGGCCTGGGATTGAACCGGCGACCTCCCGTATGTGGGCCATATCATCTACCATTACACCACATATGTAACCTATTGTTGCGTAATCTGCCTTGCCAGGAAGAAACTTGAGAATAATTGATATGTTGTGTATCTATCTGTGTGTCCATCTGTCTGTGTAGTGGATAGAGCATTTACCTCTGGAGCAAGAATCAGGTTCGATTCTGAGTTAAGTCATGATTTGTAGATATATTCATATATTAACATTCTATTTCATTTTAATGAAACACCATGACAAGACTGAAATACTGCACAAGGAGGTATAAACAAAGAAAGATTATTTAACCCTGTCCCACATACAATAAATCTGCAGCAGATAACTTTGAATACTTCGAAGCTAAAATATGGAAAGTCTATCAATCAAAGTTAGATCATTGATTAGATTTGAAAAAGCGTCTATATGAGGGAAAGGATTAATGTTAAGAGAAATGTAGACTAATATTCTATTAAAATATGATCATTTAGTAAACTCAAATATTTAAAAAAAATGTTTCATTGAGGTTTCAATTTTTTTCAGATGGAAAACGATACCTGTATTATTTGTATGGAAGAAAATGGAAGAAAATGGAAGAAAATTGTTCCCAAAAAGCAAAACTTAGCAAAAAAGGATGCATTGGTGTAAATGAAGCCAGTACTGGGAGAGGAAACAGTTTGATTTCGTTTCCTGGACAATTTGTGCATGTAGAGTGTCAGAAACGGTACTGCAATATTGAATGTATTAAAGCTGACAAAAGTTCTAAAAAAAAAGAATCAAATGTAATTAGAGTTCTCATATCTGGTAGTGATTCCTTTAGCTTTAAAGACAAATGTTTGTTTTGTGGACAAACAGCAAAGATACATGGAAATAAGAGGAGTCATGATGTTTATGCAGTGCGAACATTAGATTTTCAAAAAAGTATAGAACAATTGTGCATCAAACGTTCGGATGATTGGGCACATGGCTCTACATTTGCCGAAATATGTGATGTTTATACAGATCATGTGTCGAAGCAATACAAAAATCCTGTGATTGTTTTAGATTGGTATGTCTGGGCCGTCAATAAAAGATATAGCACATATTAGACGTTCACATGGTATATTTTGCACAAATGTTCATTTCAAAGAAAGTACTCTGTTTAAAGGAAAGAAAGACAAATTCCTATAAAACCCAGAAAATAAACAACAATGTATTAACATGCTTGGAACCAGATTAAGTGTCAATTGTCGCGTGTTTCATGCCAGAGATGATGCAGATGTATTGATTGTCAAAACAACCATTGACAATGCAAAGAAAAGCAAAACTGTACTGGTAGGTGAAGACACTGATCTTTTGATATTACTCTGCTATTATGCAAATTTAGAACACTTTGACATACTATTTAAATCCGGATCAAAGCAGATCAGTAGTTGTTCAAGAATTTGGGACATAAAGAAAACAAAACTAGTTCTAGGAAAAACAGTGTGTAAACTTCTGCCTTTTATTCATGCTTTCACAGGATGTGACTCCTCTTCTAAAATCCATGGAATTGGTAAAGGGATGGCCCTAAAACGGTTAATTACTGACAAACAATTTCAGTTATATGCAGAGGTATAACATAAAAGTAGTGATAACACTGAAATACTAAGAGCTGGTGAAAACGCAATGATTGCTCTTTTAGGTGGTCATGAATCAGAAGGATTAGATTTACTGAGGTTTAGGAAGTTTGCAAGGAAAGTAACAATATGAGAAACATGTGTTCAAGTTCATTCTATTCCTCCAACATCAGCAGCAGCAAAATACCATTCTATGAGAGTGTATTACCAAGTCCAATGCTGGACAAATGACGACACTGACTTATTGCCTACTGAATGGGGTTGGTATAAAAAAAACTCAACTCTTTCCATTTAAAACTGATTTAGCACCAGCACCAGAAAGCTTATTGAAAGTTATCAAATGCCACTGTAAAGAAAACTGTGACTAAAAAAAACTCGGACTTGAGTGTTCAGTTGCCTGCGGTGAATGTCGTGTTATTCAATGTACAAACGTTTCAATTATAGACGAACCTGAAGACATACTGGTGGATGAACATATGTAATGAATGATTAAGCAAACTGTGGATACGTGGTTTGTTTTTAGAAAGTGTCTTTAACCTTTTACTGAATAGATGACTTTTGAAACCGCAGCTGCAAACAGCTTTTGACAAAACAATAGGAATATAAGAAATTTTTCAGAGAGCAATTTGTCTTTTTCTAATATGTTTTTCAACTGTCCATTTTAGCCAAACATATGTTCTGTATGTTGACTATTTTCCTCATTGTTTCCAAAGCAGAAATATCCTAGTAGGTAAACAGTCAATGCTGTCCATATATTTCCAGTCATTCCTACATTGTTGAATCTATCATTGTAGTTATATTAGAGACTAGTATGTAAGTTCTTAACCCTTCCCCTCATATAGACGCGTTCTGACGCCTCTGCAGCAGACGTCTTTTTGAAAACATAGTGACAAAAGAAGAAATTGCACAAAACGTGCAATTTCTCCTTTTGCCACAATGTTTTCCACTTTTTATCATAGGTTATCCCTTCAATTATGGAGATTTTCTATTTTTTGACAAAATATGTTCAAAGTCGTCTGCTGCAGAATTGTCGTATGAGGGAAAGGGTTAAAGTAATAAGTATATCTCACTATGCTGTTTTTCCCCGATGTGCAGATTTAAATCATTATCTTTAATAATATTATGAAGCAAAATGTAATATTTTGAAATTTTGAAGAACCGTTTATATACAGTGTTGAAAACTTTGTAGGTAAAGTGGAAATGGCTCCTTTTGTCAGCAATGTTTTCTTTGTTTTGTTTTTTAATACGGGAGTCAAAACATAGACATTTCGGAGAAATTTAAACCATCCTTGAATATTTATTGAGTATGCAAAATTATTAAAATCCGGGACAAAATGTGAAACAGGGTTGAAAAGGTATGCTTTGTAAGAGCGAAGTCCAGGGTTGAAAAGGTATGCTTTGTAAGAGCAAAGTCCTCTTTTTCTACAATGTTTTTAATATTTGTCTTCAGGTGTGCATTAATCAGCCTTTGTTGCCTGTCTTTTGAACAAGCCTTTGATTGATTGCTTCTATATCTAAGTTACGTTATGGCCATGTTTAGTGTATGCCTGCTTGCACAAGTGGGTGGGGTAAGATATACCTCGAAGTATGCTCACAAATGTCTATAAATTGATATAAAGTTAGTAAAATCATTGTTTATAAGTTCATGTTATATTCCGATTACATGTGTGTTAGATATATGTAAAAACTAAGGTACAATGTCCACTTAAATGTGTTCCTTGCATAGATACTTAGAAACATTATGTTGAAAACAGTTGGTGTTTTCTACCTTTTGGGTTATCATATAAACAAGGGAAATATACCAATTTCCCCTCTGTAGATTTTTGTAGATTTTTTACCAGTGATAGTATAGGTATTAAACTATCAAAAAACAATAATATCATTTCTGTTGCAATTAGTTTGATGTTAAGCCCATTTTCCCCACTTACTGACTGGACTAAAACAGCGATAAACTGAATTAAGATACCATGTAGAAGAAGACCAATACAGAAACAGCGATAAACTGAAATAGGATACCATGTAGATGAAGACCAATACAGAAACAGCGATAAACTGAAATAGGATACCATGTAGAAGAAGACCAATACAGAAACAGCGATACACTGAATTAGGATACCATGTAGTAGAAGACCAATACAGAAACAGCGATACACTGAATTAGGATACCATGTAGAAGAAGACCAATACAGAAACAGCGATAAACTGAAATAGGATACCATGTAGTAGAAGACCAATACAGAAACAGCGATAAACTGAATTAGGATACCATGTAGAAGAAGACCAATACAGAAACAGCGATAAACTGAAATAGGATACCATGTAGAAAGGATCAATACAGAAACAGCGATAAACTGAATTAAGATACCATGTAGAAGAAGACCAATACAGAAACAGCGATAAACTGAAATAGGATACCATATCAAAAGTGTCGCCATTAACACCGTTCGTTTGAAGGCAATGTATATAATGAGGTCAACGGCCTATTATCTATAGGCAACGTGTTAGTTGTATCACATCTACCAGCTGATGTCTGTCTGCTATCTGTGTCTCCGTTAGAAGTGTAAATTTATGCTTTGAGAACATTTTTCTAACGAACTCATTTACACATGCTTAATCTTAAACTCAATGTCATGTCCTATTTCCCGTTGGTGCCATGGTAAATAGTCCATGTTGCGTTCAAACAGACCGCCGTGCATATTCAATTAGTGACTGATTAGAAAGTACATAGTTGCATCAACTTTGTGTGGTCACATCAATTTCCTGGTTTCTTATGTAATGATTGACAGAATAAATGTCTGATAGAGATATGATCGATCTGTGCTAAGGCATTTATTGATCTGGATCTTCACTGGCATGAAAGCATGATCGATAAAACAAAAGTCAGTGGTAAATAATCGGAGCACTCGAAAATCACCGCTTCTATATCTCGTTTATGTATATGAGTTATTTTACCTGTTTATACTGAACGTTTTGGGAAGCGAAAATTTGACTGGTACAGTCAGACAATGAAATGTTTTCAACGCATTCTTATCATTTTGATGTTCATCATAACAAAACGGTTCAGTGATTAATTGTTTTAGTGATAAACAATTACCAGTCATATCACGGCTTTTCCTGGATAAGTTACTAGTCGTAATGCTAACCCCGCAACCCTGAGCGCCAAGGAGGGCCATTACTGCACTTGTTAAAGAATTTAGTATGACCGCCTCGGGGATCGAACCTGCGACCTCCCGCTCTACTACTACACCACCCAGGTGGTCCATAACAAATAGGAATTTATTCCACCGATTATTACAATGTGTTTATAAAACAAACTGGTTTGCAAATATACAGAACAAAACTATGTGAGCATTGTTTACTACACCCAATTGATTTCACATGTAATATGTATGAATGGCATCACACACACAATCCATGATACGATTTAATCTGCGTTTTCACGTAAGGAGAAAAATAGCATGGAATCTAGTCAATTTGAATTTCAAATAACAGCCAATCCATCCATTATTTATGCGTTCATGCATGCACAAGTGTTTCATTACAATAGCTGGTAATGAAACGGGCCCTATACAAAGGTATTACGAACATATGAATGGAAGAGTAACGACTACGTAGGTCTTGTAAACGTATACACACGGTCTCACCATAACCCCCAACAGTACGATTGACAGTAACGCAGGCGCAGGGCATTATGAGTGCATGAAAGCCGTGCAACATCACCGAATACCATAAAATACTCTCTAACGTGATGCTTGAACAGAGATCTGAAGTCGGGTGGTATAAACTGATTGATATTCCCACCACAGTATCCCCCTTCTTACCTAATCAAACCAAATGCCATGGGTACTTAAAAGAATCATTCAGAGTACCTACAACATACGGGTGTATGGATTACATTCGGTTTTGGGATCATGAAACACGCACCTGGTCTAGAGAAATACTGACACCAGAGTTTGTGAGCGGACGGTATGTTGTTGACATGTCACAAATGAAATATGCATAAAACCTAACCAATCAATAGAAGACCTGCGTTTCACGTAATCCGAGAAGACTGTTTGATTGTCAATTTATCGGTAATTGATCGCTCTAAAGTGCATTGCAGTGATGCTATGCTGTAACTGTGCAACATAGCACAGGATATCAGTGCATGTACTTTATAAATGATTCCAAGACACTTATCATTTTGGCAGCTCACGATTTCATGAAAAAGTCTTGAGAAATGGTTTACCACCTAGTTTCAAGAAGAGTTTTATTACTTGCAAGCTAAGGCATTCCATTTAAGATGCCACTAGTTGAAATATTTAACGACTACACTGATATGTAACCGCATTCTATCGGATAGTTAACTTGTTTTATCCCGTCACGTGTAGCAATTTCGACCCGATAACAGGGTGCCGTATATTTATTTTGATATACGTCAGTTGATCACGTGATAAGCTGGCGGGCACCTGCTAGCCGGGACTACTTTTTTTAGCAAGCGTCGCTGTAAATTCCAACTTCAATCGATAAAAACAGCAAATATCGTCGATAAATTTCTCATTTGTGAATACAACATTCATGAAGATAGCGGTTTTTTGTGTTGTATTATGTTAGAAATTTGAGAACTATTTCTTTCCGCGCATCAATCACGATTGGCTGCTGTTTATTTATAAAACATGACGTCACAATGAAAGGGATGCAATTCAGTAAGTTACATATTTTTAAAGCTGCCATAAAAATAAAAAATAAATGCAACAGGATAAATAGAATAATAGGTTGGTGCCGTGGATTGAGAAAGTTTATCTGGCTCGGCACCGTAATTTATCGGATTCGCCTTCGGCTCATCCGATAAATTACTCCGCCTTGCCAGATAAACTTTCTCAATCCACGGCACCAACCTATTATTCTCTATATATAATGCCTTAACCCTTTCGCTGCCAAAGGCAATAAAAGGCTTTTGCAAACAATGCAGATTCAGGCGAGACAGCTCATAATGGGTTATCTCTGCTGAAATATGCATTGTTTCCTGCTTAGACAATGCATTTAACAACATTCCCTGTTAGGAAGAAAAAATGGAGCTGGTAGAATCGACTTTGTGAAATGCGGCAGTGAAAGCTTTAACATCATTTTATATAATAAGTCATGACATGCGAACACGGTGATCGATGTTGTTGTTGTTGTTGTTGTTGCGAACAGTGAATAAATGTTCACTCTAAAGCCTTACATTAGTCTATGTACACTATCTTAGATGTAAGGGCGGAAGAAATTCTAGAATTGCAGTCCTTTTTCTTTCACTCATTTAACATTAACTGTAAGGAATCCAAGGTTCGATCCCCAGTCGCGGCACTACGGTCATGGCGGAGTGCCCATGGGCAAGGCACATTTACTAGCCCATTACTGGTTTGTTTACCCAGGGATGATGATTACGTGAACTGTCGCCGTGATATAGCTGAAATAGTGTTGAAAGCGGCGTAAAACCACAATAGAACATAAAAAAAGAAATAATTAACTGTAAGGCGATGCCGATAATGGGATGCAAGAAGAGCCCTTATCATCGGAAACCGGCTCAAATTTATTTTATTGTTTAGTGTTTTACGCTGCTTCCAACAATGTTTGAGTTATATCACGGCATTTCCTGGGTTAGTTACTAGTACTACCGGTCCATATAGTCTAACACCAGTCAGTCAGTCGTAATGCTAACCCGGAAACCCTGTGCACCAAAGAGGGCAGCCATAACTACCATATTTAAAGTCTTTGGTATGGCCCGGTCGGAGTTCGAAACCGCGACCTCAGCTCAAATGGAAGTAAATATGAAACAGTGATAAAAGGTACAAGTTGGCTTTTGTAAACAGTATAGATACATATCAACATCATAAATACCATATTTAAAGTCTTTGGTATGGCCCGGTCGGAGATCGACACCACAACCTCAGCACAAATGTAAGTACATATGAACCAGTGATAAAAGGTACAAGTTGGCTTCTGTGAACAGTAAAGATACATAATCAACATAATAACTACCATATTTAAAGTCTTTGGTATGGCCCGGTCGGAGATCGACACCACAACCTCAGCACAAATGTAAGTACATATGAACCAGTGAGAAAATGTACAAGTTGGCTTCTGTGAACAGTAAAGATACATAATCAACATCATAACTACCATATTTAAAGTCTTTGGTATGGCCCGGTCGGAGATCGACACCACAACCTCAGCACAAATGTAAGTACATATGAACCAGTGAGAAAAGGTACAAGTTGGTTTTTGTGAACAGTATAGATACATAATCAACCCCACTCTTCACATATTTCTGCAACAAGTTTAGAAGCTTGTTAATTTGTGAAGATCCTACTAAGATCGAGCAAGCAAAACAGATGATTGATTTAAACATATATGAGCCGTCCCGCGAGAAAAACCAACATTGTGGATGCGTAAAGTATGGACCCGGATCAGCCTAAGCATGCCGCGCAGGCTTACCCGGATAGACACATTTATTCTCCTGTGGATTTTCTGACTCATGAATCATTACTCTATACCTCTATCCCCCCTGAGACGGAATGTATCGGCCCGGATCAGTCTGCGCTGACTGCGCAGGCTGATCTGGGTCGATAGATTACGCAGAGGCCATAATGTTGGTTTTCTCGCGGGACTGCTCATAATGTACTATGTTCAGATAGGCTAATGTGTACCTTTCTTCATGCACAGGATTTGCTCGTTAAACTCCATGAATTAACCCTTTCCCTCATATAGACGCTTTCTGATGCTTCTGCAGCAGACGGCTTTTTGAAAACATAGTGACAAAAAAAGAAATGCACAAAACGTGAAATTTTTCCTTTTGACACAATGTTTTCCACTTTTAGATATTTTCCATTTTTTGACAAAATATGTTCAAAGTCGTGCAGAATTGTCGTATGAGGGAAAGGGTTAATGACAAATCCATCCGAGACATGCTTCTTCTTGACAGGAATCTCGTTACATGTACATTTGGGGAAGAAAAATCTGCGGAGGAGAAATTCCAATTATCTTAATGACCTGAATATCATTCTGACCTACTTTATAATGAGCTTTTAATAGATTGACAGTAAAGAGAATCTTCACATCATTAGCAGGGATTAAAGACGGATTTATCAAAAACCGCGTCTGGCTATATAATTAACACTCTCCCTCAAATAGACGCTTTGTCGCGCGAAATGGTGATCGTTGTTGCTGTTGAGAACAGTGAATACATGCTCACTCTAAAAGCCTTACCAGCTATGTACACTATCTTAGAAGTATGGGCGGAAGAAATACTTCGGCAGTGATAGAAGTATACAAGTTAGTTAGAACAGTAACCTTATTTTGTGACGTCAATTTAAATGTATACAGTATACATGTCTGGTTATATAGGGATTAAGTGACTCTCAGTAGTGGGGTCGAGTCGTATACATTTATATTCTGCAGCAGACGATTTTGAAAACGTCTTGACGCAAATATGGAAATTCTCTATAAAGTAATGTAAAACAATTGAATAAATTTGAAAGCATTGTGTCAACAGTAGAAATTGCTAAACAATACCTACCAAAGTCGTCTGCTGCAGAGGCGTCAGAAAATGTTTATCTTAATAATCACATAATTTGATACAATGGTCGTTTATATTAAATCTGATAAAATGGTCTTTTATATTACATTTAATACAATCGTCTTTTATATTAAATCTGATAAAATGGGAAGGAGACAATTCTTTAGTTTTGATCAACTTATAAATATTCCACAACGTTTAAGCAGGAAGCTATGTTACCAATATCTGTTTTTTGTATAACAATTGTATTTTGTCAAATATCTCGATGTTTTTTCAGCATTACCCCCTAACTTATCTAAAACCAGCCAGTCAGTCGTTATGCTAACCCCGCAACCCTGAGCGCCACTGTGGACAGCCATTGCTAGCATTTTTAAAGTATTTGGTATCACCCGTCCGGGGATCGAACCCGCGACCTCCCGCACCCGAGGCAGATGCTCTACCACTACACCACCGAGGCAGATGCTCTACCACTACACCACCGAGGCAGATGCTCTACCACTACACCACCGAGGCAGATGCTCTACCACTACACCACCGAGGCAGATGCTCTACCACTACACCACCGAGGCAGATGCTCTACCACGACACCACCGAGGCAGATGCTCTACCACTACACCACCGAGGCAGATGCTCTACCACTACACCACCGAGGCAGATGCTCTACCACTACACCACCGAGGCAGATGCTCTACCACTACACCACCGAGGCAGATGCTCTACCACTACACCACCGAGGCAGATGCTCTACCACTACACCACCGAGGCAGATGCTCTACCACTACACCACCGAGGCAGATGCTCTACCACTACACCACCGAGGCAGATGCTCTACCACTACACCACCTAGGCGGTCGGATGCGCAGGCTCGCATGAAACGTCACTGTACGCAGGTAAATTAAGACTTTCCCTCATATAGACGCTTTCTGACGCCTCTGCAGCAGACGGCTTTTTTAAAAACATATCGACAAAAGAAGAAATTGCTCAAAACGAGCAATTTCTTCTTTTGTCACAATGTTTTCCACTTTTAGTCATAGGTTATCCATTCAATTATAGAGATTTTTCTATTTTTTGACAAAATATGTTCAATGTCGTCTGCTGCAGATTTGTTGTATGAGGGAAAGGGTTAAGACTAATAATCGCTAAACGCGCATCATTCTTATGATGAAATCTGTAAAACGATATATATTTTTTTATATTTCGATCTATTTTAATTATGGAGAAATGATTACTGGTATATAAAGAGTAACAATTTAGTCGAGTGTTATTTACGACATGATGGCTATTGCTGGTATATCTAGAGAAACAGTCGAGAGTATTCTGAAAGATCGTTTGACTTATACTGCTAGCAAGGCATAGTTATACTATACGAATGCGTTTTAAAATGTTTGTTTGATGCGGCTGTGAATAGTATTTCGGTTATATTAGCCCGTCCATTGGCATAATTACAAGTTGAATTGTGTGTGCATTGTCGATTAGCCTGCATCCGCAAAGTTCAATCCAAATATCCTGTTGTTCATTGACACCGCGTAGAAACGCGGTGTCAGTATTGCATAGGTTTAACTTGTGCACCATGGGGTGACGTAATCGAATTAAGGAGCAACCAACATTATTATTGTAAAGAAAAACTCTGTAACATGTCTGAAAAAACCCACTTTATAAATCAATAAACTGTATTAACTGATTTCAGAAACACGTACATGTATGTCTTCTACCGTTATTACAAAACTTTAGACACATTTAACTTGTATTTAATAACTTTTCCCCAACTTCCTAGGCTACGCATTTTTTAATAGTTTGGTTTACGGCCCTGACCCGATTCATCAAAGCTCAGAAAACAAAATCACTTTTGACCAACTTCCTAGGCTACGCATTTTTAATAGTTTGGTTTACTAAAACAAAGGTTTCGGGGGATGTTTTTGCCTATTTATAAAATTCAATTGTATTTCTAAACTTAAAACGTTCCTCCCCATACAGTTTGTTCATTCAGACAATTGTATTCTTATAAATGTGAACTTTTTCTTTTAATTTCAGAAATACTCAATTTTGATAATAAATATCTTTGAACTTGTTAAAATTACTTTGTATTTTTTGTCTATATACACCCGTTTTTGTTATCATACTTCTGCTAAACTGGAAGGAGAATAGACACCCCCTCTCCTTCCAAAGCTTGTTAGAGCAGATTAAAACCCGTTTATTGGTAAAAGATAAGAAACTTCAGCTTGCATCACACATCATAGATGCAGTCAATGTTAAGCAAACTGAAAGCCAAATGGTTTCAGGACTAAACTTGACATTTCAGGACTAAACTTCACATGATGAATATAATATAGATCGTAGCATATACAACGTCTACTCCCTACGTCAATAGTGACCCTTTCTGCTCTTGGTAACCTTTCATGATATACTATGGTAGCCAGGTGTGCAAAATACGCACATCTTGTATTTCTTGTTTAGAATAGAGGGACATTTGGTCTTCGTGTTCAAAATATTTACATCCTGTCTGTTTGCGAAGTGTTATTTAAATGTACTGAACTGCATCTGCTTTGCATCAAAAATCGTCTTGTATATTACTAACACAAGCTTGCTAGAAGCTTCTGTTAACCTGTGTATATGTAAATTCCTACCTGAACATACTGAGCAGATGTAAATGCCTAACTGAATATAATGAGCAGATGTAAAAGCCTAACTGAACATACTGAGCAGATGTAAATGCCTATCTGAACATACTGAGCAGATGTAAATGCCTATCTGAACATACTGAGCAGATGTAAATGCCTAACTGAACATACTGAGCAGATGTAAAAGCCTAACTGAATATACTGAGCAGATGTAAATGCCTAACTGAACATACTGACCAGATGTAAATGCCTACCTGAACATACTGAGCAGATGTAAATGCCTAACTGAATATAATGAGCAGACGTAAATGCCTTACTGAACATGCTGGGCAGATGTAAATGCCTATCTGAACATACTGAGCAGATGTAAATGCCTATCTGAACATACTGAGCAGGTGTAAATGCCTAATTGAATATAATGAGCAGACGTAAATGCCTTACTGAACATACTGAGCAGATGTAAATGCCTATCGGAACATACTGAGTAGATGTAAATGCCTATCGGAACATACTGAGTAGATGTAAATGCCTATCGGAACATACTGAGTAGATGTAAATGCCTATCGGAACATACTGAGCAGATGTAAATGCTTAAAAGAACTTATAGTGTAAAGTAATGTCAAATTGTTCCTTTTGGCAGGGATGTTTCCTATGTACAATACTGTACGATGCGTGGTGTGGTGGTTGGAGCGCCCCCTTTGTGGCGAGAGACCAGTGTTCTATTTCGGGCTTGACCATGCCTAAGACCTTAAACCTGTTAGAACTGGTTTCCCTTTTTTGCGCTCAGGGTTGCAGGGTTTACATTGCGACTTATGCATCCGTATCAGGATAAGAAATACAGGAAGTACTGTTAAATTACCCAGAAAATGCCATGTGATGACAGAAATACTGTTAAATTACCCAGAAAATGCCGTGTGATGACAGAAATACTGTTAAATTACCCAGAAAATGCCATGTGATGACAGAAATACTGTTAATTTACCCAGAAAATGCCATGTGATGACAGAAATACTGTTAAATTACCCAGAAAATGCCATGTGATGATATAAATAATGTTAAATTACCCAGAAAATGCCATGTGATGACGGAAATACTGTTAAATTACCCAGAAAATGCCATGTGATGACTGAAATAATGTCAAATTACCAAGAAAATGCCATGTGATGACAGAAATACTGTTAAATTACCCAGAAAATGCCATGTGATGACAGAAATAATGTTAAATTACCCAGAAAATGCCGTGTGATGACAGAAATACTGTTAAATTACCCAGAAAATGCCGCGTGATGACAGAAATAATGTTAAATTACCAATGAAATGCCGTGTGATGACAGAAATAATGTTAAATTACTCATGAAATGCCATGTGATGACAGAAATACTGTTAAATTACCCATGAAATGCCGTGTGATGACAGAAATAATGTTAAATTAACCATGAAATGCCGTGTGATGACAGAAATACTGTTAAATTACCCAGAAACTGCCATGTGATGACAGAAATAATGTTGAATAACCCGGAAAATGCCGTGTGATGACAGACATACTGTTGAATAACCCGGAAAATACCGTGTGATGACAGAAATACCGTTAAATTACCCAGAAAATGCCGTGTGATGACAGCAATAATGTTAAATTACCCATGAAATGCCGTGTGATGACAGACATAATGTTGAATAACCCGGAAAATGCCGTGGGATGACAGAAATACTGGAAAGGCGGAATAAAAGCAATACAATCAGAAAACTTACGTCGCGATACTATCCCCGCAAGTCTTGAGACCAAGTCGTTGGGATACTTTTACTATTTCTAAATTATTTGGTAATACTAGCCCTACCTTGGGTTGAACCAAGAAAGACTACATCTCATAAGACGGACGCCCTGACAACTACACACCGTAATCGGTATAAGTATTAGATAATGTATTGTTTGATCTATATGCTTTTGAACAGAGTAAGGTGATATTCAAGTTTGCCGTACATTGTTTTTTTTTTTATTACACACGCTGTACATCAAGAAGAGCCTTATAGACACGTGCATTCCAATCTTCATCTGCTATGTTTAAGTTTTTCATTTCATTGGTAAAACCTTATCTTAATTATTCCATTAATATATATTATATATATCCGTGCCAAAATCATCTCAAGGGCTTGGCGTGAAACGGTTGTAACTAAAAACCTATTTTGAAAACCCTGGTTTAGGGGCAATTTTGACCCCTTTGTAAACAATGCAAATTTAGGTGCCATTGCTCAGACCGAGCAATGGCACCTAAATTTCCATTGTTTACCAAGAAAAATGATTTAACGCTTTTAAAGACTTTATTGTGAGGTTATTAACCTTGGTAAAAATAATCCAATTTTAGTTACAACCGTTTCAAGCCCTCGATATGTATGGATTCATTTAGGAGAAGTGTTAACATGGTATTCGAAGGTCACAGCTTGGATTCCAGGAGGCTTGGATGAGAAATCCATACCAGAAGGCGCCCTTGTTAATCTATCTGTGAGTAATCTAAATACAGACATCAGAAGTTCACGTCTTTAAGCCGACCCGGAAACTATAAATTGAATTATGGAATTAAAATCAGTCGTCCTTTTATGTGGCTTGATCACAAGTTCGTCGAAATGAAAACAGATGCATCTATTTTAGTTTCAATGTTTGAAATCTGCACTAAAGTTACCTTTGTAGGACAAAAAAGTAATCAAGGTAATTTGTAACATAGAGGAGAACCACTGTCATATAAAAACGTTAACAGTGAAAACGTGTCGAGAAATCTTAATGTCAGGTCAGCCTTCACATCCGCGCAGTCTAATCTGGGTACGCATTGTTGAGCAGTAAGTCATAGATGGTTTCAAACAACTTCTGAAAAAAAAAGTTTTTTTACGGATCAGATAGTATGATGGCGTAGGCATATATTTGTTAACAGGCGAAATAATTTCGTTAATGTTTCTTTTCCTGGACCATCGCTTAAATGCAACGGTACCAAACGGTATAAATTTAGCGTAATTAACTGCACTTTTTGTTTTCTTCCCCGCACATGTCAGGAAAATAAAATAAACACTCAATCCGTTTTTAGTTCATTTTGTCTCAAATTTATAATCACTTCCTGATAGGATCCGAAAGGCCTGACATAATGAATGTAGTGGATTTTTGATTGACATTTTAATGTATTGCTAACAAGTTATTCTAAACACCTGTATCAGCTGAGAGTTTGGCACGCGAGGCACGTGGATTGGAATTCCAGCGTCACTGTAAATAATCGTGTTATTTTAGGGTTTTGTTTCTCCTCCAGAACAGAAAGGTTTTGTAACTAACTCTTGTCATCTCTTTATTCCATGCGAGCACTTCGATTCTAGTTCGAAATACCTTCTTGTGGATCCTGGTATGGATTTCTTGCGCTAATTATGAGCCGCTCCACCAACATTATATACTCCGAAACATTCCGTCTAAGCGTGGATCGAGGTTTATAGCAATGACTCCTGAAACATAAAATCCACAGGAGGCGAAAAATGTCGGCCCGGAAAAGCCTGCGCGGATCCGGACCAATACTTTACGCATAGTCCACAATGTTGGTTTTCTCGTGAAATGGCTCATTTGGTATGAGAGAGTGAGTAATAATTAAAAGGTAACTGTGCTTTTCCTTACGTTTTTGATTTGAATGCATGCGAGAAAAACGTCGTACAAAAGAAACTATTTACTGTGATTATTAGCCGAAATAAGTCGACGAGCTATAAATAACACTGCACTATTAATATTCGCCGTCCAGAGAATGTATTTAGAGATTTTCTGATTCATTTGATATATATTCATTTGATATACATATCATACATTTGACAGGGTCTGTTCTCGTTAGATAAGTTTCTATAAGACCACATGGAGTTTCGAAGCCTTTGCCTTTAATCGTTATTTCGACAAGAAGGCCGGGTCATGCCAAAGATGGAATGGAAGTAATGCCAACCCTTTTTGGTGCTCAGGGTTCCGGTTAGCATTTCGCTGGTGTCAGGATCCATGGATCAGTACTAGAACTGGAAATTTACTCAGGAAACGCCGTGATAAAACTGAAAAATTGTTGAAATACAAAACAATCAATCAATTAATTCGATAAGAAATCGTCGAGTTTTTCCATAAGTAGTTTCAATTCAATTTAATTGCATTCTGCAAAATCATCATGTACACGCCTGAGGCATATTTTACAACCTGGTATAATGTTAGCTGGCAGTATATCATGTTGTAATAGCATTCTGGTTTGTTTTTATTACGAAGATTAAATGCATATCGTATTAACTTGTCAATTTTAAATATCATTTAGTTTTGATTAGAAGACAGCATATTGACAATAAGTTGAACATTCGGCCATGAAAATGTACCAAAATAATTAGTTCGCAGAGAAGAGTAAAAGGGACAACAAAATATAAAATGATATTCCTATTCCACTTGGTAACTATTACATACCTTAAACCAGGATTACACACATCTCTCAATACTAGAATATCTCCACAGTTCAATATTTAATGAATGCGAGCATAATCTAAAACAACTTAATTGTTTTAGAGTATCATTTTGAATAACATCAATGTATTTTTCAAAACCAAATAGTGTTTTAAATATTCTATAGTAATTCAATTTCGAAGAAGAATGCAGGGAATTATTCCAACTTTTAAACAATTTGTCTCTCAATCGCTGTTTAAATAAATGTACATAATTTACACTTTTGTCAAACTGATTCCAAACATTACCTAAACCTAGACCAGCTTATACTGTTTTTACTTTCATAGCCCAGCATCTTTCATTGTTACTATTGCATTGTTCAATAAATATATTATACATAATAGAGTTGTCATTGTTCATAATCTTTAACCAGTAGTTAAGTACCCTTTCCTTACATATAACAGATAATGGGCATCGCCCCCAGCTTACCAAATACGGCCGTATGAGGTGTTGGTTGACGGACACCGAGAATGTACTAACAGAACCTGTTATGGAGTGTATCGATTTCTTTATAGTCATAGATACCCCAAACCTCTGAACAGTACAGGAGAATTGGAGCTACCATTGAGTCAAACAATGAGAATTTGGTTTTAACATCTAAATGTATGCGATAGAATTACGTTAATAGACACTTGTAGGCTCTGAGTAACACTCAGATAACACTCTGACAGCATGTTTCATTGATCCTGTATGGTGAAAAGTTACTCTTATATACTTGAAATGATCGACTACCTCAATATTTCCATCATTGACAGATCATTCAAAATTAAGTAACAATGTTTCCCTCAAATAAGAAGCTCGAATGATTCTTAAAATATGATATGCTACAGAATACTATTTGCAGACAGTTTTAGGGCATGGACTTATCAGGATCTTGTTTACTGGTGTGCTTGTCAAGTTGTGTTAATGTGTCCTAAACCCTTTCCAACATACAGCAAATATGCATCAACGGTACTCAGGCTATTCATAAGATATATGATACCCTGGGCAAATTGGCTGTATAAATTGCGTACTCATGAAAAATGTATGAGGTGAAATTCAGCCGCTTGATTGGCTGCATGACGCAAACCTCATGCGATAAGAAAATTACAGTGTAGTTACGGAGGAAATCGTGGTGCATGCTTTACGAAGTTTCGCAAGTCAATTTGCCCAGGGTATCATATGTTTTATGAATAGCCTGGGTACCGAGGATGCAAATAAACACATAGGCAAACATATGGTTATCTCTATAAGTAAATCAACGTATCTTTATTAAAAGGAAATAAAGAACATTTTGGCAAACGGGGAAATAGCTCATAATGAGCAAGTTCTCCGTTTTGCCACGATGTTTTCAAAAGTCGTCTGCTTGCTGATGCGTCGAAATACGTTTACAAGTGGGAAAGGGTTAAGGTACGGTCCCGAGCGTTGCCGTCGCACAGGCCTTCCGTTTGAATGAAACATTTAGGAGCCAGTATTTTCGATGCGATGGCACTAGTGCTGCAATTACAATTGACTGAACTTTAACTTAAACGGTTAAGTAAATAATAATGTTTTTGGAGGATAAGAACACATGAGTTTCGCTGGGCTTCTGCTTAATCCTTTCCCTCATACGACAATTCTGCAGCAGACAATTTTGAACATATTTTGTGAAAAAATAGAAAATCTCTATAATTGAATGGATAACCTTGACTAAAAGTGGAAAACATTCTGGCAAAAAGAGAAATTGCTCGTTTTGAGCAATTTCTTCTTTTGTCACTATGTTTTTAAAAATCCGTTTGCTGTAGAGGCGTCAGTAAGTGTCTATATTAAGGGAAAGGCTTAATACATTGACTGAATAACTAACTAGTAGTTTGTAAAGAACTAGTGAAACTTTGATTTTTTCTTTTTTATCAATGCAAATACGTTTATCTTTATACCACTGTATGAGGGACATTAATGATAATTATATTATCTCCCTTGTCAGATAAAGACCAAGGAAGACCAAATAGTTGGTAGGTCCTTTCAGTTGGAAACCTTTGTCTTTATCGTTATTTCGCAATGAGATATTGCAATTACTCTGTACACTTTAATCATAAATGTGTTAATTAAAGTGATGATTCAATAGAGAAAATTTACATAGCAGTGTTTAAAGAAAACAACTGTGGGATTACTAATCAATCTAATAACAGTTGGCCAAGAAAATGCAATTATAAGTGCACCATCCAGTGCAAAGAAACCAATGATAAAAATAGAGGAAACCAAATGATAGGACCTAGCTAGATGTAGAGAGTATTAAAGGGAGATAACTGACCGATGTCTCCAATTCCTACAGCTGGTTTCATTGCCATTAAAATAAGTCATATATGTAATGATAATTGAGCAGTTCTTGACATTTGAGTAAAGTACACATTAGACAAATATTGGAATCTTCGGGGCATCGAACCCAGTTGTCATGCTCCCAAGGCGGACGTTTTTACCACTGCACCACGGGATATTATATAGAAGGGTTGGGGGTTGAACAGATGTTTCCACTACCTGCTTCTGTTATTCAATGACATCCTATTAAGTGAGCATAATTAAGGAAGATATGCAATGAAACCTGGTGCCAATGAAAACGATATTTATAGATCTTCACTTAATTAACGGACATGCTTTTCGTCCATTAAAGTGTCCAGCCGTAGTTATTTCAGTTATTTCCCTGAAATAGATACCAACAATCAGGTTGAACATATTTACTTATAGCCTATCGTATTCCCGCCTTTTTTCCATACATCACAAACTAATGAGAAAATACCGGAAAAATAATAAACATCGCTGGAATTTCAAAAACGCGCTAAGTGTCTGAAGCTTGGCCAATACGCAGTAATCATACCGGGGTACCATAAAGATGGTCAAATAATTAGTTGAGATTCTGCCCAATGGTACGTACGGCAGCATAACTTGTAGATCATAGGAATGCTTGAAATGCTACATGCGTTAAAAACATTATTTTGCAATGATCTAATTCAATATTCCGCAAGTAATGTATCATGCATTGTATATAGTTACGCAAATACAAATGTGATCACTGAACAGTTTGTTATATCACATATGAGCCATCAAACGAGAAAACCAACATTATTTGTATCTGCGTAATGTATCGACCCGGATCAGCTGGGCCGACACATTCCGTCTTATGGGGGGGGGGGGGGGGGGGGGGGGGGGGTAGAGGTATAGAGTAATGGTTCCTGAAACAGAAAATCCACAGGAGGCGAAAAGTGTCTGTCCGGGTTAGTCTGTGCGGCTTGCTTAGGCTGATCCGGGTCGATACTTTACGCAGAGTCCACAATGTTGGTTTTCTCGCTCGACGGCTCATATATGAATTTACTGCAGATCAATTCATCTTTCTGAATAAAGTATTGCGTCTTGTATATTTTAGGTTCAATCAGTTCCGTTTGCAGTTTCAAATAGTTCGTTTGCTTGAATAGTGTTCACGTCGCTTTTAACAGCATTTCAAGGCACGAATTCACGAATCCCCGAATGAGTTAAGAATACCTACGAATGCCCACGAATCGATTACGATTCAGTTACGATGCCTTAGAATGCAGTACGAATTTGTTTCGAATCAACTACGATTTTTTTGGGAATCGGGAGTTCGTGGCCAAAATTTTGATGAACAGCTCAAAACTTTTGCCACGAATTCCCCATTGCTCAAGAATTGCAAGAACTGACTACGAATATATATGAATCAGTTTTTAAAACTTCACGAACTGATAACGATTCAACTACGAATCCTACAATTTATTAAGTAGTGGGATTCGTGGTCTGTGTGGAATAGTGGCATAAGATAAACAATGGCTTCACCTGTATAGATTACCTGATAGTCTTCTACTGGTAAAAACGGCGTTAAACGCCAATCAATCAATCAATCAATCAATCAATCAATCAATCAATTAATCAATCAACCAATCAATCAATCAATCAATCAATCAATCAATCAATCAATCAATCAATCAATCAATCAATCAATCAATCAATCAATCAATCAATCAATCAATATTAATAACATTCCCTTTAGACATCATTAAAACTTATAATAGCACACCAATCGTGAAGCTACTCTTCAAGGTTTTCTTGTCGGAATCCAGGGGTTGTGAGTTCGAATCACGGCTCGGCCAACTTTCTTTCCGACGTTTGACAAAAGTCAATGCAACATGCCTCATTCGTCTTCCACCAATGGGCTAAGTCTATGTGGAAAAGCAGCCAGTTGCTTTGGAAGATTGTTGTGTGTAGTACTGGTGTGAGAAAACCAGGAAATGCATGAGTACGTGAACAGGCCGCCGTGATATAACTGAGAAATTGTTAAGAACGGCGTTAAACCCTCAATAAATCAATTAATATAATGGTAAATTGATTCTTATATCGATGCGACACTCCTATTTATCTTTACTTTCCACACAATGCACAATCAAGTGCCCCACGGATAGGCGTTACTGGAACTACTTTTACCATTTGTACTCTTTTTACCACATACACCACATCTGCAGCAGACGACTTTTGAATAATCTTTTGGCAAAACTATTGAAAACTTATATAAATGATAGTTATTGGATAAATATGAAAACATTGTGGCATGTTGAGCAACTTCAGCTATTACCACAATTTTTTCATAAGTCGTCTGTATCAAATATAAACATTATTTATTGTACATCGATTGCGAAGCAAGCTTTTAGCTTATATTAATCACGCTCGATGTCTGCTTCCTGGAGATTTAACCAGTACTCACGCCGTTTGTGTGGAAAAATCCCAAAGTCAGGACCCGCTCATCCCGGGACTCGAACCAGGGACCTTTGATACGAGAGGCCGACGCTCTACCTCCACACCGCTGTCTTCCACTATCGTCTGTTTATAAAACACATGGGGAATAAATTCGTTTAATCGGTATAACTGGAATCGTAGTTTCGATGAAGGTTTGAACATAGTATGTGCACATGCGAAAACTGTTTTTCTTGGGAAATTTTCACCATCGTTTCCATAATACATTGACAAGTATTGCTGCGTACGGCAATAACACTCGCTCATAGCAGGTAAAGGGTTAATCGGTTATGAATCTTGGGGAAAGTCGAGAACGAAGCGAAAGAATTGGTAATATTTTATCATGATGAATGATTTACGATGTGTTCAGCCTTTTAATAGTTTGTACCTGCTTCTCCGGGGAGAGATGATTGATTTTTGGCATCAAGTGTCAGATGAAATCTCGCCAGTTTCCCGTATTAAACGTGATCTGCCTAATTCGTGTTTGATTAATCACAGCCCCGGTAATATCCACCTCGTGTTCTATATTGAGAAATATATTCGTAACCAATCTTTTCAAGCACGAAAACGCTATTCGATTCATATTAAAACTTATGGTGCTAATTTCCTACGACTTACATCTGATTGACATTGATTTTTGCACTGAGCCGAGCCCCCGGTAGCTCAGTTGGTAGCGACGCGGGCTGCCAATCCAGGGGTTGTGAGTTCAAATCCCGGCTCGGCTAACTTTCTTTCCGACGATTGACAAAATTCAATGCGACATGCGTCATTCGTCTTTCAATCAATGGGCTAAGTCTATGTGGAAAAGCAGCCAGTTGCTTGGGAAGATTTTTGTGTGGAGTACTGGTGTGAAAAAAACAGGAAATGCATGAGTAGGTGAACTGGCCGCCGTGATATAACTGAGAAGTTGTGAAAAACGGCGTTAAACCCCAATCAATCAATCTTTGCACTGAATGGTAAATGTAAATTATTCCAGCGTTACCAGCGGATAGCTAAATAGCCAACAATCGGATTGATTGATCGATTGATTGATTGATTGATTGATTAATTGATTGATTGATTGATTGATTGGGGTTTAACGCCGTTTTCAATAATCTTTCAGTCATGCCACGGCGGTCAGTTCACCTACTCATGCATTTCCTAGCTTTCTTATACCAGTACCCAACACAACATACTTTCCAAGCAACTGGCTGCTTTTCCACATAGACTGTAAGCCCATTGGTGAAAGACGAATAACGCATGTCACAATGACTTTTGTCAAACGTCGGAGAGAATGTTGGCCCTACGGCCCCCCGGTTAATCGGCCACTGTATTTTTCACGTGACTTCTTTCTTTTCGCGAATGTTAATAATGTTAGCAAGCGTCCATATTTGACCTCTCGGCGCATTCATTTCTAAAGCATTTCTTAAACTTATATTTATGGGAGAGATCCTAACCTTTTGAATGCAGTTCTGTTGAATCAATGATGAACTATTTTTCTCGCGCTGTTTCTCATGCGTTGTTTGGTGCTAACATCAATTGGCAGGCTGCCAACTCCGAGTATTACTACTATGACCAGGGGCTAAACCCCCAGGCCAAAAACGGTTGATTACTAGTTATTGTTTCTAATAGAATCAGTTTACGATTCGCAGAGAGCCATTGCAATATTCCAATAATTCACGTATTAACGATAAAAAGAATTTTCAATAGTACGAATCCAGAATCGGAAATATCATCGCGGCAATTTGCCAGTGACAAATACCAATGTCTTATTTGCTTAATGTGATAACGTTGTACCCAAAATAGATCAAAATGAATTAAGAATCGCTATGACGTTGTCATTATTGAAATCCTCATTTAAGGAGATTAACATCGGACGCTCCTTAATGAAGTATTTAAAAGGCATGCATGCCGTATGAAATATTGTAAAATATCCATTTGCCAGTGACAAAGACCAATGACTTGTAAGTTGTTCCCAAAATAGATCAAAATTATTAATCGCTATGACGTAATCAACATTCAAATCTTCATTTCAGGAGATAAACACCGGAAGCTCGTTTTAAATTAATCAATGTCTTTAAAAGGGATGCTTGTCCTTGTAAAATATTGTGACACTATCCCTAAACGCATCCGAATGAACACAAATTGCTCTCTGTTGAGTGGCCTACTTAGTTGAGCCGTCCCGCGAGAAACCCATCAGTGTGGACTCTGCGTAAAGTATCGACCCGGATCAGCATAAGCATGCCGCGCAGGCTTTACCCGGATAGACACTTTTCGCCTCCTGTGGATCTTCTGCTTCAGGAATCATTACTCTATACCTCTATCCCCCTGAGACGGAATGTGTCGGTCCGGATCAGTCTGCGCAGGCTGATCTGTATCGATATATTACGCAGAGGCCACACTGTTGGTTTTCTCGCGGGACGTCTAATATGTGTTGATAGAGCGCATTTATTGCCTATTTAGAGTCATATCTCTTACAGGTCAACTTATTATAAATGTGAAGGCTTTTCATCTTTTAGCTTTCCCTTTGAAGATTAGTTCATATCAGAGGTCATTTACTTCATGTTTTCTTTTCATATGTTCACCAAGTCAGAGAATACAAATACAATCCAAAACAATACATAATGTGAATGTAGACCAACATATGTAAAATAACTGATATATTATTATTTCGTTTTGTTTACCCTCGCCGTGCATAATTAACTATTTGGCGAGCAGAAAACCCCCCCTGATATAACTGAGATATAATATCTTATTGGGGCATTTAAAATCAGAAAATTACTTTTAGATATACAGTTGTCTAGTTGAATCACAAAATGCGTCATATACTGAATTTCTATATTTGAATATCTTTTTACGACTTCACTATAATGAATTTATTATGTACATGTAAAGTATGCATAATGGGCCGGATAAGTTATATTACTGACCAAACATTTGTATTACACTATGTTTATTCAGAAATGTATACAAATTTACATTTACAAAATAAGTCCACATGAGTGACATCACATTAAAGCGATTGAAGTGTAGAAAATTCTGTATGCGATTATAAACAATACATATATTATAAAATATCGTGACAGAAAAGGGAAGCGTACTTTATGTGCATCTCATTGTAGTGTACCAAGTCAAAGAATGGCTATGCATAATAAACATAGTTGTCATTATCATTTCCGAAGTATATTTAGGTCATAGTTATGCAATATGGTGTCTCTACATGTATATAGGATATAACATGAGTTGGACAATGAATGTCAGATTCCTTTTATCACATGACGAAACACAAAAAGAAAATCGGTGTTTCGCTGTCAGAAAATAGTCCCAACATGTAATACTTTATAAACTGGTAACTAATAACACACACAAATATTTGTATGACCGATACTGGTCCCTTTACCTCTTCCATCCATCGTGACGCTTGTGTTAACAGGAAACACGTTCTCAGCCATTTTGTAAACATTAGCGGATGAATACAAAAATAGTAACTCGGTAATGTTATATAACACGTGTGACATATAAAGAAATACGTAATGGGTATATTATATCAGATACAAGCATTGTCATAAATAGGCTGTATTCTCTTATATCTTAAATGGTGGCTTGATATATCAAACAACCCCTTCGTGCTAAACTTAAGTCGTAGTACTATCAATTAACAACTACAGGCAGGATTATTGTTTGTGTATCTATGGCCCGGTTAAGGTAATTTTCCCCACAATATTTATTTTATAACTGCACACAACCTTATTATCGTGGTCACTTAGAAAGAATCGTGTTAGTCAGACAATTAATTTAAGTACATGTATCAGTTCTATATGTTCAAGAAGTCAATTAAGAATTCGAGAAAATGAATTGCGTCCCCTATCTAGAATTTTGGTATTAAACACAGGTGCCAGTCTCGTTTAAAATCTAAAAATAGCATTTGACTAAATATTGTCAATATATAGTCAAATGCTATTTTTAGATATTAAACGAGACTGACACCTGCTGTGTTAGACACAAATAGTTGATTTTTGTCGGCTCTGTTATGTACGTCCTGTTCGGCTATATCACTATGGTTTGTTTACATGTCTTTTTACATTTATTGATTGATTAGGGCTTAACACATTTTCAAAAAATAAAATCAGTCACATCTGGCAGACAGTTCACATACTCATGTATTTCCTGGCTTTCTCGCACCAGTAATCCACACACCAATCTTTCCAAGCCAATGGCTGTTTTTCCCCATTTACTGTTAACCCATGTGTGGAAGAGGAATGACTGTTGTCAAACGTCGGAACGAATGATGGCCGAGCTGGGGTTCGAACTCACAACCGCTGTATTGACAGCCCGCATCACTACCGACTGAGTTGCTGGTGCCTTGATTTTGACAAATGAACACACGAACGCTTCTTGACAAAGCATTCTTTCGGATGCGTTCGAACATGCAGTGGTAGAGCGTCGGCCTTTCGTACCAAAGGTCCTTTGTTCGAATTCCGCGATGAACGGGTTCTATCTTGTTGATTTTCCATGCACACGGCGCGAGTACTGGAACAAGTCTCCAGGAAGCAGTGATTGATATAATTAACCAACTAATTAAACCTTTTTAGTGAGCACAGTATGTAATGACTGAACACTGTATGCACTTAACGAGAAATTGTGAACGACGGGATAATCAAAAGCTGAATGGATTGATGAGCTAAGCTCCTGCATACTCAACCGTATGCGCTCCTGGTTACCCAACCCTATGCGGTCCTGGATGTCCAACCGTATTCGATCATGGATACCCAACTATAGGTGCTCCTGGATACCTAACCCTATGCGCTCATGAATACCCAACTCTTTGCGCTCCTTGATGCCTAACCCTATGCGCTCCTGTATACCCAACCCTATGCGCTCATGGATACCCAGCTCTTTGCGCTCCTGGATACCCAACCCTATGCGCTCCTGGATAACCAATCTTATGCGCTCCTGGATAACCAATAGTATGCGCTCCTGGATACCCAACCCAATGCGCTCCTGGATACCCAACTATATGCGCTCCTGGATAACCAATCATATGCGCTCCTGGATACCCAACACAATGCGCGCCTGGATACCCAACCCTATGCGCTCCTGGATACCCAACCCAATGCGCTCCTGGATACCAACCCAATGCGCTCCTGGATAACCAACCCAATGCGCTCCTGGATACCCAACCCTATGCGCTCCTGGACTACCCTATGAACTGTCCAAACAACGCAGAAACGCGCCAGATTTGACGGGTTCTACAATGTTCGCCAATTATTTAACCCTTGCCATCATATACGCTTTCTGACCCTTCTGCAGCAGACGGCTTTTTTGAAAACATGGCGACAAATGTCGAAATTGCTAAAAACGAGCAATTTCTCCTTTTGTCACCATGTTTTCGACTCCATTCAGTTATTGTACTTTTACATAAAGGGAGTTTCCAATTTTGTTACATAAATAGTTACTTTGCTGACTAATAATACTTGTTAAGAAATGAAATCTTTTTAGGGAAACAAAAACGATGGAATATATTTTTAACCATATAAGCATTGCTAATAATGGTGGAATTGGACCCCGTTTATATAGAGTGGACGGGCAGACATCTATATATGTTTCGATAGTGATAGATATGCTATTGCTGATGGTCTTAGAGCACCGTTCGTATCTTACATAGCTGTCGGATGTGTCAGATGAAGATTGTTGATGGTACATGGCATGTTATATGAAATAACCATGCTGTGTGGTGGAGATTTGTTTATTTATTTTCTATTTAAATCTTAATTGTCCGCACATTTTTATTGATCTATTTAATTCCATTTTTTTTTATTATTAGACAGGACATCATTTTAACACTACTCCGAATTATCCTTCCAAGTCGGTGATTATATACTTATAAGTGGAGCAACGAATATTTAGCAACGGAGCAAGATATATTTAAGGCTTCCGATCTGTAACGCTTTCGGTAAAATTCGCCTTTGTCCGTGATCAATCGTAACCTTCCGATACGTATTTCCGCCAGTCGGGAAATGTTCCGTAGTAGTAACGAATAGTAACGACAAGGTAACGGAGTTGAATAACCATATACGAAGCAACGGAGTAAACGGAACTATATTACACAGGCGACCAACGTCCAACCGGAGCAAACAATATATATAGGAAATTAATAAATCTCTAATTCGCGAATCATGCTTCAAGATGATTGATTGTTTTGTGTTTAATGCCGCTCTCAACGTCTTTTCAGTTATATAACGGCGTTTGCTGGGTAAGCTACTAAGACTACTGGTTCATTCGACCAGACACCAGCCAAACGACAGTCGTAATGCTTAACCCACAACCCTGATTGCCAAAAGGGCATTCCGCCTCGGATGCGAGAGATTGCATGTTCGATCCCCGACCGGGTCATACAAAAGACTTAAAAGAAAAAATGGCATTACTTCCATTTTTTTTTTTAAGTCTTTTGTATGACCCGGTCGGGGATCGAACATACAATCTCTCGCATCCGAGGCGGACGCTCTACCACCACTACAACATCGAGGTTATCTTTTCAGGATGAAGACAACCGCAACATGTTTTCAATTGGTGTTGAATCAGACTAGCTTGAGAATCATATTTATTTATTTATTGGGGTTTTACGCCGCTTTCAACGTTATTTCAGTTATATCACGGCGACAGTTCACCTATTCATGATCCCTGGGTAAACAAACCAGTACTAGGCTAGAAAATGTGCCTTGCCCATGGGCACTCCACCATGACCGTAATGCCGCGACTGGGGATCGAACCCGGAACACCCGGTTTCGAAATCCCCGACGCTAACCACTCGACCAAAGCGGATTCCAGCTTGAGAATCACCGCATTCCTATCCAAATTCTTATTAAAGACTATCCATCGGAAAAGAACAATCTTATCTGTGTTCACAGGTGGTCTTTATTTGCAGGGTCATTTATGCGGAAATTGAGTAATTAAAAAATAAAAAGTGTGGTTGTAAAAGACAGGGACTTGCTTAACAAAGGCGGTCTTTAGCACAGGTTTGACATTTCTTTATTTCAGAGTTTTTTTTCTTAAATACATTTTCTCTAATGATTTTTTTTTTCTGATATAGATTGACTTTTGCCTGAAGTCTCGAGTAATCTTCATCAGTCACATGCATAATATTAAAAAACACCTGTGTAATGTATGCAAGATGATCTTTATCTGTCACAAATTTTTAAATCTGCACCACACTAAAACAATCTTTATGGACAACCAAAGAACCAGATCGGATTGCGCCTCCCCGGTCAGTCTGATCCGGAGTATCCATGTGTTTTTGACCGACTGCTTTGGATCAGGGTATATAAACCAGTATTACTGGGAACATACTCAGGAAACACCGTGATATAACTGAAACAAATGTTGTTGAAAATAAACAAAATCAATCAATATTAATCCTACAAGTACACATACATGAAATGAGCCGTCTCGAGGGAAAACCAACATTATGGCCTCTGCGTAATGTATCGACCCGGATCAGCCTGCGCAGTCCGCGCAGACTGATCCGACCGACACATTCCTTCTCAGGTGGATAGAGGTAAAGAGTAATGATTTCTGAAACAGGAAATCCACAGGAGGCGAAAACTGTCTTTCCGGGTAATCCTACGCGGAATGCTTAGGCTGATCCGAGTCGATACTTTACGCAGAGTCCACAATGTTGGTTTTCTCGCGGGACGGCTCAATTTAATGTGATCGTAATATCGATTTATTACAAATCCAACGAAGATGTGTCCTTTAAGAGTTGTTTTCCAATATCTTGACTCAGATGAATAATGTAATAAGTTAGCCGCGACACGGAAGAACGGTCTTGTTACATCATCGGTTTTGCATGACATAAAGCCGGAAAAGTGGGCAAATAAACGGGCAACAATTAAAGTCTTTCAGCGGGGAAATCATCTATAATGAACAGTTTGCCTATTATGTAGCTGAAGTTGTTGTAAAAGGGTAAGTGGTCGTGACGATTTTGTTTGCGTGATGTAATGATACTTATTATAGCAATACTACTACTACTACTACTACTTCTACATCCGCTATCGATAACAATTCAATGATAAATATGATATATATTATATATATATATATTTCTTTTCTTTTTTCTTTTTTTTCATTTTTTTTATATTCATTGTGACAGTATAAATATTAACACTTGTGCTATCAATTATAATACTGATAATGTTAATAGTTGAATACAATGTATATTGTTTCTTAGATACGTTTATGAATCTCTGGTATATCAAATGGATACGGAAACATGTTTCCGCCATCGTGGTAACATTCAGGTTGACAGGTTGAAACGAGCAGGATAATATTGGCCCGGAAACTCCGACTGTTCGACCTGTCGAGGTCAAATATTCCGGGCGTCAAAGCAAAGTTAGAGGACTAATAACAAGTTATCTTGTTTATAAAAAGTCGTTAAGTCGATGGCGGAAATAGGATTGATTCATCATCACTCCCAGGATATAGGAAGGGATACAACTCTATTTGCTTTTAAAATAATTGAATTATCGAGTTACTTCCCTTACTGTTATCTCTATCGGTAGTGCGTAAACAAAACTTTGTTTGCCTAGAAATGGTTGTACATCTGGCCCAGACTGCATTGGATATGTGACAATGGGTGTAAATTCTTTGTATATATGTAGAGGATGAACTGGGACTGTTTGATTTGATCATTTTAGGTATGTTGACCTTGTGTGAAAGTGAAAGTAGAGTATGTGTAAACCCAGTTTCAGCCTAGCTGGATTGTGGTAAAAAGGACGGTCCCCATCTTCACGGAGCGAGTTCTTTCTTGCATAATCCATGACCCCACATTTTCTATGGATTATTTTAAAGGTAAGAAGTATCTCTTTTCAATGATATATGGTGTTCTACATGGGAAATGCTTAGAAAGTGTGACAAACGAGGGTTGAAGCTGGTTGATTTACATGTAAACAAAGAAGGAATTTATTTGGTGTATTGTGACCTAAACAGTCTAGCATGTATAATATTGATTGATTGATTGATTGGTGTTTTATGGCGATTTTAACATCGTATCCAGTTATATCACGGCATTTCCTGTGTAATTAATCAATTTATCCTGATACCAGCCAGTCAGTCGTAATACTAACCCGGCTACCCTAAGTGCAGCATTAACTACCATTTTTAACGTCTTTGGTATGACCCGGTCGGGGATCTAACCTGCGACCTCTCGAGGAGGTGCTTGAGTTTATATCTAACTTGACGAGTCCGTTCAATCGAAAAGGTACAAATTGGATTTTGTGAACACTGAAGACCCAGATCAGCCTGTGCCAGTATGGTCAAGATCTACACTGTTCACACATTGCATAGATACTCGTGTTAGAAGCTCCTGTCACCGTATGTAGATTCTGATTGACATAACATATGTACGGGCAGATCAAATTGACCAAGAATGCGTAAATGAGCGGTGCTCCAGGAAAAACAAACATAACGTAATTAATACCCTTGTGGAAAAACGCCTGCTACATATCCACGCAGGGGTACAAGGTGCTAATGGAATAATGCTTTACAGAAGTTTCTTGAAACTTTTCTATGAATAGATAGAGAGCACTTCAAAGCCATGTGAGACTGCGCGGATAAGCTGGCTGATCTGAATCTACACCGGTCGCAAAAGCCTAAATGTTAGTTTTAATAGAACGGCGCTCATATACACAATTCGGTCCACTGCACTCTAAAACATACGCCGGTTATGGCACGCTAATTAAAAAAAAAAAGTTTGCTCTTATTTGTATTTTTTTCTTTCAACGATGTCTGATGTTGAACAGGTTTCATACCCAGAAATGTAAGTCAATTTGCTGGCTTATCGGTGAAATTGTCTCCCTTGATAAACAGGTTATCGGGGCCTCGATTTACGATACTGGTCAATTTATGTCTATTGAAATATAGAGGGACAAAAACTTTACTCATTAAATCTTATCAAAATCATCCTCTGGTGATATTTATTAACTTATTGAAGTAATCTTCAATTATTGCAGATTACTTCAATATATTTTGTTTAGAAATTGAAGGTCATATTCTTGCTTCCATTTACGTTTGAAAAATGTCACTAGAAGCTTACGCAAATTACATAGAATTTAATAGAAATAACTCTATTTTTGAATAAGCAGGTCTTTTTTAAATCCAAAATTCTAATACATACGTTCGTCTCACAATATTTATTAACTTATTGAAGTAAACTAGAAAGAATGATCTTTACTTCAATGTTTTTGTTTTTAAATTATTTGTATGTCTTCTTGCTTCCATTTGCGTTTAAAGATCAACAAATTCACTTAGTTCGGCATTTTTGTCCGTTTTGAAATATAATGATAAGCGCACTCACAATGCCAGTAATGGTAAAGGTCAAGTTATAATGTACACCACAAGTTTTTCCATTTATTATTCGTTAAGTTTTTGTTATTTTTTTTAATGATGATAATATTATTATTATTATAATTTCTAAATTACATTTAAAATTCATATCCATTGATTGAAATACTTATGTATTTTTTTAGTGTGAAGAACAACAATTAACATATTACAAGTATGTTTTTGATTTAAAAACTTTGATATGAATTGATCTTGATTGGGTCATCTTAACAGCAATTATAGTAATTAAAATCACAAATGTTTTCTTGTTTGCTACCTTAAAGAGCAACACTGGACTTTGATTTCCAAATCTCCAAATCAAACTTATGCCAGAGTAATGCTTACAAGATAAGCCTGTATACATTTGTTACAATTTCATTTCAAATCTGAATGCTAACGTTATTACTCACATATATAACGATATTCCTTCTTAATACTGAAAATAACCCGAAATTAACTACCACAAATATTAATGTACTCTTGTTTTCCTAGTCAACGCAATTGCATAAAACGTTAGTCCTTGTAACTGCATGACTTGTACTTCTTTGCATACATAGCACGAGGATTGTGGTCTTGCAGTTACAAGAGCGAACCTTGTATATCTATATACTGATTATATATATTAAGCAAAAGGTTCTCAGTCATTCCCCCACCATTCTCTCTCTCCCCCCTCTCTCTCTCTCTCTCTCTCTCTCTCTCTCTCTCTCTCTCTCTCTCTCTCTCTCTCTCTTTCCCTCTTTCCTTTCCTTGAACCGGAAACTATATATTTTGAAATGTTTATTATAATGTATAACCCCATGTTGTACCTTGTATGTACCTGGGTGAAATAAAGAATTGTTCTGTTCTGTTCTGTTCTGATATTATATTTTTATGTTTTGGAAGTATGGATTTAAGGATTTTGATTAGGCGCCGACGAATGTTTGAATATGTTTGAATATTTTCCAGGTGTTAATGTCAGAACAGTCAATAATTAAGGACTGACATAATTGACAGGCTATAACACCTTTATTTAACACTACTAAGGTGGCATCTATCTGTATATACATGTATTTCACCTTTTTCCACTCATATAGTGAATGAAACTATGGCTTCCACACAGTCTTTGCGCTCTCGTCGTGTTGTGAAATTAATAAATTACAAATTATTGAACGAAGGTGATTTTGACTTTAGTGACGTTAAAGTTAAAAAAGTGAATGTGTTAGCAGAACCATACTCTGTCGAACGGATTATTGCTAAAAGATGTACAGATAAGGTAAGCATTTTTAAATTATTATATTTAATACATGTATGTGCGTTAAGAGAGATTTCAGAGAAACTGCTCATAGTGAACCATATCTATTGCTTCAACGTTTTCGACTTTAATTCCAAGAACGATTTTTCAGTTTGCCTGCGTACTCTCAAAATAAAAAAGATGCTCTTTGTTGTTTTGAGATGGGTTTAAACTTGAATCCAGTTGCCAGAAGTTTGACAAAAGTGATTTCTATTCAACAATGTTTTCAAATTTTGAGAGAACGCAGCTGTTGTTCAAGTAAAGACGCACACTTTCTTAAAGCTATCTTGTAAATGAAACACGTGAATATGAAAGAATGTTAATAGATAGAAAGCATTGTGGAAAATAGGAATTATTCAGGGCGTAAAGCTAATTTTCCTTTTCCCTCAGTTTTTTTTTAACGCACAGCAAATCACAACCAAAACTTTGCAGACGATAATCTTGTAAATGGCGCACGGGAATATGAATAACTGTAAATCGACAGGAAGCAATGTGTAAAAAAAACCTATTTATTTAGGACGTGAGCTTATTCTCCTTTTCCCACAAAGTTGATTTTAACGCACAACAAATCAATACAAAAACTTTGCAGACGATAATCTTGTAAATGACGCACAGGAATATGAATTAATGTAAATGGATAGAAAACATTGTGGAAAATATTAATTATTCAGGACGTTGAGCTAATTCACCTACCACATTGTTTTTAAACGCACAGCAAATCAATACGAAAACTTTGCAGACGATAATCTTGTAAAGGACGCACAGGAATATGAATAAATGTAAATCGATAGAAAACATTGTGGAAAATATTAATTATTCAGGACGTTGAGCTAATTCACCTTTTCCCACAATGTTTTTAACGCACAGAAAATCACAACAAAAACTATGCAGACGGAAATCTTGTAAATGACGTACAGGAATATAAAGAAAGTATATCCTTAGTAAACATTGTGGAAAAAGACGATTTTTCATAGACGAAGAGCTAATTCTCCTTTTTCCACTAAGTTTTTTAACGCACAGCAAATCAATACAAAAACTTTGCAGACGATAATCTTGTAAATGACGTACAGGAACAAGAATAAATGTAAATTGATAGACAACATTGTGGAAAATATTAATTATTCAGGACGTTGAGCTAATTCACCTTTTCCCACATGTTTTTTTAACGCACAGCGTCTCACAACTAAAACTATGAAGACAATAATCTTGTAAATGACGCGCGGGAATATGAAAGAATGTATGTACATCGATAGAAAACATTGTGGAAAAATACGAGTTATTCATGACGTAAAGCTAATTCTCTTTTTCCCACAAACATTTTAAACGCACATCAAATCACTACAAAGAATATTTTGGCTTTGCATTGGTTTCATTAGTACTAAATTATAGCTACAAGTAATTTCTCCTTTGCTTCAAAGGTTTCCTAGCCTTTAACTGCAACTAATTAAAATTACATAATAATTTACAATGTCATTAGTCATTTGTACTAGTTTTCTTTTGGACTGGCTTATTTGTATTCTGTTAAAGAAAAAATATTTTCATTGTGGATGTTATAAAGTGTATTTTATGTTATGCTATCAAATTCAATTCTAGATACAATTTAAAACAAATGATGTGATATTATCTTTTATGGTAGAAATATTGCTGGAAACGACGGTCCAGTACTTGCAATTTATATCTTCCTAAGTTTTCTGGCTTCGTAAAACAAGACGGTTATGTGGATTGAAAAAAGTAATTCGTAAAGTGTTTCATTCATGAATTCAAAATAATCGAAATTATAGTATCTTGCTGAAATTGAATCTCACACGCAACTTTTACATTTTTTTCTTTCTCAAAACCATATTTGGGGTTAATAATAATTTTCCTGAAATCACGAGTATCTATTATGATTTATATTTTTGGAGTGGGAATAATTTAATTTGTGTAGTCAGCTGTTGACTTGACAAATACACTTCACAGTTACTATTTAACACTTTTTTTCAACAAAAGTTAATGAATGGTATAAAGTGAAAACAAAATGTGGGATAATCAGGAAGACACTACTAAATGTTATTTGGATCATCGAGAGTTATTGCAGCAACTTATCGATTTTTCTTTAATTAAAACAACTCCGTTACCGGATATTGTAACAAAGCCCTATATTAACACAGATAAGCAACCCTAGTACACAGCGGATTATACCCTGTATATCATTTATTTTATGACTTTATATATAACCAAGATACATCAGTTATGTATATCAAATTAAAGAGTAACATCTCACCCAAAGCACTTGAAATAAGTAATTGTTTTCGTATAAAACAATAACATGAACATTACATATATATGTATATTATAAAATCACGTCTTGTCTAAATTAGATAATTAACCATTTTTACAACACCAGGTGTTTTAATTATTTGCTATTACACACGTTTTATCCTTGTACAGAGCAAGGTTTTCTATTGTGTTAGTATAGGTCTTTGTTTTAACACTTTCCCTAATAGTAACGCCTTTGCAAACACAGTAGATCCAGATCGGCCAGCTTATCTTGGTCTGCTCTGTTTGCCTTATGAACACCAGGTGTTTAATTATTTGCTATTACACATGTTTTATCCTTGTACAGAGCAAGGATTTCTATTGTGTTAGTATAGGTCTTTGTTTTAACACTTTCCCTAATAGTAACGCCTTTGCAAACACAGTAGATCCAGATCGGCCAGCTTATCTTGGTCTGCTCTGTTTGCCTTATGAACACCAGGTGTTTTAATTATTTGCTATTACACACGTTTTATCCTTGTACAGAGCAAGGATTTCTATTGTGTTAGTATAGGTATTTGTTTTAACATTCCCTCATTGTAACGCCTTTGCAGACAAAGTAGATCCAGATCGGCCAGCTTATCTTTGTCTGCTCTGTTTGCCTTATGAACACCAGGTGTTTTAATTATTTGCTATTACACACGTTTGATCCTTGTAAAGAGCAAGGATTTTTATTGTGTTAGTATAGGTCTTTTCCTCATAGTAACGCATTTGCAAACACAGTAGATCCAGATCGACCAGCTTATCTTGATTTGCTCTGTTTGCCTTATGAAGTATGGCAGATAAGAGACATGTGAAACTACTGCCATAAACAACTATGGGTTTATTCCAACTTGGTCTACTCCCATTTTGTCTACTATTTTTAATAATTTTGCTTTGTTCCTATTTCAGTCTGTCCAGTTCTTGGTAAAATGGGCCGGGTACCATAAGAGTGAAAGTACATGGAACCAGAGAACCATTTGACCCCGGACCTCATCCAAAACTTCCTTACCCCGCCAGTTTGTGATGTAAGATTACAACATGCTGCTGAATCACTTGAAGTAGCAATATCTAATAGACTGAAATCCAGATGTTCAATAACTACTATCAACTTTGAATTAGATATTTTTAGATACGTCTTCAATACGGACAAGTCTATCCCAATTACATATATGTTATACATACGTAAATACACAATGTGTAAAATAACTGGAAGTGTAGCCCCATTACATATATGTTATACATATGTATATACACATTGTGTCATAGAACTGGAAGTGTAGCCCATTATATATATGTTATACATACATATATACACATTGTGTCAAAGAACTGGAAGTGTAGCCCCATTACATTTATTAGCAGCAGAGGTATATGTGTTGCAGCTATACATTATAAGCGGTGCTTAATGCAAAGCATCCCTAGTTCAATTATTTCACGTTTAAAAAAGAATAAATATACACATACATTTATTCTCATTAAAATTGACATTAATTACCAATAGTTTATTAAACATTAGGCGACTTATTTGCGAACAGATCCTGCGCGTATGCGCATGCTGCTTTTGATATACCCTCATAGCCATTGCCTTAATGTTGGTTTTCCTAGAGCGCCGGTCCTATTAAGATGGAATCACTAAGTACTGTTTAATGGAGGAGCGACAGGGTCTGATTTCTAGGATCATGCTGACCACTTTACTCGCAAATAGGTCGATACGGTATCGATATTACCCAGTAATACATTCGATGTTTCTTTGTTTAAGCCTTTCAACAATGTTGACGCACCAAAAACTTACTTATGTGGTATAAAAAGTGGGAAAAGAGATTTTGTTCACAATGAGCAATTTCTCATTTTGCAAATGAATGTTCAATACGTATAGTTTCATTTATAAAGATGGTCCATATGTTTGTCTCGATGTGTCGTCTGATGATGACTTGTCGTATGTGGGAAATGGTTGCCTAACATTATACTTGAAGGGTCGTCTCATTGAACGTTGATATGTGGATAAGTTTTGTAATTATCTTTTCCATTGTTTTTGTAAACCTCATACTTCAGCGGGTGTGTTCCCGGAACGCCTACTCGACTTAAAGTGTATTAGGGAATTAGGGGGCCTTGTAAAGGGTAAACTATACATTTATTTTGTAGATGACTTTGGAACTCTTTATTACAAACTTTTGATATTGATTAAAAAAAGTATTAAATATCTTTATTACAATTTTAGAGAGTAAGTTTTGTAAATAAAATTATCAGTTTGATAGCTATTCTGTTTTAAAAATTTAATAGCTATTGATCAAATTCAAACTGTCAGAATCTTCTGGTTTTAAGGGCAATGATCAAGATGTGGAAATCATTTCTCATGTTCAACCAAGGCCAATGCACAGCTTAATGTTAAACTCATTAACAATAGAAAGGGAGGCCATAACTTGGCACTAGATGGATTCATCTACAGAGTACATCGTAGAGGAGAAGACAAAGTATTCTGGAGATGTATCAAACCCGGTTGCTCTGCTTCTTTGTCAACCTTAAATAACATACCAACAGGCTTTGGAAGACACAACCATAACCACCCAGCAGACCTTGTCAATGTTGTCGCCAGGCAGATCATGAATAAGGTCTCTAAGCGCTGCGTAGAAGAAGTGCGAAAACTGCCGACATTTAATTCCGCCAAATCTGCAATGTAAAGAGCTCGTAGAAAACAGACACCTCCACTTCCAAAGACAAAGACAGCCATACTATACTAGAAGGAAGATGGACAGAAACAGCTACTGGAGATAGGCTACTATTGTTCGACGACAACTTCGAGAACAGCCGTATGATAGCCTTCGCCACTACTGAAAACCTCCAAAACCTATCAAATTCAAACTCATTCTTCTGCGATGGAACATTTTACACATGCCCAAGCCTCTTCCACCAGATATATAGGCTACACATTCAGATTGGAGACAAAATTACCCCAGTGATCTACGCCTTCTAACCAGGAAAGAGCTCTTATTCAAGAAAAGATGACAGACATTGGTTTCAGATTTACCCCAACCAGTGCCCTACTTAAATTTGAGACAGCCGCCCACAATGCTGTCAACGAGACGTTTCCAGGAATGATCACCAAAGGATGTTTCTTCCACTATACCCAATGAATTTGGCGGAGAGCACAGGCGACAGGTCTTCAGATTCCATATAAAGACAATGAAGATGTAAAGTTATTTGTAAGACGGGCGGCAATTCTTCCTTTGGTTCCTCTAGATGTTATTGAAGATGTCTGGTTCCAGGCCCTAGAAGACAGAGATGATGCCAATATAACCCAACTGACGGAACAATTCACCGATTATGTTACAGAACAGTGGGTAGAGGGAGATAGAACTCTGTGGAATCGTTTTGGAACTGAGGGACCCCGAACCACCAATAATGTTGAACCAAACGGTACTTGAACATTGATCGTCGCCTGATAGTTCTCAAAGAGAGATACCAAACTGGAGTTATTGATTTAATGACTTATGTGGACTCAGCATCCCAACTCATACAGTTGGGAGCTTAGCTATGTGAAAATAGCATCTTTCTCATGTATATCATGTGCTATTGTATATATGTATATTTTCTATTCTGTGCTATGCCTAAGCAAAAATTTCTACAAATACTCATTTTCTATATTATGTTGATTAATATGATAAAAAATAAAAATGGTTTAAATTGTATTATTTTTTGTAGTTGTTTATGTAGTTATAATATATTTAAACCGCTTTTAAGTGCAGACGAGAATCGCACTCATGCCCACAGAATAAACACCCTAACCTGTTGCCTTTTTAGATATTGTACCACTTGAAATTGTTGTGGGGAAAAAACCTTTGCTTTTAACATTGGAAATGTTAAAATTCAGGCTTGAAGCGTAATACATACAAAATAATATTATTACTTTTATGAAAGTAACAATCTGACCATGTTCAATTATATTGTCATAATGATAATCAATTAAGTCCACATAAATTGATCACTTATAACTGCCCTTTAAAGGGCCCCCTAATCCTTAATTTTGACCAGGTAGTGATTAAATCGAGTAGGCGTTCCGGGAACAAACCCTTCAGCGTTTGTTATTATTTTCCGCGTGTTTATGAAGTGAAATGGACAAAGTCCCCGATTCATATGATGGCATGTGTAAACACTTAGGATCATCTGATGTCAGATTCACTGTTCTCGATCTACAACGGTAGACGGAGATGTACAGTTTGACAAATTCACATGCTCGTGCTTTGTTTAAGTGGGCGACAAGTGTTGAATAGTTTTGTGTAGCGATAAGAAGTAATATTCCAAACCGTTACCAACCTGTACCAAACATTTTAATATTTCAAAGCACCCATCTTCCGTTGTAGATTTAAAACAGTATGATTGCCAAAATCAAATCATATTTCAAAGCCTCCGTCTTCCGTTGTAGATTGAAAGCAGTGAGATTGCGAACATAAAATGATATTTTTGTAACTAGTATAAGTGCTTTAAGTGGTCTGAATCATTACATGTCATTGTTATTTTGCGACTTAATTCTTTAATCTGAACTTTGCCCAAGGGTCTACTTTACATATCGTTGAAATGAGACCTTTGCAGGACAAAGTTTAGTTTAAACATATTTTATTCAGTTCATATTTACAATATTAACAGTACAACAAAAGTAGGTTGAAATGGATTGGAAAACAAGCAATGTTATTGCTTATACTAATTCCTTTCCAGGAGTGTACAGCAACAGAATACAAAGAAAATCAGTGTATGATGTGCTCAGTATGATGAATAATATCTATATAATTAAGCCTTGTAGTAAATTTTAAAAGAACTGTTAAGGCAGTTTTTAAATTTATCTTGAATATTTTCGGAATAGGAAAAAATGTAAAAGTAATCTGTCACAGACACCGTCCAGAGGAAGAAGATCGATACACCACAGGTGGTCAAATGTTAAGCGTCAAAACGCTTTGTTGCTGCAATGTATCCCTGGACTTTTAAAAACACGCTTGTATTTGTATCTTGGGTATTGCGATCATTACCGAAAAGAAGATTTTCTAATGTAGGAGCACAAGGTAGGCCATGGATATAACGATCACGCATTTCTTGATATATTGTACATTCGGTGAGATAATGCGACACAGTCTCAACGGCACCGCAAGCACAGTGGGAGGAAGGGACAATATTTCTTCTGTGAAGATCATGGTTTAATGAGCTACATCCTAATCGCAAACGAGCATGATTGACTTGATTTTGTCTACTTCCAACGTTATACAGGTTTTGTGATTTTTTGGGTCTTGTGTTAAGTTTGGCTTTGAATTTGCTTAGAGTAGGTGTGTTTCTGACATCTTCAGGAAGTGCATTCCATTGGCGAATAGTTAGAGGCAGAAATGAAGCAGCATAGGCTTGAGTGTTACAAGGGATGTTTGGAACATCTGAGCGGGAACGTAGGGCATATGGTTGTTCTGGTTGCTGGGGAATCAAATGTGTAAGATACTCGGGAGAAAGACCATTTTTCATCTTAAAGAACAGGATGAGGCGATGTTTACGTCTCCTTTCCGCCAGCGTATCCCAGTTAAGGTCAGATATGAGTCGGTCAATACTACAAAGTTTGGTAGCTCCTGTTACAATTCTAGCCGCTTCGTGTTGGACAGCTTCGATGTCGTTTATAAGAGCCTTACTACAATTGTCCCAGACAACATTTGCATACTCGAGTAGTGGTCTGATAAATGTGACATACATTTTCTCTAGGGCTGAACGAGAAACAACGAATTTTAGAGTCCTAAGAAACCCAATTCTCTGCCATGCCTTGTTGATGTTTGATGATATGTGAGATTTCCATTTGCAATCTGGAGAGAAAGTTACCCCAAGATGTTTATGGGTACTGACTTGAGATATAGGAACGTTGTCGAGATAAAGTGAAGGGTGATTTGGTTTCTGATGCTTACGAGAAAAAAGAACAGATTCAGTCTTAGATGGATTAAAAGTTACCAGCCATTTCTTCGACCAAGAAGATATTTGTGACAGATCTTGGTTGAGGACAGCTGCTGAGGTAACAGGATCTTCGATGACAATGTAAAGACTGGTGTCATCTGCGAATAGGCGAATGTTTGCTTCAATGTCATTGACAATGTCATTAATGGACAAAGTTTAGGAAGAAAAATTACTTTTGTCAAATCATCGGTGAGAAAGAATGGCCGAGCAGGTATTTGAACTCACAACCCTTTGAATTGATAGCTCTCGTCGTTATTGACTGAGCTATCGCGACCAACAACTAGGATCATTTAAGTCTGATCCAATAAAGCAAATACTGGGGTACTAAGGACAAGTGTTGAACAAAACTGTCTGCCCTTCAGTAACATATTTTGTTTGGGAAACAAGATTGTTGACTACTAAAATCCTCTGTCACTAAATGACGAAAAGTGAAGATCCAGATAAGACTGCGTGGATTGATATCGTCAAAGATGTCATCGTATTGGTTCGACGTTCATACATGTATATGTATATAGATCTTCAAATAGCGATCTGCTCGCAAACACATAGTATGTGTAAACGTTGATTCCTGTAATATTTTTTGTATTATAAGTCATTAAATACTTGAATTATACATTATCTGTTGTGAATATTAGCTTACCGCGGATATTGAATACACCATTCGGACCTGAGAAGTTGAAAATAAGTACAGAAAGTTCATTCGTTTACGTATGTTTGATCAAGTCTCGCTTTATACACTTCACATCTTCATAAAAATACCGTATTAGCCTATTTTCGAGTAAACTGGTCTGAATGATTAAAGAAATTACGTTCCAAGTCGTTTCCCCCATTAAACAGTGCTTAGTGATTCCATCTAAATATGAAGTATGAGATTTGCTTTGCGAAAACCGACCCTAAGGCATTTGCGACAAGTGTAGATCCAGACTAGCTTACGAATCTTTACTGTCTGATCTGGTTATAACTCTGTTCGTAAATGTGCCGCATAATGTTTCAATAACCTTCTAACAATAAGTGCCATTAGAATGAAATTAAATCTTTGAGCATTCTGTTTCTTCCCTAAATTTGTAACAACTACACGAAGGTCTGCATTAAGCCTATGTTTCAGTTTTTGTCAGAACGTGCATTTAGGTATGCATACCATGTATCATGATGCACATCCTATCCTGAGTTTGTCACTGTTCGCAGATGTATAAAGACGTTTAACCGCTAGACGAGGCTCATTTATGAACTTCATATAAGGAGAACCAGTATCACATATCACATAAGTTGGTCAGGGTGAGATGTAGAAAGAAATATGGATAAGTGTTAAGTTTACTTGTTTCATGGTCCAAATTTGTAACAAGCACATGGTTCACAACCATATAGCGGCTAGTGTAGACCCAGACTAGCTTACGAATTGCGGTTCAATTTATTTCCTTCACATTGGGGGTTTTGTCCCTAAAAAAGTTAAACTGCTTTGAAAACATTGAGAGTACAAAATGCTCATAATGAACAATTTCTCTATTTGCCAAACTGTTCAATTGATACAAATATAGGTATATATGATAATGCTCGATCTCCAACTCTTTTGCGCTACACTTTCAGTATTGATTGCTATTTCACGCTAGATCGTACAGAGGGTTTGTTTCACTCGTCTTACTTGTACACTGACATCGTGTCATTTAAACTTCCATAACAATCAGTAATAGGATTAACTAAGTGTGTTGATTAAGAAATAAACTATCAACAACCGTGGTTTATGGGCGAATAAACAATGGTTTGTCGTTCTGATGCGTTGTAATTAACCACTCGGGCCTACGGCCTTCGTGGTTACTTCCTGCGCATCAGAACTCCAAACCATTGTTTATTCGCCAGTAAACCACGGTTTTACCCACCAGTTTTACTTCCCTTAGAATGCGAGGACATATGTGCTGTTCCATCAATTGTGACTACTCACTGCATTATAGGCATAAACACGACAAAGAGGGGTAGACTCAGCAACAAGACAATGTAGTTTTATTTAATTAATTATTTAGTTTTCATTGTACTAACATTGACAAAAACATATCAACAACAACAAGTCTGATACCAAGTCGTTCTGATGCGTTGTAATTATGTCCTTCGTGGTTAATTCCTGCGCATTAGAACTCCAAACCACTGTTTATTCGCCAATAAACCACGGTTTTTGATAGTTTATTTCTTAAGTATACTATACATGTATGTTTCTTTACATCACGTGACGCTGAATGACAGGCTTATACGCGGGGGGATAACTGGAATAGCCAATGTGAAAAATAGTTCATTTCCATTGGTTATTGACGAATAATCAAGGGTTATTTTCTTCGCTCTCTATAGGCAAGGAAAACAACGTCATGTTAGAATTAAAAATAGATGGGGCACACGTGACAGTCTTTAACAAATGTATCGATAGGCTTGCATTGCATACCGTACAATTCAGAGAATATAATTTTCAATCTAAACAATGATACATGTTGAATTCAAGAACGTTTGAAATCCAGTCTTATCATCTAGACGCTTTCATATGTAACAACAACTACAAACTAAAGCGTTTATGATATTGAGATTTAAAAACAATCGATTACCAGTCAGGCGAGCTATTTATAGGACATTTTGGAATTTCCAGATGCTTATACTGCGTCATTAATACAATTTCAGCTTCCCGTTTTTAGGTCGCTTTTCATTTTAGTCGGGTTGGTGAATACGGATTAAATTTAATAAGAGGCTATTAGGATTTAGTCCGAAAAATCGAGTTTTGCAGTGTTAGTGAATACGGGACCAGGTACGAAATTAGCACTGACATGATTGACTTTTGTAAACCTCGTCGATCTTTTCAGAAATTACGAAAGTAGTTTTTGGACCTTTTTATTTTTGCGAGGTGTTTTGAGTATCATGAGATACTTTGCATGACAGATAAAACGCGCAACCAGACTAATGTTTGACGCAACGCATCAAAGAGAAGCCGCAATATTTCGTTGCATATGAAGATATAAGAAAAAGGAACATTTAATTTATTTCTCAAACTGTAAAATCATGACTTTAGAGTACTTTTCTATTACAAAAAATTAAAGTAAAGTTTTTGTTAGGCAAATATATCTAAAAGAACATTTAGAGTACATTTTAAGACACTTTTTTGTCAACCCTTTCCCACATACAACAATTCTGCAATCTGTAGTCAGTAATACTGATATCGGTATTTGAAGATATAAGTTTTATGTAGGATATTTAACCTGGCAGGGTCTGTGTTTTAAGTGAATGATTATGAAAAGTGACATAAAATACTAAAGATAAATTGACAAGAGGTTATGATAAATTTCAATTTGTACTAAAAACAATCAACTATTTGTATTGAACACACGCCCTGTTATAATATGTTTTCTTCAAATAATGCTGACAGACAGAAAATCGGTTTTTGGTTTGTATCGGTATGTCATGATAGTGGATAAGGGTTGAACCATTTCCCACATGAAACAAATCTGCAGCAGACGACTTTGAAATTATAATTAACTATCGGTACACTTCGTGATCTCCGGGAACTCAATTAAGAGAGCCGTTAGCGCATTGAGGAGCTCCGGGAACTCGTTAAGGAGCACCGCGTGTGCATCTAAGACCTCCGGGAGTTTATTTCGGAACGCAGCGAGTGCATGTAGGATCTCCGGGAGCTCATTTAAGAGCATATATAGGAGCTCCGATAGCTCATTTAGGAGCCCCGCGAGGTCATTCGGGAGATGTTAAGCCATTCTTAAAAAAATGAACGTGTGAGGGACACACAAAGAAATTTGTTTTGGCCTTAATGAAAACCCATCGAGGAACATTAGTAACTTACCCAGGAAACATCGTGATAAAACTGAATAAATGTAGAAAGCGGTGTAAAACACTTTGCAAACTAAAGTTTTAATAACGTATAATGATTTAGAAAAGGGTCGTTTGTAAGATTGCTCGAGAGCTTTAAGTGGCTAATCAAGTGCTTATCCTTACCTTCATTCCGTCTCAGCGTTTAATGTTTTAGTTCGCGATAAAAAAAATCGGATATTAAAACGGTTTTATAAAACAAAACTGTGACGACAAACTTTCTGATTTACGAATTTTATATCGTTCAATACTTTTCGTTAAGAACACCGCCTTTACCCTATACTTTTTAGTCAAATCAAGACGCGTACTTTTTAGTCGAATCAAGACGCGTACTTTTTAGTCAAATCAAGACGCGTACATCGCCGTCTGTTCATAAAAAATGGTCAGAATGTATGCGGGAAAACTGTATAACTCTTTCCCGCATACACGGAAATATATATATAAGTATTGAAATCATTGCTCCAATAAGTCAAAACTTAGCTATATTGAATTGGCTGTTGTTGTTGTTTCTTGTTAGCATTGTGGCGATTGTCAAACCAATCTCCACAAAAACGGATCACTAGTACTGGTAACTTACCAAGGAAACGCCGTGATATAACTGAAAATGTGTTAAAATCGGCATAAAGCACCATACTAACAAACTAATAACTTAAATAGAAAGACGAAAACGGAGCTTTAGGTCAAATTACGCTAAATACATCCGCGGGCTCCTTTGATCTACAGCACAGTAGTGCGTTAACAAAACTTTGTTTGCCTAGAAAAGGTTGTACATCTGGCCCAGACTGCATTGGATATGTGACAATGGGTGTACATTCTTATGAAATATGTAGCAAATGAACCGGAACTGTTTGACTTGATCATTTTAGGTATTTTGACCTTGTGTGAAAGTAGAGTATGTGGAAACCCAGTTAAAGCCTAGCTGAATTGTGGTAAAAAGGACGGTCCCCATCTTCACAGAGCGAGTCCTTTCTTGCATAATTCATGACCCCACATTTTCTATGGATTATTTTAAAGGTAAGAAGTATCTGTTTTCAATGATGTATGGTGTCCTACATGGGAAACGCTTAGAAAATGTGACAAACGAGGGTTGAAGCTGGTTGATTTACATGTAACCCGGCCGGGTAGCTCAATTGGTAGCGTATCTGACTCGTGATCTGGAGGTCACGGGTTCGATACCCGGTTGCGGCGACATTCTTTCGGGCGATGTTTTCCATTGCCTCTCACCTCTGATCTATGTGAGAACGTAGTCAGTGGCTTCGAAAGAATGTTGTGTAAGTACTGGTGTGGGAAAGCCAGGAAAACATGGGTAGGTGCACTGACCGCCGTGATATGACCAAAGCTGTTGAAAGCGGCGTTAAACTCCAAACAAACAAAAAAAAAATTGATTTACATGTAAACAAAGAAGGAATTTATTTGGTGTATTGTGACCTTTAGGGGAAAATGATATTAAAGGGAAACTACTCATAACTTGCCTTCATATGTGCGAGTTACTTCTCATGTTTTCTATAAATACATGGACCTATCCAGGATATCTATTTTTAGATATGGGTAATTTTGGTTTGAAAAACACCTTACAATTCCTATCATTATTTATAGCCAAGACGAATTTGTATTTATATATTTATGGAGTTAAAACTGGAAAGACTAACATGAATATCTCACTCGACTATCACAATTGGATTTGAACTTTGAGAAGGATGAATAGATAAAGGTAAGATATTTTATTTTTGAATTGCGTCATAGTCATCGGGATTTTAAGAAACGTTATGTTCTAGATATTACACTTGTTTCACTTTCGACCATTGTCCTGTACGTGACTTTAACCCTTTCCCATATACAGAAGCTTTCTGACGCTTTTGTAGCAGATGGCTTTTGAAAATATGATGGCAAAATAAATTGTTGATCATGAGCAAATATATCTCCTTTTACCACCGTGTTTTCAACTCCAATAATCAATATTTCATTTTCAGAGGTTTTCAATATTTTCGACAGCGTTTGCTACATATTTGTTGTATGTGGGAAAGGATTGGCCTCGAATTTTAATAAAAGATCATCATTTGTAAAACAATGTAGACCAAGATCAACCTGCACACTCGTGAAGTTCAATCGTGTTCCAATAGTGTTAGCAGCAGTCGATCCCAGACAGCTTAATCGGTAAAGACGTGACATATTAACCCAGAGATCGCGAGTTCGAACCCCGACTCGGCCTTTCATTCTATCCGATGATTGACAGAAGTCATAAGACCGCTTCGGTGGTGTAGTTGAAGAGTGGTCCAGTGCGTGAGGTCACGGGTTCGATCCCCAGTGGTCATACCAAACACTTATATAAGTAGTAATGGTTGCCTTGGCGCCCAGGGTTGCGGGTTTAGCAATTCGACTGACTGGCTGGTGTCAGGATAAATGGACCAGTAGTACTGGTAACTTACCCATAACATCCCGTGATGTAAATGAAAACACCAAGAAATCAATTAAACTAGCGTGATTCGTCTATCAACAATGGGCTAGATACTCCATGAAGGAAGATAGTCAGTTGTCTTGGAAGAATGTTTTTGCGGAGTGCTTCGTGATGTAGTTGACAAAGCATTGGAAACGGCGTTAAACTACAATCAGTAAATCATCCATAGTGTTTGCACGAAACCGGTCGTCATTAATATAGAGATAAAATAAAACCTCAGCAGAGCAACATATGACGCAATCAAATAAAAACAGCTGTTCTAGAAAGGTGTTGCTCTTTAAAGGGTAACTTTTCCCCCTGATAGAAACGTATTTTGACGCATCTTAATGCACGCAACTTTGGAAAACATTGTGAAAAATGGAGTCATGCAGTTGTGTGGGACGAATGTTTTTGCGGAGTGCTTCGTGATGTAGTTGAAAAAGCATTGGGAACGGCGTTAAACTACAATCAGTAAATTATCCGAATTGTTTGCACGAAACCGGTCTCCATTAATATAGACTTATAGCAAAACCTCTGCAGAGCAACATATGACGGAAGCAAATAAAAACAGCTGTTCTAGAGAGGTGTTGCTCTTTAAAGGGTAACTTCTCCTCCCGATAGAAACGCATTTTGATGCATCTTAATGCACGCAACTTTGGAAAACATTGTGAAAAATGGAGTTATTGGTCGTACCAAGTAATTCCTCCTTTTCACAGAAAGTTTATCACACAACACACATATTTTGTCCATATTTTCCATTTGCTTATTTTGCTAGAGAAAATATTAAAGTGTTGTTCTGAAGAGGTTGTCGTTCAACAGAGGTGACTGTGTATTTGTTCGAATCGAGAGGATGTTTCGCCACGTATTAACCCTTACTTTGCTATGCACGACTAAAAATCGACATTGCTACAACTTTAAAAGCATGTCGGATTTGAGACCGGGCATTCAGAGTTCGATCCCCATAAATTGATTGATTGATTATTTGGTGTTTTATATATAAATTCTTTATCTAAATATATAAAGAATATTTAAGAAACATTATTTCTAACTATGTTAAGTATGTATAGGTTAGGCTATCAGGAATTATGTTAAATACTCAATTTAACTATAATATTTGGACCTGATTTCGAACCCGCGACCTTTCGGCTAATATATAAAGGCATGGTGAACTCCCTTGTTAAAACCAAATCTAATATTACAATATTACATCATTTTTGGTTAACCAAGTTTTAACCGCAATTATTTCACCACAACGCTGAAATATATCTGAAGTAATAGATATTTTAGTCACAAAAACCCCAAGATGACTCCTTCAGCATCAGACGACATTTGCAAAGGTTGTGACAAAAGGAGGAATGTCTTCATGATGATGAGCATTTTCTTGCTTTGGCACAATATTTTCAATTATATTATAATTTTTTTTTTTTTTTTTTTTATATTTATCTTCAAAGTCGTTTGCTGCAGATTAGATCGTCTGCATCGCTGTCCTTGACATTTCTTGGATTTATTTATAAATGTACACGCTTTACTTTTAACTCATTCTTAAGATAAACGTGTTATTGTTTGGTTAACCATCAATGTGGACACTCTCATGTAAGATGTTTTGATATCTTTATTAATGCTTATATATTAATATTTCATTTACAGAATGAGTTCACGAATTAGTTGGACGATTCTTCTGGTATATTTATATATATACCTTGTGTATGTATCCGTATCCAATTGCTATGAATCGGTGAGATATTTTTTTATAATTATTTCAGATTTGTAGATAATGGGGAAATTTTATGTTCTAGAATTCGATGTAAATTATTTAAGCATTTAGTAAAGGTAAACAATTGTTTTATTTACTTATCATTTTAAAAAGAATTGCCTTTTTTTACAATTCTTTACTTTTTTAAGCAAACGATCTACTTAATTGTTTACTCTTCTTTCAACCCTTTCCCTCATACTACAATTCTGCAGCAGACGACTTTGTACATATTTTGTTAACAAAATGGAAAATCTCTTTAATTGAATGGATAACCTATGACTAAAAATGGAAAACATTGTGGCAAAAGGAGAAATTGCTCGTTTTGAGCAATTTCTTTATTTGTCACTATGTTTTCAAAAAGCCGTCTGCTGCAGGTGTCAGAAAGCATCTGTATGAGGGAATGAGCTATGTATAGACATAACGATGTGCTATTTTTAGAAATTACTGACTTGGATTATTTTTACTGTTTTTATGTATTTTATTTATATATTCCTTTCTAACAGAATGACGTTCGGACTGTCGCCAAGCGCATGATACGTGCAACGACTAACGCAGCTTTTGCTTTAAAAGGTAAGACCGAATGTGTTAATTATCATTAATAATGAACTATGTAATGCGAAAATGGGGATTTCGTTTTGATACGCGTATTTATAACAGTAAAGCCAGTATAGTAGTATTTGGTATGGCTTGTCAATAAGGCAGGAGCAGACGCTTACGGATCACGTCTCCGTCATCTACAAAAGACGGGTGGTGTGACTTCCAAACTTCATACCTCACATTTCACACTTCACACTTAATACTTCACGCTTCATAGATAATATGTTTGAAGTGTGAAGTTTGAAGTTTGAAATTCAGACTTTATACTTCACACTTCATAGATACTATATTTGAAGTGAGAAGTGTGAAGTTTGAAGTCTGAATTTCATACTTCACACTTCAAACTTCATACTTCAGACTTCAAACTTCAAACTTCACACTTCAAACTTCACACTTCAAACTTCACACCTCAAACTTCGCACTTCAAACTTCATACTTCGGACTTCGTACTTCATACTTCATACTTCATACTTCATACTTCAAATTCCACACTTCAAACATATTATCTATGAAGTTTGAAGTCTGAAGTATGAAGTCTGAAGTATGACATTCAGATTTCATACTTCACACTTAACACTTCGCGCTTCAAACATATAATCTATGAAGTGTGAAGTCTGAAGTCTGAAGGCTGAAGGCTGAAGTCTGAAGTCTGAAGTATGAAGTCTGAAGTATGAAAATCAGATTTCATACTTCACACTTAACACTTCGCGCTTCAAACATATTATCTATGAAGTGTGAAGTCTGAAGGCTGAAGGCTGAAGTCGGAAGTCGGAAGTCGGAAGTCGGAAGTTTGGAAGTCACCACCGGTCTTTCGTAGTTATCTGTCCGTCCGTATGTGTGACAGATTCACTTCAAAGTTGCAACACTTATACCTTTTGATAACAATAATTGAACAATAGGAGGAATATAACACAAGCGTTGTAATTTGTGGTGCCATTTCCCTATTTGAATAGTTAAATGTTCTTTGTACCCATTTTCTAATCTAATGTCCTCAAACTTGCTTTGTAGGTAGTTTAATACCTACAGATGTACAGTACATACGTAGCATAACACCATACCTTTAGCATTCTTTTCATTATCTTGTCTCATATATTAGCCAATGTTATCCAATGTTTCAATTTCAAACTTGATATGTAGATAGCTTCCAATCTGCAGTTTGGCAGTGCACAAGGACAAGAACTATAATTCTAGCCTGCACACTTCTAACCCTTTCCAACATAAACCCGCTTTCTGATGCCGCTGCAGCACACAACTTTTGAAAACAGTGTGGCAAAAAGAAAAATTGCTAAAAATGAGAAATTTCTTTTGCCACAATGTTGTCAGCTCTATTCAGTTATTAGACTTTCATTTGCAGAGATTTTTCATATTTTTGTAAGGAAAATAAATGGCATCTGCTGCAGATTTGTTGTATGTGGGAAGGGGTTAAATTGATTACCCTCTGTGCATTTCTTTTTTAAAAGATATCATCTACATGTGAGTTGTCCCACGATAAAACCAACATTATGGCCCCTGCGTAATGTATCGACCCAGATCATCCTGCGCAGTCCGCAGACTGATCCGGGCCAACACATTCTGTCTCAGGGGAATAGAGGTATAGAGTAATGATTCCTGAAACAGAAAATACGTAGGAGGAGAAGAATTTCTGTTCGTGTTAGCCTGCGCGACATGACTAGGCTGATCCGGGTCGATACTTTACGCAGAGTCCACAATGTTGGTTTTCTCGTTATTCGGCTTATTTATTGTTTAACTAGGTCATTTGAAGACGTCTACGACTAAACTTAGTCATGGAACGACTACAGCAGGGAGTCAATTACTCAAGAAGAAATGTGGAAACGGGGGGACACACGATGTAAGATATACCCTTAACACCCCTTATCCAAGTTATCTCGCATCCAGGGGTCATGGGTTCGAGCCCCGACCCTTCAATGCATTCTTTCCGAAGTGTCATTGTGACTTACATCATTCGTCTTCCACATGGGATAAATAGTCTTTGTGGGATGTTAGCCAGTCTTTGTGGGTTGGGAGCCAGTCTTGGTGGGGTGGTAGCCAGTCTTTGTGGGATGGGAGCCAGTCTTTGTGGGATGGTAGCAGTCTTTGTGGGCTGGTAGCCAGTCTTGGTAGCCAGTCTTTGTGGGATGGTAGCCAGTCTTTGTTGGATGGTAGCCAGTCTTTGTAGGATGGTAGCCAGTCTTAGTGGGATGGTAGCCTGTCATTGTTGGATGGTAGCCAGTCTTTGTAGGATGGTAGCTAGTCATTGTGGGATGGTATCCAGTCATTTTGGGATGGTAGCCAGTCTTTGTGGGACGGTAGCCAGTCTTTGTGGGATGGTAGCCAATCTTGGGGGATGGAAGCCAGTCTTTGTGGGATGGAAGCCAGTCTTGGTGGCTGGAAGCCAGTCTTTGTGGGATGGTAGCCAGTCTTTGTGGGATGGTAGCCAGTCGAACGAGAAGCACGATGTGCGGAGTACTGGTGCTTGAAAGCCAGGAACTCATGATATAACTGAAATATCACCGACAAGGGTGTTGATTTGTTTTATTTGGGTTTTAAGCCCATTTTCAACATTATTTCAGTTATATCACGGCGACAGTTCACTTATTTATGATCCATGGGTAAACAAACCAGTACTAGGCTAAACAAATGTGCCTTGCCCAAGAGCACTCCATCATGACCGTCGTGCCGCGACTGGGGATCGAACCCGAGACGCCCGGATTCAAATCCCCGACGCCGGTTGATTCCGATAAGGGCGTTGAACTTCAAATACTTAATCGACCCTATCCCGCTGAAATCATTCCACCGATATAGTAATAAGAAAAGTCCTGACCTTCGACAAGTTTTTAATATATGGACCAGTCTTTGCTTAGAACTGGTTATAGTGAAGCGGTCTGATCTTGTTCTGCATTGTTCGAAAGTGTGGTTTGATTAACGTCTATAACCTTTTCCCTCATACGACAATTCTGCAGCAGACGACTTTGAACATATTTTGTCAAAAAATGGAAAATCTCTATAATTGAATGGATAACCTATGACTACAAGTGGAAAACATTGTGGCAAAAGGAGCAAGTGCTCGTTTTGAGCAATTTATTCTTTTGTCACTATGTTTTCAAAAAGCCGTCTGTTGCAGAGGCGTCAGAAAGCGTCTATATGAGGGAAAGGGTTAATAACACTTTACACGCCGTTTTAACCCTGGAACGTAATTGTGTTGTCCACTTTGGCGCTCAGGGTTGCGGGGTTAGCATTACGAATGACTGGCTTGTGTCAGGATAAATGGACCAGTAGTTCTGATAACTTACCCAGGAAACGCCGTGGTACAACAGAAAAATTGTTGAAACCGGCGTTAAACACCAAATAATCAATCCATCAATCCTTTTCAATTTCCTCAGGTAAGGACTCTAAAAATATAATAAGAGATAAACGGTTATAGGAAACCAAAAATGTGTGACCATCCTATATATGAGTACGTCCACTGTAAAAGGTACAAGTTGGATTTAGAAAACAATGCAGATTTAGAAAACAATGCAGATCCAGACACATCTCCAATATTCATGTTTCTTACATACGCTTCTGTCATATTGTGTAAATTCATGTAAAACGAATAAGATCAGCAAGTTAGCCTGAACCTACACTATGTTAGAAATGCCATCCTCCTCCTTTTCAGACGTAAAGGGTCGTATTTGAATTGCGTTGTAATGAAATGACTGGTTTCCTAACATTATACATTCCAATGTTATCTCGGGAAACCGTTAATTGTTTTTCCCCAGGTAGTTATTTATAGATCAAGACTATAATGTCATTTAATCCTTATCTTTGTTAAGACAGTTTGAACTTTTCTGCTTTCATGGGGATTTGTATTTTAGTGTTAGGCTGTTTTTCAACGTTTTTCAACGTTACTTCATTTACATTACATACCTGGGTAAACACTAAGCTAGGCACTTTGTCTTGCATAAGGGCACTCTACCATGACCGCCAAGACAGGGAAACTCAAACGTCGAATTATGTTTTAATGTTTTCAAACGTCATTGCCACAATATATTCGAAAGTTGTCTTCAGCAAATGCGTCGAATCAGTTACATAGATTTAACCCTTTCTCACATACAGCATATTGCAGCAGATGACTTTGAAAACATACCCACATATATTAGGATAATCTCTATAAAGGGAAGTGTAAATATAAAATAGAGTTGAAAATATTGTGGCAATTGGAGAAATTGCTCATTATGAGCAATTTATCCATTTGCTACAATGTTTTCAAAAGTTGTCTGCTGCAGAGGCGTCAGAAGCGTCTGTATGTGGGAAAGGGTTAAAATCGTCCTGTATCTTTCAGGGACAAAATTGCTCCTCAACTACTATTGACAGAGTCGGTAATGTGACGCCACCAGGGAGTAATAAAATAATCATCGATACTCTACTGGATTTAATCAAACACCCCAAATGTAAGTATTTGGGTTTTTAGAGCCCCTGGCTGAAAGCCAGTCGATATTATGTCATGGTGCATTATCCATAAAACTGTAAACAAATCCTTCAAACGACAATTGCCAACATTGACAAAACTTCACAGAAATGTTAATTGGGTGATGCCCTTTCAAAGAAGTTCAAAAAAATAATTCCATGCAAAATTATGGTTGCAATGGCCACCGAAAGGATTAAATTTTTATTCAAATTATGCCCCTGTTGTCACCGTTTTACACACAGTTATATAGGGAAATACTTCGAAAAGCTTCTTGTCTGAGACTGAAAGGTCTAGAGTTTAGATATGAGGTGAGTAGCATTGTTTTGTAGTCCTCTACCAATATTGTTCAATTTACGCCCATTGGGTCAACATTGGTCCCATCCCGGGGATCACTTGTTTTCCATGTAATTGTATAGGGACAAAACTTTGCAAATCTTCTTGTCTGAAACCAAAAGGCCTAGAGCTTAGATAGTGTGTGTGTAGCATTGTCGAGGGGCCCTCTTCAACAATTGTTCAAATTATGCCCCGCCAAGGGGGTCACCTGATAAAGATTTATAGGAAAACTTTGAAAATCTTCTTGTCTGAAACCAAAAGGCGTATAGCTTAGATAGTTGGTATGTCGCATTGTCAAGTGGTCCTCTTCCAAGATTGTTCAAATTATGCCCCGGGGTTCACCTGTTTTACATAGTTAGATATAGGAAACCGTTTATAAATCATCTTATCTGAAACAGACCTATCAGTTTCCTTATTCCATATTGATTTGACAAAAGACGAACAACATTGGTTGTTATTGTCTTGCCTTGTGGTGTCAAATTGAGCTACACTTTACATTGGGCCTCTTGTATTAGCTTAACTGACCGCATTACAAATCATATTACATAGGTGAGCGATCGAGGGCCACCCTGGCCCTCTTGTTCTTTAGTGCAGTTGACCGATTGTTGTATGCGCGTGTTCGTGGTTCGGCAATCTTCACAATAATTAGTAAACTTTGCAGTGTACCATTACAATTAGTTAACGAATTTTTAGTAAACTTTGCAGTGTACCATTACAATTAGTTAACGAATTCTTAGTAAACTTTGCAGTGAACCATTACAATTAGTTATCGAATTTTTAGTAAACTTTGCAGTGTACCGTTACAATTAGTTAACGATTTCTTAGTAAACTTTGAAGTGAACCATTACAATTTGATATTGATGCAAACTACATTCCGCTTTTGAAAGGTTAACATAAATGCTGTCTCTTTAGCCTTTCGGTTGCTCCACCATTTCCAAAGGGTACCAACATTACTGGCCGTATAATGTAATGGTAGGGGCGAGTTATCCTAGTATAGCCACTTATATGACAATATTGCTGCAGGACATCATGAACATGTACTCTCTGAAGGTATAGTTTATCTTTACCTATTTCTTTCTTGCAGTTTTGTGCTTGACATACGATGACCCGAATCCTGTAGAAATTAAAACTTACAATCCGAAATTACAGATATGTTGCAACGGCATCTTTAATAGGACATCGCAAAGTGAACAATGCTGCCACGAAGAGATCATCGATAAGAAAGAGAAACTATGCTGTGGGAGAGTATATATAAACAAATCTACGGATATAGATTGTTGTGCGAGCACTCTCTACTTTACAAATGACACACTTTGCTGTAATGGTACGCTGGTGTCAAAAACAAAGTATTCCGTATGCTGCGGAGATCGAGTGATTTCGGACATCACGGAAATCTGTTGTGGAGGGCGGACATTCCCGAAAGCGCTCAGTGATGACGGAGCAAAATGTTGTGGCGACTCCCTGTGTAACGATACACTCCCGCCGATTTTGGGACAAACAAACACGTCTGGTATGTAATTGTCTATCATATCAACAGCAAGTTGTATTAACAGTTTGACCCGTTCACGGATACAGTCGAATTTTATCACATCTGTAGCAGACGACCTGTGGAAACAGGATCTTACACAATTCTTTCAGTTCGGTCTCAAAATATATTTCCCGGTCCTGGGAATTATAAGCATCTCTTTGTTCGCACTTTTTTTCTCTCCAACGAGCTGTCTCTCTTGAAATCTGCATTGCTTGTCACTTACACATTAACTAAATTTTACCAAATTTCCTGTTGGACGAGAAATGGAGTGGTCCAATTTTCAACACGGAACAGTCGACTTTTGGAAATTTCGGCAGTGAAAGAGTGAAGAAATATAAAGGCGTCAATTCATGATCATAGTAAGTATAATATTTACGTTTTCGTTTCAGAACCTGTGTCAGGCGGTACAGTCCCGCAGATTTTTGGACAGACAAACAAGCCTGGTATGTAATGGTGTATCATATCAATAGCAAGTTGTATTAACAGTTTGACCCGTTCGCGGATACTGTCGAATGTAAGCGCATATGTAGCAGACGACCTGTGGAAACAGAATCTTACAAAATTCTTTCAGATCAGTCTCAAAATATATTTCCAGGTCCTGGAAATTAAAAGCATCTCTTTGGTCACAATGATATTTTTTTTTCAACGAGCTGTCTCTCTTAAAATCTGCATTGCTTGCCACTTACACACATTAACTAACTTTTACGAAATTTCCTGTTGGACGAGAAATGGAGTGGTCCAATTTTCAACACGGAATAGTCGACTTTTTGAAATTTCTGCACTGTTAAGAAGTATAAAGGCGTCAATGCATTATCAAAGTTGGTACAATATTTACGTTTCGTTTCAGGACCTGTGTCAGTCGTGGCACAGAAAGGAAAGCCCGACATCATCGTGATTTGGGGAATTATTGCTGGTTCAGGTATAATATATTGCAGATTATGATATGTGTGATTTAAAGTCATTGGTCCAATGCCACCAACCTTACTTTGCGCTAAGAAATACTTAAAAGCATCTTTCATCATTTTTGGTTCCCTAATGTTTTGTTTAACATGAATTGTGGAATGTATTTCAGTAAATAACAAAGTTGACATAAATAGTTACCTAGCTGACGACCAATACACCTTGCTGACGACCAATACTTGATAAGAAATGAAACATTTTGGCGTTTTTAAGGATGAAATGTGCTCTTAAGTATTGAGGTAATTCTAAGCCCTAAGTCAGGTTGGTGAAATGGGACACATTGTGAAATTGTGATTTTTTTTGTTATTGACAAAATATATCTCCTCTGAGTATGTATGATTTCAAGATTGTTTGGCGAAAATGTTCCCAAACTAAATTCAACGGTTGAAACACTTTTTCTGCCGGTGAATCAATGTTATTGTTGTTGAATTATTTGTAATGTTTGACTTTAAAAATGTTTGTTTACCTTATTGCAAATGCCCATTACTGATATGGCAAATCCCTATTGACCGAAAAGATTTATTTGTTTTAAATCTTTCGTGGGACACAACTAATGTCTTCGTACTCGGTGGTTTGGTCTGTCTGTATATCCATATTTCCGTCATTATTCCACTTATTGACATATTTGCACATATGTGTTTCTTGGAACACTTTTGTTTGATTTGCTTAACAATTTTTCTTGATCACAAATAATGATTTTTCTTCGTCCTCTGTCGATTGGTCTGTTTGTATAATCCATATTTCTTTACTGACATATTTGCAGGCGACATATGTGTTTCTTGGAACACACTTGTTTAATTTACTCGACTGTTTTCGTTTTATTTTAGTTTCAATTATTGTCACTGGGGGGATTGTTGCGTGTTTTATTTATCGGACAAACCATGGCTTAACGAACGGGATAAAGCTATTAGTCTGTAGAGTATGTAAGAAGAAAGAGAAAGAGACTGACGCCGACCAAAAATTACTGTTAGAAAATAATCATTCCTTGGAACACCCGATTACTAGCAAACAAGGAGACCCGCCCCCTGACAATCGCTCTATTGTGTCGCTTCAATATAGCGTATCTTTGCACGTAGATATTACTTTGCAACAGTTGGAAAATGATATTGTTAAACCGCCATATTCGTGTACCGGAAATATACTTAAGGACCATTTCAAAGATATTGCCTGCCAGACAATGTCGTCAGAAAAAGCGTGCAACCGACGGACGGTACTCGGTCAGCCATTTGAACACAGCTCCATAGTGGACATAAAAAACCCCATATTTCAGCTGCCGAATTCTGAGGTGTCAGTAAGACTTCCTGACACATATCTGATGCAGTGTCCAATTGAAATGCATGGTTCCTCGTTTGGCGATATTCTTTCCATTCACAACAAGATAGCCATACCGACTAGTGAGGATATTGCCTCTCCTGTCGTTGAGTACCTGCTGACTAGTGTATTGCACTTAGACGATTATGCTGTGGTCACTGTTCCGTTTATCGGACAAAAAGATATTATTAGAGTCTGGAAATTCAACTCCGATGATGGCATGAGTACAAAGGTCGAACCGATTGAAGTTCATCGTAAAACTAAAGAAAACAAAGATCAACCGTTATATTATGAGATACAAGGTTGGTGTTTTTGTGTTATACAGACATCATTAACGGTATGCTGTGACAAAAACCTAAGCGTAATACAAACATCTTGAAATAGACCTGCCGTCAATTTCATGCTAAAAGAATCAAAGGGATACACATTTCTTTAAAGAAAAAAAGCATATTCAGATGAGTCAGTTTTATTCAAGTCGGTTTTTAAATTGCCGCCATTTAGAAATACTGAACATTCTAAATGCAGTTAAATATTACGGATGATTTCAGGTTTTTATTGATAAGTTTTAAAATGAAATCGTCTACTTTTTAAGAACAACCATTCGAAATTTGACAGTACAAGGCCATGTTGCCTTTCAATTGATTTCTCTTTTCTTCATTCCGACTGCATTTTCCATAAATAATGCTTTCAATATATACTTAGCCCTTTCCCAACTGCAGACGCATTCTGACATATCTGCAGCAAATGACATTTTAAAACATTATAACAAAAAAGGAAAATGTTTCATGGCGGGCAATTTCTCCATTTGCCAGAATATTTTTTGACTACACAATAACTATTCTTTAATGAAGACTCCAGAGAGAATTTTGAACGTTATGCTTTAAAAATAATCTGCTGCAGATTTGTTGTTGTATTTGAACGGTTAATGGGTATTTTTTCAGTAGTGTACCATAACAACATACGTGTATGAATTTTAATCTAGTAAAAACAGCACTTCTGGAATGCATATCGTTAAAGGATCTTAACTACATTTACGAAAGAGATTTATCATTCATATTTCTTAAACAAAACATACAATATAATAATGATACATGTTTCCTCCTGAAAATATATGTTCCGCAAATGTGCTTAAAGTCATCTATTTCATGTCACTGGTAAAACATGCGGTAACAACTAATCGAACTGAGTACATGTATACCCGTGTACTCTGAACTGTTGCAGTCACGTTACACTATTCACAGGCGTCCGAATTTCTATTACAGCGACAAGTATCTCTATTTTGTCTATACACTATGATAAAAATGATCGTAATGGTCATTTGGGGAATCCCACACGTGTTACTATAAATAGGCCCTCTATAGAGTTCCGACTAGAGTTACACGGGTTCCTCATGAACGGCAAGAGTTTTAACCCTAGTGACGTCATATGAACTTCTGACCCCGACTATTTGCAACCCTGCTTCAAGCGAGAGTTAGAAGAGTTCCAAAATGGCGGAGGGTGGCAATAAGTGGATACAACACGGAGGCTTCCATTTTAAATTTTGACTCGAGAGTAGAGATGTGCGTTCACGAGAACCAAGTGTATGCGCATGCGCCATCGATACACGTGTCCCCTGACCCTACCCTCCTTGAGTTCGTCATGAACTAAGCCTATATGGACGTATAGAGGGGCTATTTATAGTAACACGTGCGGGATTCCCCAAAATCACCATTACGATCATTGTTGTCTCGCCCACGATAGTGGAGTGAGACATAGCAGTCACTTTTCCGGCGACGGCGACGGCGGCCGCTTTTACAAATAGCTATATCTCGGCAACCCCTGCTTGAATTTTTCTGAAACTTTGTTAGCTGTATTGTTTGGTCATGGGACATCTGTCAACGTCAAAATGTTCAGGGTCAACGTCATAATTGTGCAGAACTTGACCTTTGTTAGGTAACTTAACCTCAAAACTTAACCTTTCTTATATCTCAGCAACCTCTGCTTGAATGTTTCTGAAACTTTGTCAGATGTATTGTTTGGTCATGGGACATATGTCAACATCAACATTTTCAGGGTCAAGGTCATAATTGTGCAGAACTTGACCTTTGTTAGGTAACTTAACCTCAAAACTTAACCTGTCTTATATCTCAGCAACCTCTTCTTGAATTTTTCTGAAACTTTGTCAGATGTATTGTTTGGTCATAGGACATCTGTCAACGTCAAAATTTTCAGGGTCAAGGTCATAATTGTGCAGAACTTGACCTTTGTTAGGTAACTTAACCTTTCTTATATCTCAGCAACCTCTCCTTGAATTTTTCTGAAACTTTGTCAGATGTATTGTTTGGTCATAGGACATCTGTCTGTCAACGTCAAAATTTTCAGGGTCAAGGTCATAATTGTGCAGAACTTGACCTTTGTTAGGTAACTTAACCTCAAAACTTAACCTTTCTTATATCTCAGCAACCTCTGCTTGAATTTTTCTGAAACTTTGTCAGATGTATTGTTTGGTCATGGGACATATGTCAATGTCAAAATGTTCAGGGTCAAGGTCATAATTGTGCAGAACTTGACCTTTGTTAGTTAACTTAACCTCAAAACTTAACCTTTCTTATATCTCAGCAACCCCTGCTTGAATTTTTCTGAAACATTGTCAGATGTATTGTTTGGTCATGATACATCTGTCAACGTCATAATTTCAGGGTCAATGTCATAATTGTGCAGAACTTGACCCTTTCTTATATCTCAGCAACCACTGCTGGAATTTTTCTGAAACTTTGTCAGATGTATTGTTTGGTCATGGGACATCTGTCAACGTCAACATTTTCAGGGTCAAGGTCATAATTGTGCAGAACTTGACCTTTGTTAGGTAACTTAACCACAAAGCTTAACCTTTCTTATATCTCAGCAACCCCTGCTTGAATTTTTCTGAAACTTTGTCAGATGTATTGTTTGGTCATGGGACATCTGTCAACGTCATAATTTTCATGGTCAAGGTCATAATTGTGCAGAACTTGAACCTTTCTTATATCTCAGCAACCCCTGCTGGAATGTTTCTGAAACTTTGTCTGATGTATTGTTTGGTCATGGGACATCCATCAACGTCAAAATGTTCAGGGTCAAGGTCATAATTGTGCAGAACAATAATAGTGATTGCAATTATTTACAATTTAATGTAGTATTATTGATCACTCTTTACTTCATGTGTGAATAAATATATTAAGATATATACACATGTAGTGAGTTTATTATTTATCATGACATGTTGATAACAATGCATTGACAGACACTTACTTTTTCACATTTTATCAACTTTACTTTCTTTTTGCATAGTGATAACATTTGATATCTGATTTTCTTAGAAGGGCGAGACACCCTCAGCCCGAGGTCTTGTTATCATAGTGTATAGACAATATAGAGAGATCTTTGAGAATTTTAACGAGGTACTGTGCGATTTTCCGCATTTTTGCTGTTATAGAAATTCGGACGCCTGTGCACTATTTAAGGCGAATGTAAACCAAACTGTTTTCCGTATTCATCATGCTTATTTATTTGTTTGTTTGTTTTCAAAACAGGGGACACAGCGCGTATTTACACACGATCCTTCTCCGGATTCTTCATCACAAAACAGAGACACAATAGGCAGGAGTGTCTAAATCTCCATGCGTACCTATTTGGGTCACACAAACTTATTTCCCGGGGAAGAAAAGAAGTACGACTAAGGTTGTATATCGCAGACGAAATCATGAAATTCAAAGCTTTTAAAAAGGTATGTAGATCTATTAATATGCTAGAGCCTTTTACTCCAATTATCCACATACAACAAAAAGCAAAAGTTGATAGATTGATTCGTGTTTAACGCCGTTTTCAAACAATTTCCAGTCATATCACGGCGACCAGTTCACCTATTCACGCATTTCCTGGTTTTTCCTACACCAGTACACCACACAACACAGCTTCCAAGCAACTGGCTGCTTTTCCACATAGACTGTTAAACAGTTTATTGGTGACTTTTGTCAAACCTCGGAAAAAAATGTTGGCCGAGCTGGGATTCGAACTCACAACCCCTGGATTGACAGCTCGTGTCGCTACCGACTGAGTTACCGGGGCTCGGCTTTATGTGAGAAAGCTATTTATTTTTCACCCAGTATCAACTTTTCTTCAGGCGGCACATTTGATCATTGTCGCGTTCTTGCGTTTTACGTAATCAAATGTTCACTTTCATTTCTTAAGGACATGTTTGAAAATGAAGAGCGTGGGGGCCGACGTTTATTGATCGATCAACCGATAACTTTGACGGAACAAGTGCATGAAGAGGATATTCTTGAGGCCAGCATGACCGTGAACACAGGCGAAGGGGAACAATGGATCCATAGAATACATCCCGGAACCGGTCAGCCCATTTACCCAGTGGTCAAGGTAAGAAACCCAATATGTGTCCCAAACATTTTTGGTGTCGGGTTTGTGCCACACGAAAGATCAAATATCTTCAGTGTTTATACCTCTTATATAGTATATGATCGCGTAAGAAATCAAGTAAGTGAGATCCTAATCTAAGATTTGTTTTGAAATCGGAATTGAGCAACGTCATATTGAAACTGACATTGTGAAGCTTCAAACTATAAGTCGACAATACTATTGTGTTCGGTAATCCGAAGCAGAACCCGGCATCGAGATGCCTAAACGACAAGGTGTCGATAGTTACTCTTTCACTGCCGAATGTCACAATGTCGACTTTTCAATGTTGAAAATTGGACCACTCCATTTTCCGTCCAACAAAATAATTTAATAAAATGTAATGTCCAAGTGGCATTGTTCGCAAAAGCCTCTAACTGCCTTTGGCCGCGAAAGAGTTAAGATCATTAGCAGTATATGCTCAGGCAGCTGGTTTTAAACGTTCCTCATCGCAAAATCCCGAAGGTCCGGTTTCCTATGGCGTGGTTCACATGATACATTTGGTTGAAAATCAGTCAGAGTTTAAAGAATTACACGAATAACCCATTGGCTAACAGTAAATGTGAAAGTCAGTGGTGCAGTGGTAGTGCGTCGGCCTCTTGTAACTAAGGTCCCGGGTTCGAATCCCCTTGAATTGCGGGATCTGCCTTTGGCATTTTCTCCACACACAACGGCACTAGTACTGGTTATGTCTCCAGGAAGCAGACATCGAGCGTGATTAATATAAGCTTACAGGTTGTTTCGGTGGATGTAAAATAAATAAGGTTAAACAAAGTGGTATGATGGACCTCCGGACTCAGTCAAGTCTTTCACTTTGCATCTACCTTTGCCAACCGTCTCGCTTGTGTCATGGTTAGAACGTCCGCATCGGGAGCCGGATATCTAGATGCAATACCCTGTCGATTCATACTTTATCATAATAAAGAAAGTCTTTAAAGAAAGACGAACTGTCTCTCCTGAAATCTGCATTGTTTGCCACCTAGACATTACATTTTACCAAAGTTCCTGTTACGAAAAAAGAAGTGGTCCAATTGTCAACATGGAAGAGTCGATTTTGTTAAATTCGACAATGAAATGGTTAACCATTGTCTCCACTGTCTGCTAAGGTTTATCAGATGCATCGATGTGACTTCTGACACAGTTCAATTGTTATGTCGCCTGTCTTATGGCAGACACTCAGGGGTCACTTCTACGTCTTCTGTCCGCAACGATTGGACTTAACTCGTCTTAATCTTTGTTTCTTTGTGGCTGATTCACTTTAAAGGTGCAACACTACAACTTGCGTTACACGTTTCTTTATGTAAAGTGGCCGTTTCATTTATGTGTTAATTAGGGGCTTTGTCGAATGCTTGTATCTAAATCAGAAAGATGCGCATTTTATTTCAGAATGTATTTTATTTGATAGAGTAATAAGGGAAATATGCAAATATGTTTTAAAGCATGTGTGACGATTTTCAAGTTTGCCTGACCTTGTGTATACCGTGTGTTCGAATAATGGAACAAAACAAAAGACACAATGTTAGAAATCCTAATCTCTCTTTTGTTTGGCCGTCCAATTTCTCATAAGAATATTATCTAACTATTCCCACTTTTATCACGCGTATTCCATAGAACGCTTTTGTATTTATTTACAGAGAATTAAGTTTGAAGATATTGTGACAAAGTGTCCTGAATGTCCGAACTGCCACTTTAAGTCTTTAGATATTCCCTACGTCGTGGAATGGTATCTGGAGAACTCTGGTCCGATCAGTGACACCTTCAGTTGTTTGGTGGATATTAATTGTACATCGGGACAGAACCAACAACCCAATGTTATAACAGTCGACGAATTACCTCTCCGACAAGAGGACAGGCGACCGGTAGAGGTTAGTATTTCATCCTTTCCCACATGCAGATGCATTTTTCATTTTGACTCATTTTAAGCAAAACACTTTTCTAAATGCTGTGAAAAAGGTGACATTGCTTACAGTAAGAAATGTTTCCAATTGCCAGTTTTACCTTCACTTATATACCCCTTCTTCTATTTGTTTGCATGTGTGCGTGTTTTTTTTTTTTATTCAAGAGAGTCTTTCTAAAGAGACAGGATGATTTAGCACTATATGAACCAATCTTCATTTTCGTTTAGGGTTTAAATAGGAAGAAAGCGAACCACTTTAAAATAATCCTGATTTTGATACTGAAGTATAGAGATCTTAAATTAATAACATTATTTAGCTCACCTAACACAGAGGGTGAGCTATTGTGATCACTCATAGTATGTTCGTCATCGTTTCAACATGCGTCTTCTGTTCAAATGTTCCTCTCTGAAAATGCTAGTACGATTTCGCAATAACTTATTAGTAATGTTCCCTGAAATTCTTGTGGGCCTGGTGAGCCATAAAGGAACAATATGCTCCTCTTGTTATTTTGTATTACTATTATTCAATATGAGCTGTCCCGCGAGAAAACCAGCATTATGGACTCTGCGTAATGTATCGACCCAGATCAGCCTGAGCATGCTAATTCGGTCCGACACATTCCGTCTCAGGGGGATATATGTATAGAGTAATGATTCCTGAAACAGAAAATCCACAGGAGGCGAAAAGTGTCTATCCGGGTGAGCTTGCGCGGCATGCTTAGGCTGATCCGGGTCGATACTTTACGCAGAGTCCATAATATTGGTTTTCTTACGGCTCATATTATCATTCTATCATTATAAAGGAATCTAACGAAGAAGGTCGACTGATAGCACTGAAACAATTTCTAGTAAGCATGGAAGAACATGAACAAGAAAAGTTTATAGACAAAATCAAGTAAGTTATTTTATATAAGTTTCTCTTTGATTTAGCGAAGTGTCAGATATGTATGTTAACAATCCACTATAACGTGTCTACACCAGACAAGAATCTTTCAAATGTAGTTAAAAGAAATAGAAATTTCAGGTTGATCAATTTCTCATTTTTCCTGCCATGTCTAGCTATGTCTTTCAGTTACGTCTAGATGTGTCTACCGGTGATGTAGATATGTCTATCATTGATGTCTAACTCTGTCTGTCAGCAATGTCTAGATATGTCTGCCATCAACATCTAGTTATGTCTATCAGCAATGTCTAGGTCTGTCTGACAACAATGTCTACCCCTGTCTGCCAGTGATGTTTACATCTAACTGCTAGCAATGTCTAGGTATATCTGCCAGCAAAGTTAAGATTTGTCTTTAAGTAATGTCTAGATATGCGTGCCAGCAATGTCTATATATGTCTGCCAGCAATGTATTCTTCTGTCTGTCTTATGGCTAAATATTTCTAACCATAATGTTTAAATATGTATGAGTCTCTGTGCAGGCAGCTCGACGCATTCTTTTTTCACCATCAAATGATTTAATCTTAGTGATGCCATGAAAGAAAGTTCGGTTAAATAAGGCAGTATGCCTCTGAAAAGCGATCTTATTCAGTTAACTTATTCTTTTTACATCGATTGAGAAACAAGCTTTAAGCTTAAATAATCAGGCTCGATGACTGATTCCTCGAGACATAACCAGTACTCAGATAGACTACTCCCCCCTACTACCTCCTACTCCCATCTCTCGCACCAAATCGTCTCCATATCAAAATCATATTCCAAATTGTTTTGACATTGTTCCTATAATTCAAAGCACACCACCACATACCAAAAAAATGTCAACTATTGAATACATGTTATATATATTGTTTAATACAGCTATTATTCTAACATGGATAATCGGGTGCTTTTTTACAGGGAAAAATACGGCTGTAAGGGAATACGAATTCCAGATATTTTCACGGATCTACTGCGTACAATGAAAGCCGTTGGGGTTTACGAGGCTACAGTGGCCACACTAAAACTCGGTAACTTGGACAAGCAGCTACAGCGTCTAGAAAATCAAAAATTTCTGGAGGTCACGTATTTCCCCAAACCAGTTCAGAGAACAGGGGAAGATGCATCGCCAGGAACAGATAGGCTAAGGGGATTGATGCATTCTAACACACATGCCAATGGTCAGGCTACACATGAACAGTCAGGTGGTCAGGCTTCACTTGGACATTCGGGTGGTCAGGCTTCACTTGGACATTCGGGTGGCCAGGCTACACTTGGACATTCGGGTGGTCAGGCTACACTTGGACATTCGGGTGGTCAGGCTTCACTTGGACATTCGGGTGGTCAGGCTACACTTGGACATTCGGGTGGTCAGGCTACATATGCTGGTGAAGATAACAATGTCTTCAACGTAACGCATGAGTACGCAACTGGAAGTTCTGCTGGCGCTACCGGTTATTTAAAAGATGAAATTAAACAATCAGATGACTTTCATCCTGACAACGCCCTGTGTCGCAATGAGCTCGGATCTGATCTACCTGTTTGTTCATATCCTCGTGCAGGGAGAGATCAGGATGCAAACAATTTAGGCAGCTATGTACAACAGTCTGAACCAACAGAAAGTGTGGAACTTGCCGAGTGGAAACGCACAGTGCCTGTACAAGAACACGCGTCTCTGGAAGAAACATGTCTTAAAAAGACTAGGTCGTCGGATACGGAATAACCTTTTATCCTGCTTTGTGATCGGTGAAACGGTTTGGTAGCTGGTGTTTTTCGTAATTGCGATGATATTATAAACACATACTGGACCTTTATATTACATCATTTCCGGTATATGTCATTCGGAACATCTCGGCAGAATACATCTAAAATGTAGGGTACCGACATCGGCAGAGTAATGCCGAATTCGGTTTATGTATCTTTCAAATCTATTTATAAATATGTTCATCGCGGACGTGTGTATTATTTCGTTCTCGATATTTACTAAATTAACAAGCAAAGAGTAAATGTTACGATTGCTCACCAAATAGCTTTATATCCGAGTGCGAGGGTAAGAAACGGCAGAAAACGAAAAGTAAATGTCCATGTGTAAATACTTTATTAGAAGCTGTATTCGTTTTAAAAAAAAAAAAATGATAATGCTATTTTTGATAAGTGTATTGAAAGTTTATAAATGTTATTTTATGTTTACAATGTTTAATGTTACGATAAATAATAATGTAACCCCTCTTTCCCACATGTAGATGCATCTGCAACAGCCGAGTGTTAAAAACATTGAGGTAAAGGAAGAATTGGCTCTTGATGAGCAATTTCTCGATTTTTCACAATTGTTTGAAGTTTATTATATAGATAGATTTTATTCCCCAAAGACAAAATGTCCATCTTGTACATACAATCAAACAAAAACACACACACATATATGAACATATACATTTTTTTGTCATTTACATTTGCTTCCTGGTTATAAATGCACTTTCAATACATACAAACCTGTCCATGATGTGTTTACGTACTACGGGATTGGATTATATGTATCTTTCAAATCACCTGAACTGATGGCTCAGGGTGATCTATTCTAAAGAATGATGCCTGTCTGTCCATCTCCTGTTGAAGAACATTCACAACTTTCGTAGACAATAGGAATGTCATTTATTATTTTGTTGACATTGCTCCGGATTTTCTTTAATGCCTCGCAATTGTTTACTAGCTCATCAACTTGAAATATTTAAGAACTACATGTTTTAGTTAACTCGACAACAGACCACTTTGGAAACGTCTATATAATAAGATCTATATTGAAAACTATATAAATAAAAGTACAATAATCAAATAGTGATGAAACCATTGCAGCAAAAGAAGAAATTAGTCATTATGAGAAATTTCAACTTTTGCCACAATGTATTAATAAACCGTCTACAGCACATGCGTCAATGTGCGTCCGTATATGGAAATAGCGAATGGAATATATTTCCTCTAAAGACTGTTAAGCGCCACCGGGCAACCTTTTTGGCTGCATTTGGCGGCAACTTTTGTACTTGTGATATTTCTATCACTAATATGCATTGTTTTTTTATAAAAAATCATATTGAGCCGTCTCGCGAGAAATCCAACATTATGCCCTATGCGTAAAGTATCGACCCAGATCAGCCTATTAACCTATATTTTAAAGTTGCAATTTCCTTTATAGAGAGTTTGTTTATGTTTGCTTAATCCTTTCCCACATTTAGACGCATTTTGACGCTTCTGCAGCAGACGAGTTTTGAAACTGGTGTGACAAAGGGAGAAATTACTCGTAATGAGCAATGTTATACCTTTTCCACAATGTTTTCAACTCTATTTAATAAATAAACTTTTGTTGATAAAGATTTTCTATAGTCTTATCTTGATGTTTTCAGTCGTCTACTGTAGATTTCTCGTATGTGGGAAAGGGTAAAATGTGTTCAATGTCGCGTGCTTTAATTGCTGCTTTGAATGAGTTCTACCTCAATAAAAGTATTAAAAAACTTGGATCGCCTCTAGATTATTTTCTATTCCCTCCGAGACCCCCTATCTATACAGCGACTTTGGACGATTCGCCCTTTCGAACTTTCATGCGTATAAGGAGCAACAACTTTTCAAAACATTTTGACAAATGGAGGAATTGTTCATAATCAGCTAATTCTATTTGTGCTTGTATGTTTTTAAATCTATTCATTTAAACAGATTTTCCATCGTTTTGTCTGTTGTTTTTTTGTTTTTTCAAAGTCGTCTGCTACAGATTAGTTGTATGTGGGAATGGTTAAACACGCTTCGATCAACAGTTCTTTATCTAATCGCCAACACTCAATGTTTCGGTGGTGTAGTTCAAGGTCGACCGGCTCGGATGCGGGATATCGCGGGCTCGATCCCCGGCCGGGTCATACCATAGACTTAGAAATGGTGGTAATGGCTGTCCTTCTCGGCGCTCACGGTTGCTGGATTAGCATAACGACTGACCAGCTTGTATCAGGATAAATGAACCAGGAAACCGTAATATAACTGCACAATTGTTGAAAGGAGTGTAAACACCACACAATAAACCAACACTGGAAGACAGTGGTGCAGAGGTAGAGCGTCGGCCTCTCGTATCAAAGGTCCCTGGTCCGAGTCCCGTGATTAGCGGGTCCTGACTTTGGGATTTTTCCACACAAACGGCGCGAGCACTGGTTGAGTATCAAGGAAGCAGACATCGAGTGTGATAAATATAAGCTGAAAGCTTGTTTCGCAATCGAAGTAAAATAAATAAGTTTAAACTATGTAACAAAGTAACAACTCATAATACATTTCAACTGTTTTAAAACGAGATGTACATGTCCCAAAAGGCTGCCTTTCATATGATTTCAGTCTTATATATACTAACTGCCTAACTACCTTATTATGGAAGTTAGTCCATTAATTATTGGTCAGATGTCCAATATATGTACAGGTTAACTACGCCTGTCAAAATGTACAGAGCAGATACCGTGTCACAGAGAAAACTAGTTGATTACATTTTTACACTTATCCATGTTATTTATATAAAGAATTATACCTAGGAATTCATCAGATGAACTTCGACCTTGCCATGACGACCAATCAATCCTTAATACGAACATATACATGTCTTTGGATTTATTAAATGGTTATGTTGATAAATAACAAGTTTATCAAATATGTACGTATAGTACTTGAAAACCGTAGTCATTCACCAATTCAAGTGAATTGAATATTTGCAATTTAAAAGAAACAATTAAATGAACCGTGTTAACATAGTTGTACTGAATAAATAAGAAACAGTAGTGCAGAAATTAATGTGAAATAGTCGATAACAACATGATAACACTATGATAACCATATGAGTATTTCTCCAAAACAGTACGAAGATTTATATCAATCTAACAGTCTTGCATGTCTTAGCACATCGGAGTATCCAGATTAATTTGAACGTATGTGGAATTGTGGAATTATAGTTATTCACGGCGAATCAACAGTAGAAGTAGCAGCATCAGTAGTTGTAGTAGTAGTAGTAGTATCAGTAGTACTAGTGGTTGTAGGGTAATCCTTTTATGATGAAGTCCACACAATATGTTGAGATATAGTTAATTGAAGTGTTGTTATTCATTTCGTAGATTAGTAGTAATAACAGTCTAATAGGTATAGTATCAAGGTATAAGTCCAGCGTATAAGGAGTTAGAAATATTGTCATTTTCTCGAAATAGTTGAAAATGAGATCCTTATGGTTGAAATTATGTTATTCTTCAGTGGCATATGTTTATCGTCTGTGTAGTAGTGCCTTTGGATACATGTGTATAATGAAAACATCATTGAACGGATCACTAGGTTAGATGAGCTCTTCCGACAAAAGAGGAATTTCTCCGGAACAATCTTAATGGCTGCTTCATCGGCCTTCTGCAAGGTGGCAGTGAATCTTACACTCGAACCAATGCTCTTAGTCTTATTCATGAATTAACAGAATGAATTAATAGTGATACCTCTGCAATGCTTAAAGGAACAAATATGAGTGTTAATTGATACTAGTAGTAAGCAATTTGTCATAGACATTATAACGGATACAATTAACTATGATATATCAATAATAATACACTTAAACCAATAACGAACTTGAAAAACGATAAAAAAATTGCTATTATATACAGGTATACCTTCCCTACATTATAATTGTAATTCGATTCTCTCTCATACTAGAGACGATTAGAATTTTCTTCCATAGCTAGATTAAGTAAAATTCTTACAATAGCATTTAATACACAACACTTTTCTTGGAACCATTACAGGCAAGAATGCATTTATTTATTTAACTCTTATTTACGCATAATTATAACTTTAAGTCTTGTTATAAAACCGCGCTTCCATTTCACTTGTGAATAACCATCATAATATTATATATAGCTAGTACGCTTATAATATTTATCTTCTAATTAGGTAACTGATTTACCTTAATTGATAGGTATAAACCTAAATCTTACTTAAATCTTAAATTAACATCTCTCAATCTCCATGTCGCTTAACAGAGCTGACAAAGACTTGTCATTAAACGTAGACAATTGATCGGGAATATTCGATTGGATTGTTTGATCACTAAGAACTGACATATCACTCTCATTGTGTCCGTCTGTACCGTGAATACGCTCGTATTCTGAACGCCTTAGACGTGCTTGTAACTTACTTAATGGAATATTATCTTCGCTCTCTTGACTGGTTGAGGACTCAGAACTATTCTTATGTTTGTCAATTACCCTTGTTGTTTTAATCTTACGTTTTGGAATTAAATCTTGATTATCTGAATCTGTATTATCATCAGAGCTCTGTGAAACAATTTCAGGAGGAATAACATATCTGCTATTTCGAATAGGTCTTGGATTTAGAGCTTTGGTGGAAGGGAGAGTCCACTCGTCAATGTCTGCCTTTCTAACTTGATCAACATTGCATTTGATTATCTGGTTATCTAATTCATGTTTAAGTATTAATTGCTTTGTACCATCGAATTCGACAACTCGGTAGTATGGAATCCATCGAGGAGATGTCTTAGAAGTGCGTTGGAATTTTTTTTAATAGACAGGGTCATTTACATTGAATTCTTGTTGGGCTTTCCTATTGGCATATCTGTTACGCCTTCCTCTTGATTTAGTCATTTGCTTGAATACATCACAGTAAATTTCGTGATTTCTTTGTAGTAATTCTTTATAGAATTCGTTGCCAACACATGGTAACCTTTTTCCTAACAGTAAAACAATAGGTAGGACTGGGTCTCGACCAAATACTATAAATAATGTCCAGCCGATTCTGATGGATTAAACCTGATGTCAGCAAGGGCTTGTTCTAGTACACTATCGAAACATGTCGGATTATTCCTACTACATTAGTTTTTCCAGGTACGTATTCAATTGAACAGTCATAACATGAAATTTCTTATGCAAATCTTAGTAGAAGTTTTTTATCGAAATTTGAAGATAACAAATAAGATAGAGGTTTGTGGTCTGTTCTAATTACGAATTTTGATCCCGGCAAATAACAGTCGAGTCTTGTTAGGCTATAGGTGATTGCTACAGCCTCTTTAAGAATTTTGGAATATTTCTTTTGAGTTCTAGATGGGCATGACTAATAAAACATATTGGTAGTTCGTCTTCTTTTTTACCTGTTAAACTCTGCATCAACCCAGCGCCTTTGGCATAATCGCTTGCGTCGGTATGTATATGCAAGGTTTATTTATGTCTGGGTGACGTAACAGTGGTATTTTTTTGTAATTCAGTGATCTAATCCTCAAAATTGTTTTGACAGTCAATACACCATTCGAAATTAAAATTCTTTTTAGTTAATTTTACTAATGGGAGGCTAATTTAAGCAAAGTTTTGAATTAATTTCCTATAAAATCCGACAAAAAACCTTGAAATGATCTTACATCCTTAACATTATGTGGAGTTTTGATTTGTCTAAGAGCTTTAATTCTATCAGCCTTAGGACGCATACTTTCTCCTGATATTTCATGTCCAAGGTAATTGGTTTTATCTTTAATGAATTCGCACTATTTTAGTTTTAGCTTAAGACAATTAGCTCTCAGTCGCCTAAATATTTCTTCTATAGGACGAAAATGTCCTTCTAGAGTCTTAGAGTATATAAGGAAATCGTCTTAATACACCACAGAAAATTCTTCACATCCTTTTATAACAGAGGTCATGATTGATTGGAACTTTCCAGCTGAAATCTTTAAACCTTGCGGTAGAATTGTCCACTCAAACAATCCAAATGGAGTGGAAAATGCAGTTTTTTCCTGATCTTCTTCTTTGATTGGCATTTAGTGGTATCAATTTGAAAGATCTAGACAAGTAAAATATTTTCCATATAAGGAAGCTAAAATGTATTCTATACGAGGCAATGGATATGCTGTAGTCTTTATAATTTTGATTATTTTTCTGAAATCGATTACAAGACGCTTGGTACCATCTTTTTTGTTCACCAAAATACACGGATTATTGAATTCTGAGTGTTATTGACCTATGATATTTGCTTTGAGCATATTATTAATTTTTTGTTTAAATTTTCTCTTTCGCTGAATGGAATTCGATAAGGTTTTTACATAATCACTTGATCTGTATTGGTCTCTATAGCAACAGAGCCATATGGATACCTTCATAGATCAAATTCATCTTTCGAAAATACATCATAATAACTTGAAATTAATGTATTTAACCTGTCTTTATGAATCTTTAGTACATTGATAACAATATCAACATTTTCATTGACAGACTCGAATGAACAGATATTTTGCCATAAACTCTGCGGTACTTGCGGCCGATCAATCAATGATCAAACAGAAGTTCCTCCATTCCCCATGTTTGCAACTCTATAGAGATTATGCTTCCAACTTCTCAGATGCAACATCTTTTTTTTCTCTGAATGTTTATCTCTATTCAGAGAAAATGACTTCATTATCATAGAACGGAAAGAAAACTAAAGTAACTATTAGTTTGGTGTTTGTTTCAATGATGTCTGATGTTGAACAGGTCTGTTCAATTGAGTTCCTTCACACTGAGGGTTTTCTCCATAGAAAAGTTAAACTGCTTTGAAAACATTGAGAGCAAAACCAAACACACAAAATGCTCATAATGAACAATTACTCTATTCGCAAACTGTTCAATTGATAAAAATATAGGTATATATGATAATGCTCGATCTCCAACTCAATTGCGCTACAGTTTCAGTATTGATTGCTAATTCACGCTAGATCGTACAGAGGGTTTCACTCGAGCCTGTCTAACTTGTACACTGACATCGTGTCATTTAAACTTCCATAACAATCAGTAATAGGATTAACTGAGTGTGTTTATTAAGAAATAAACTATCAAAAACCGTGGTTTATTGGCGAATAAACAATGGTTTGTCTTTCTGATGCGTTGTAATTAACAATTAATGGAACAGCACACATGTCCTAGCATTCTAAGGGAAGTAAAACTGGTGGTAAAATCATGGTTTATTGGTGAATAAACAATGGTTTGTCTTTCTGGTGCGTTGTAATTAACCACTCAGGCCTAAGACCTTCGTGGTTAATTCCTGCGCACCAACACTCCAAACCATTATTTATTCGCCAATAAACCATGCTTTTACCCACCAGTTTTACTTCCCTTAGAATGCGAGGACATGTGTGCAGTTCCATCAATTGTGACTACCCACTGCATTATACGCATTACTGCAGCAAAAATCGACAAAGAGGGGTTGACTCAGCAACAAGACGATGTAATTTTATTTAATTAATTATTTAGTTTTCATTGTACTACACAAGTTAACAATATGTATTGACATTGAAAAAAACATATCAACAACAACAAATATGATCACAAGTCGTTATGATGCGTTGTAATTAACCACTCATGCCTACGGTCTTCGTGGTTAATTCCTGCGCATCAGAACTCCAAACTATTGTTTATTCGCCAATAAACCATGGTTTTTGATTTTTTATTTCTTAATGTAATTTATACTTCATTAGCAATTACGCCTTTTTCTACAACGTTTTCAAAACTAGTCAATACTTTCGTTAAATCGGAGGATAAATATGTTTACCTAGTTATTTTCAAAGTCAACTGCCGTATAGTTGTTCTATGTCATTTGGGTATGTCGTCACGTCTTTCTGGATGATGCTTAGTAAACAAAAAAAATCATTACCTTATAATGTATGGATGTTTCCGGTAAAGCTTTGATGATATTGATCGCGTAGTAATTTTCATTAAATAAGGTAGAACTGTTTTCGATGCAGACGTCAGTGCATGGTTCGGTGATGACGTCAATAACCACTTAAAAAGCCCACTTAAGCCATTTCCTGAAATGTCTCCAAAGTGGCCCGACTGTAGTCTTAGCTATATAAGATTGGATGTTGTTGTTGTTTCTTGTTAGCATTGTGGCGATTGTCAAACTAATATTTACATCTTTTAACTCAAGTAGATCGTAAGCTCGATACATCTCAAATCATAGTATCAATCCGGTACCAAAATAGCAACGACGGGATTATTGTTAACCGTGTCTCTGCATCACTGATTGGATTATTTTTGCGGTTTCTCTCCACAAAATCGGATCACTAGTACTGGTAACTTACCCAGGAAACGCCGTGATATAACTGATATTGTGCTGAAATCGGCTTAAAAGCACCATACTAACAAACTAATAACTTAAAGAGAAAGACGAAAACGGAGCTTTAGGGGAAAATGATATAAAAGGGAAACTACTCATAATTTTCCTTCATGTGCGAGTTACTTCTCATGTTTTTTATAAATACATGGACCTATCTTCCAGGAATATCTATTTTTAGATATTGGTAATTTTGGTTTGAAAAACACCTTACAATTCCTATAATTCTTTATAGCCAAAAAGAATTTGTATTTATATATTTATGGAGTTAAAACTTGAAAGATTAACATGAATATCGCATTCGACTATTACATTGGATTTGAACGTTGAGAAGGATGAATAGATAAAGGTAATATCATTTATTTTTGAATTGCGTCATAATCATCGGGATTTTAAGAAACGTTATGTTCTAGATATTACACTTGTTTCACTTTCGACCCTTATTCTACTGTACGCGACGTTAACCCTTTCCCATATACAGAAGCTTTCTGACGCTTTTGTAGCAGACGGCTTTTGAAAATATGATGGCAAAATAAATTGCTGATCATGAGCAAATATATCTCCTTTTGCCACCATGATTTCAACTCCAATAATCACTTTCATTTTTTAGAGGTTTGCAATATTTTCAACATCGTTTGCTACATGTTTGTGTGTATGTGGGAAAGGGTTAATCAGCATTGGCCTAGTCTGTTTCGCTCGAATTCTAATAAAAGATCTTCATTTGTAAAACAATGTAGATCAAGATCAACCTGCACACTCGTGAAGTTCAATCGTGTTCCAATAGTGTTAGCAGCAGTCGATCCCAGGTAGCTTATTCGATAAAGACGTATCCTGTAAACCCAGGGATCGCGAGTTTGAACCCCGGCTCGGCTATTCATTCTATCCGATAAGACCGCTTCGAGTGCGTGAGGTCATGGGTTCGATCCCCAGTGGTCATACCAAACACTTATATTAGTAGTAATGGTTGCCTTGGCGCCCAGGGTTGCGGGTTTAGCAATTCGACTGACTGGCTGGTGTCAGGATAAATGGACCAGTAGTACTGGTAACTTACCCATAACATCCCGTGATGTAAATGAAAACACCAAGAAATCAATTAAACTAGCGTGATTCGTCTATCAACAATGGGCTAGATACTCCATGAAGGAAGATAGTCAGTTGTCTTGGAAGAATGTTTTTGCGGAGTGCTTCGTGATGTAGTTGACAAAGCATTGGAAACGGCGTTAAACTACAATCAGTAAATCATCCATAGTGTTTGCACGAAACCGGTCGTCATTAATATAGAGATAAAATAAAACCTCTGCAGAGCAACATATGACGCAATCAAATAAAAACAGCTGTTCTAGAAAGGTGTTGCTCTTTAAAGGGTAACTTTTCCCCCTGATAGAAACGTATTTTGACGCATCTTATTGCACGCAACTTTGGAAAACATTGTGAAAAATGGAATAATTGCGCGAACCGAGCAAATCCTCCTATTCACAGAAAGTTTACCACTCAATCCACATCTTTTTTTAATGTGCTCATTTTGCTAGAGAAAATATTAAAGTGTTGTTCTGAAGAGGTTGTCGTTCAACAGAGGTGACTGTGTATTGGTTCGAATGGAGAGGATGTTTCGCCACGTATTAACCCTTACTTTGCTATGCACGACTAAAAATCGACATTGCTACAACTTTAAAAGCATGTCGGATTTGAGACCGGGCATTCAGAGTTCGATCCCCATAAATTGATTGATTGATTATTTGGTGTTTTATATATAAATTCTTTATCTAAATATATAAAGAATATTTAAGAAACATTATCTCTAACTATGTTAAGTATGTATAGGTTAGGCTATCAGGAATTATGTTAAATACTCAATTTAACTATAATATTTGGACCTGATTTCGAACCCGCGACCTTTCGGCTAATATATAAAGGCATGGTGAACTCCCTTGTTAAAACCAAATCTTATATTACAATATTACATCATTTTTGGTTAACCAAGTTTTAACCGCAATTATTTCACCACAACGCTGAAATATATCTGAAGTAATAGATATTTTAGTCACAAAAACCCCAAGATGACTCCTTCAGCATCAGACGACATTTGCAAAGGTTGTGACAAAAGGAGGAATGTCTTCATGATGATGAGCATTTTCTTGCTTTGGCACAATATTTTCAATTATATTCTAAACTTTTTTTTTTTTTTATTTTTATTTTTATCTTCAAAGTCGTTTGCTGCAGATTAGATCGTCTGCATCGCTGTCCTTGACATTTCTTGGATTTATTTATAAATGTACACGCTTTACTTTTAACTCATTCTTAAGATAGACGTGTTATTGTTTTGTTAACCATCAATGTGGACACTCTCATGTAAGATGTTTTGATATTTTTATTAATGCTTATATATTAATATTTCATTTACAGAATGAGTTCACGAATTAGTTGGACGATTCTTCTGGTATATTTATACCTTGTGTATGTATCCGTATCCAATTGCTATGAATCGGTGAGATATTTTTTTATAATTATTTCAGATTTGTAGATAATGGGGAAATTTTATGTTCTAGAATTCGATGTAAATTATTTAAGCATTTAGTAAAGGTAAACAATTGCTTTATTTACTTATCATTTTAAAAAGAATTGCCTTTTTTTACAATTCTTTACTTTTTTAAGCAAACGATCTACTTAATTGTTTACTCTTCTTTCAACCCTTTCCCTCATACTACAATTCTGCAGCAGACGACTTTGTACATATTTTGTAAAAAAAATGGAAAATCTCTTTAATTGAATGGATAACCTATGACTAAAAATGGAAAACATTGTGGCAAAAGGAGAAATTGCTCGTTTTGAGCAATTTCTTCTTTTGTCACTATGTTTTTAAAAAGCCGCCTGCTGCAGAGGCGTCAGAAAGCGTCTGTATGAGGAATTAGCTACGTATAGACATAACTATGTGCTATTTTTAGAAATTACTGACTGGGATTATTTTACTGCTTTCATATATTTTATTGATATTCCTTTCTAAAAGAATGACGTTCGGACTGTCGACAAGCGCATGATACGTGCAACGACTAACGCAGCTTTTGCTTTAAAAGGTAAGACCGAATGTGTTAATTATCATTAATAATGAACTATGTAATGCGAAAATGGGGATTTCGTTTTGATACGCGTATTTATAACAGTAAAGCCAGTATAGTAGTATTTGGTATGGCTTGTCAATAAGGCAGGAGCAGACGCTTACGGATCACGTCTCCGTCATCTACAAAAGACGGGTGGTGTGACTTCCAAACTTCATACCTCACATTTCACACTTCACACTTCATACTTCACGCTTCATAGATAATATGTTTGAAGTGTGAAGTGTGAAGTTTGAAATTCAGACTTTATACTTCACACTTCATAGATACTGTGTTCGAAGTGAGAAGTGTGAAGTATGAAGTCTGAATTTTATACTTCATACTTCAGACTTCATACTTCAGACTTCATACTTCAGACTTCATACTTCAGACTTCAGACTTCATACTTCAGACTTCAGACTTCAGACATCATACTTCAAACTTCACGCTTCACACTTCACACTTCACACATTAAACTTCGCACTTCGCACTTCATACTTCGGACTTCGTACTTCATACTTCATACTTCATACTTCAAACTTCATACTTCATATTTCATACTTCAAACTTCACACTTCAAACATATTATCTATGAAGTTTGAAGTCTGAAGTCTGAAGTATGAAGTATGAAGTATGAAGTACGAAGTCCGAAGTATGAAGTTTGAAGTGCGAAGTTTGAGGTGTGAAGTGTGAAGTGTGAAGTGTGAAGTGTGAAGTGTGAAGTTTGAAGTCTGAAATCTGAAGTATGAAGTCTGAAGTCTGAAGTATGAAGTCTGAAGTCTGAAGTATGAAATTCAGATTTCATACTTCACACTTAACACTTCGCGCTTCAAACATATTATCTATAAAGTGTGAAGTATGAAGTCTGAATTTTAAATATCAGACTTCAGACTTCAAACTTCACACTTCAAACATATTATCTATTTGATAAAAATAATTGAACAATAGGAGGAATATAACACAAGCGTTGTAATTTGTGGTGCCATTTCCATATTTGAATAGTTAAATGTTCTTTGTACCCATTTTCTAATCTAATGTCCTCAGTACCATTTTCAAACTTGCTTTGTAGGTAGTTTAATACCTACAGATGTACAGTACATACGTAGCATAACACCATACCTTTAGCATTCCACAATTTTCATTATCTTGTCTCATATATTAGCCAATGTTTCAATTTCAAACTTGATATGTAGATAGCTTCCAATCTGCAGTTTGGCAGTGCACAAGGACAAGAACTATAATTCTAGCCTGCACACTTCTAACCCTTTCCAACATAAACCCGCTTTCTGATGCCGCTGCAGCACACAACTTTTGAAAACAGTGTGGCAAAAAGAAAAATTGCTAAAAATGAGAAATTTCTTTTGCCACAATGTTGTCAGCTCTATTCAGTTATTAGACTTTCATTTGCAGAGATTTTTCATATTTTTGTAAGGAAAATAAATGGCATCTGCTGCAGATTTGTTGTATGTGGGAAGGGGTTAAATTGATTACCCTCTGTGTATTTCTTTTTTAAAAGATATCATCTACATGTGAGTTGTCCCGCGAGAAAACCAACATTATGGCCCCTGCGTAATGTATCGACCCAGATCATCCTGCGCAGTCCGCACAGACTGATCCGGACCAACACATTCCGTCTCAGGGGAATAGAGATATAGAGTAATGATTCCTGAAACAGAAAATCCGTAGGATGCGAACAATTTCTGTCCGGGTTAGCCTGCGCGGCATGATCTGGCTGATCCAGGTTGATACTTTACGCAGAGTCCACAATGTTGGTTTTCTCTAATTCGGCTTATTTATTGTTTAACTAGGTCATTTGAAGACGTCTACGACTAAACCTAGTCATGGAACGACTACAGCAGCTAGTCAATTACCAACTACGAAATGTGTAAACGAGAGGACAAAAGATGTAAGCTATACCTTTAACCCCCCTTATCCAAGTTATCTCGCATCCAGGGGTCATGGGTTCGAGCCCCGGCACTTCAATTCATTCTTGTCGAAGTGTCATTGTGACTTACGTCATTCGTCTTCCACATGGGATAAATAGTCTTTATGGGATGGTAGCCAGTCTTTGTGGGATGGTAGCCAGTCTTTATGGGATGGTAGCCAGTCTTTGTGGGATGGTAGCCAGTCTTTGTGGGATGGAAGCAAGTCTTTGTTGGATGGTAGTCAGTCTTTGTGGGATGATAACCAGTCTTTGTAGGATGGTAGCCAGTCTTTGTGGGATGGTAGCCAGTCTTTGTGGGATGGTAACCAGTCTTTGTGGGATGGTAGCCAGTCTTTGTGGGATGGTAGCCAGTCTTTGTGGGATGGTAACCAGTCTTTGTGGGATGGTAACCAGTCTTGGTGGGATGGTAGCCAGTCTTTGTGGGATGGTAGCCAGTCTTTGTGGGATGGTTGCCAGTCTTTGTGGGATGGTAACCAGTCTTTGTGGGATGGTAACCAGTCTTGGTGGGATGGTAGCCAGTCTTTGTGGGATGGTAACCAGTCTTTGTGGGATGGTAACCAGTCTTTGTGGGATGGTAACCAGTCTTTGTGGGATGGTACAGTCTTGGTGGGATGGTAGCCAGTCTTGGTGGGATGGTAACCAGTCTAGGTGGGATGGTAGCCAGTCTAGGTGGGATGGTAACCAGTCTTTATGGGATTGTAACCAGTCTTTGTAGGATGACAGCCAGTCTTTGTGGGATGGTAGCCAGTATTGATGGGATGAAAGCAAGTCTTTGTGGGATGGTAGCCAGTCTTTGTAGGATGGTAGCCAGTCTTTGTGGGATGGTAGCCAGTCTTTGTAGGATGGTAGCCAGTCTTTGTAGGATGGTAGCCAGTCTTGGTGGGATGGAAGCCAGTCTTTGTGGGATTGTAGCCAGTCTTTGTAGGATAGTAGCTAGTCTTGGTGGGATGATAGCCAGTCTTTGTAGGATGGTAGCCAGTCTTTGTGGGATGGTAGCCAGTCGAACGAGAAGCACGATGTGCGGAGTGCTTGTGCTTGAAAGCCAGGAACTCATGATATAACTGAAATATCACCGACAAGGGTGTTGATTTGTTTTATTGGGGTTTTACGCCAGTTTTCAACATTATTTCAGTTATATCACGGCGACAGTTCACTAATTTATGATCTATGGGTAAACAAACCAGTACTAGGCTAAACAAATGTGCCTTACCCAAGAGCACTCCGTGATGACCGTCGTGCAGCGACTGGGGATCGAACCCGGAACGCCCGGATTCAAATCCCCGACGCCGGTGGATTTCGACAAGGGCGTTGAACTCTAAATACTTAATCGACCCTATTCCGTTGAAATCATACCACTAATATAGTAATAAGAAAAGTTCTGATCTTCGCCAAGATTTTAATATATTTATGGACCAGTCTTTGCTTAGTACTGATTATAGTGAAGCGGTCTGATCTTGTCCTGAATTGTTAGAAAGTGTGGTTTGATTAACGTCTTTATCCCTTTCCCTAATATGACAGTTATAAATAAACGGTTATAGGAAAAACAAAAAATATGTGACCATCCTTTATATCAGTCCGTCCACTGTAAAAGGTATAAGTTGGATTTAGAAAACAATGCAGATCCAGACACATCTCCAATATTCATGTTTCTTACATAAGCTTGTCCGAAAATCTTCTATCACATTGTGTAAATTCCTTTAAAACGAATAAGATCGGCAAGTTAGCCTGAACCTACACTATGTTAGAAATGTCATCCTGCACCTTTTCAGACGTAAAGGGTCGTATTGGAATTGCGTTTTAAATGAAATGACTGGTTTCCTAACATTATACATTCCAATCACCGGGTATCTCGGGAAACCGTTAATTGTTTTAATCTCGGGAAAACCGTTAATAGTTTTTACCCAAGTAGTTATTTATAGATCAAGCCTATAGTGTCATTTAATCCTTATCTTTTTTAAGACAGTTTGAACTTTTCTGCTTTCATGGTGATTTGTATTTTAGTGTTAGCCTGTTTTTCACCGTTATTTCAGTAACATAATATAGATAGTTCATGGTCCCTGGGTAAACACTAGGCTAGGAACTTTGTCTGGCCTAAGGGCACTATACCATGATGAGCAATTTATCCATTTGCTACAATGTTTTTAAAAGTCGTCTGCTGCAGAGGCGTCAGAAAGCGTCTGTATGTGGGAAAAGGTTAAAATCGTCGTGTATCTTTCAGGGACAGAATTGCTCCTCAACTACTAATGCCAGCGTCGGTAATGTGACGCCACCAGGGAGTAATAAAGGCCTCATCGATACTCTACTGGATTTAATCAAACACCCCAAATGTAAGTATTTGGGTTTTTAGAGCCCCTGGCTGAAATGTCATGGGGCGCATTATCCATAAAATCGTAAACAATCTCTTCAAACGACAATTCCTCCTAAACCACTAGGCCAACATTGACAAAACTTCACAGAAATGTTTATTGGGTGGTGCCCTTTCAAAGAAGTTCAAAAAGATAATTTCATGCAGAATAATGGTTGCATTGGCGACCGAAAGGATTAAAATATTATTCAAATTATGCCCCTGTTGTCACCGTTTTACATACAGTTATATAGGGATATACTTCGAAAAGCTTCTTGTCTGAAGCTGAAAGGTCTAGAGTTTAAATATGAGGTGTGTAGCATTGTTTCGTAGTCCTCTACCAATATTAGTCAACATTGGTCCCATCCCGGGGATCACTTGTTTTCCAAGTAATTGTATAAGGACAAAACTTTGCAAATGTACTTGGCTGAAACCAAAAGATATTGTGTGTGTAGCATTTTCCAGGTGCCCTCTACAAAAATCGTTCAAAATATGCCCCGCCCAGGGGGGTTACCTGATAGAGATTTATAGAAAAACTTTAAAAATCTTCTTGTCTGAAACCAAAAGGCGTATAGCTTAGATAGTTGGTATGTCGCATTGTCAAGTGATCCTCTCTCAAGATTGTTCAAATGATGCCCCGGGTTCACATGTTTTACATGGATAGATATAGGAAAACATTTAGAAATCGTCTTATCTGAAACAGATCTATCAGTTTCCTTATGCCATATTGATTTGACAAATGACGAACAACATTGGTTGTTGTTTTCTTGCATTGAGGTGTCAAATTGAGCTATACTTTACATTGGGCGTCTCGTATTAGCTTAACTGACCGTATTACAAATCTTAGTGGATAGGTGAGCGATTGAGGGCTACCTTGGCCCTCTTGTTCTTTAGTGCAGTTGACCGATGGATGTATGCGCTTGTTCATGGTTCAGCAATCTTCACAATAATTATTTATCGAAATTTTAGTAAACTTTGCAGTATACCATTACAATTTATTTTTCGAATTTTTAGTAAACTTTGCTGTGTACCATTACAATTAGTTATCAAATCTTCAGTACACTTTGCAGTGTACCATTACAATTTGTTATCGAATATTTAGTAAACTTTGCAGTGTGTACCATTACAATTTGTTATCGAATCGTTAGTAAACTTTGCAGTGTACCATTACAATTAGTTATCGATTATTTAGGAAATATTGCATTTGATGTTCGGAATCAATGCTAGAGCCGTCCCGGGAGAACACCAACATAATGGCCTCTGCGTCATGAATCGTCCCAGATCAGCCTGCGCAATCCGTGCAGGCTAATCCGGGCCGACACATTCCGTCTCAGGCATAGAGTTATGATTCCTGAAACAGAAAATCCACAGGAGACGAAATATGTCGGTCCGGGTTAGCCTGCGCGGCATTCTTAGGCTGATCCGGGTCGATACTTAAGGCAGAGTCCACAATGTTGGTTTTCTCGCGGGACGGCTCATTTCCAAAGGGTACCACTATTACTGGCGTATGACTGGTCCTATAATGTAATGGTAGGCGCGGGTTATCCTTGTCCAGTTTAGCCACTTTTATGACAATAATCGCTGCAGGACATCACGAACCTAATGCTCTCTGAAGGTATAGTTTACCTTAAACTATTTATTTCTTGCAGTGTTGTGCTTTACATACGATGACCCGAATCCTGTAGACATTAAAGCTTACGATCCGAAATTACAGATATGTTGCAACGGCCTCTATAATAGGACAACGCAAAGTGAACAATGCTGCAACACAGAGGTCATCGATAGCGAAGAGAAACTATGCTGTGGGAGCGAACATATAAACAAATCTACGGATATAGATTGTTGTGCGAGCACTCTCTACTTTAGAAATGTCACACTTTGCTGTAATGGTACACTAGTGCAAAAAACAAAGTATTCCGCATGCTGCGCAGATCGAGGGATTTCGGAAATCACGGAAATCTGTTGTGGAGGGCGGACATTCCCGAAAGCGCTCGATGATGACGGAGCGAAATGTTGTGGCGACTCCCCATGCAACGGTACAGTCCCGCCGATTTTTGGACAAACAAACACGTCTGGTATGTAATTGTCTATCATATCAATAGCAAGTTGTATTAACAGTTTGACCCGTTCACGGATACTGTCGAATATTAGCACATATGTAGCAAACGACCTGTGGATTCAGGATCTTACACAATTCTTTCAGTTCGGTCTCAAAATATATTTCCCGGTCCTGAAAGTTTAAGCATCTCTTTGGGCAGAATAATTTTTTTTCAAAAAAGTATATACAGTAAAACGAGCTGTCTCTCTTCAAATCTGCATTGCTTGCCAGTTAGTCATTAAATAACTTTTACCAAGTTTCCTGTTGGACGAAAAATGGAGTGGTCCAATTTTCAACACGGAAAAGTCGACTTTTGGAAATTTCGGCAGTGAGTGAGTGAAGAAGTATAAAGGCGTCAATTCATGATCATAGTAAGTATAATATTTACGTTTCGTTTCAGGACCTGTGTCAGGCGGTACAGTCCTGCCGATTTTTGGACAGACAAACACGTCTGGTATGTAATGGTGTTTCAAATCAATAGCAAGATGTATTAACAGTTTGACCCGTTCACGGATACTGTCGAATTTTAGCGCATATGTAGCAGACGACCTGTGGAAACAGGATCTTACACAATTCTTTCAGCTCAGTCTCAAAATATATTTCCCGGTCCTAGGAATTATAAGCATCTCTTTGGTCGCAATGAATTTTTTCCAACGAGCTGTCTCTCTCGAAATTTGCATTGCTTGCCACTTATACATTAACTAAATTTTACGAAATTTCCAGTTCGACGAGAAATGGAGTGGTCCAATTTTCAACACCGGAAGAGTCGACTTTTGGAAATTTCAGCAGTGTTAAGAAGTATAAAGGCGTCAATGCATTATCAAAGTTGGTACAATATTTACATTTCGTTTCAGGACCTGTGTCAGTCGTGGCACATAACAGAAAGCCCGATATCATCCTGGTATGGAAAATTATTGGTGGTTTAGGTATGCTATTATGTGTGATTTAAAGTACATGGCCCAATGTCACCAACCTTACTTAGCGTTAAGAAATACATAAAAGCATCTTCGATCATTTTTGTTTCCCTAAAGCATGAAATGTGAAATGTATTTCAGTAAATGACAAAGTTGACATAAATAGTTACCTTGCTGACGACCAATACTTGATAAGAAATGAAACATTTTGGCGTTTTACTAAGCTCTAAGTCAGGTTGGTGGAATTAGACTCATTGTGAATTTTTGATTTTATTTGATTGACCAAACATATCTCCTCTGAGTATGTCTGATTTCAAGATTGTTTGGCGAAAATGTTCCCAAACGAAGTTAAACGGTTGAACATTTTTGCTGCCGGTGAACCTATGTAACTGTTGTCGAATTATTTGTAATGTTTTAGTTTCCAAAGTGTTAAAATAACTTATTGCAAATGCCCTTTACTGATATGGCAAATCCATAATGACCGAAACGATTTATTTGTTTAAAATCTTTTCTTGAACACATATAATGACTTTTCTTCGTCCTCTGTCGATTGGTCTGTATGTATATCCATATTTCCTTACTGACATATTTGCAGGCGACATGTGTTTTTCTTGGAACACACTTGTTTTATTTACTCGACTATTGTCATTTTATTTTAGTTTCATTTGCTGTCATTGGGGGTATTGTTGCGTGTGCAACTAGTATTTATCGGAGAAACCCTGGCTTAACGAACAGGATAAAGCAGTTAGTCTGTATCGTATGGAAGAAGAAAGAGAAAGTGACTGACGCCGACCGAACATCACTGTTAGAAAAGAATGAACACCCGTTTACTAACATACAAATAGACCCATCCCCTGATAGTCGCTCTATTGGGTCCAGTCAATATAGTATATTTTTGCCCGTTGATATCACTTTACAACAGTTTGAAGATGATTTTGACCATTTCAAAGATATTGCCTGCCAGACAATGTCGTCAGAAAAACCGTGCAATCGACGGACGGTACTCGGTCAGCCATTTGAACACAGCTGCATAGTGGACATGAAAACCCCCATATTTCAGCTGCCGAATTCCGAGGTGTCAGTACGACTTCCTGACACAAATCTGATGCAGTGTCCAATTGAAATGCATGGTTCCTCGTTTGGCGATATTCTTTCCATTCACAACAAGATTAACATACCGACTAGTGAGGATATTGCCTCTCCTGTCGTTGAGTACCTGCTGACTAGTGTATTGTGCTTAGATGATTATGCTGTGGTCAACGTTCCGTTTATCGGACAAAAAGAGCTTATTAGAGTCTGGAAATTCCACTCCGATGATGGCATGAGTACAAAGGTCGAACCGATTGAAGTTCCTCGTAGAACTAAAGAAAACAAAGATCAGCCATTATATTATGAGATACAAGGTTGGTGCTTTTTGTGCTATTCGGAGATCATTAACGGTACGCTGTGAACAAAAATCATAGCGTAATACTAAAACATGTTGAAAAATACCTGCCGTCAATTTCATGCTAAAAGAACCAAAGGGATACACATTTATTTTTTAAATAAAAGCATATTCAGACTTTTTTGTTTGAGACAGTTTTATTCAAGACGGTTTTTAAATTGCCGCCATGTAGAAATACTGAACATTCTAAATGCAGTTAAATATTACGGATGATTTGAGGTTTCTATTGATAAGTTTTAAAATAAAATCGTCTACTTTAAAGAACAACCATTCGTTATTTGACAGTACAAGGTCATGTTGCTCTTCAACTGATTTCTCTTTCCTTCATTTCGACTGCATTTTCAATAAATAATGCTTTAAATATATACTTAGCCATTTCCCATTCTGACACATCTGCAGCAAACTACATTTGAAAACATCATGACAAAAGAAAAATTGTTCATGGCGATTAATTGCTCCATTTGCCACAATATTTTTTGACTTTACTCAATAATTATTCTTTAATGAAGAGAGAATATTGAACTCCATGCTTTAAAAGTCGTCTGCTGTAGATCTGTTGTATGGGGAAACGGTTAATTGGCATATTTTCAGGATTGTATCATATAAACATACGTGTATGAATTCTAATATAACACTTAAAAACAGCACTTCTGGAATGCATAACGTTAAAGGATCATAACTACATTTACGAAAGAGGTAGATTCACATCAACGTGTACACACGGACAATTGCGTTAGCATTTCTTTAAAAGATTTATCATTCATATTTCTTAAACGAAAATTACAATATAATAATGATACATGTTTCCTCCTGAAAATATATGTTCCGCAAATGTACTTAAAGTCATCTATTTCATGTCACTGGTAAAGCAGGCGTTAACAACTAATCGAACTGAGTACATGTATACCCCGTGTACACTGAACTGTCGTCGCAGTTATGTTACACTATTTAAGGCGAATGTAAAACAATCTGTTTTCCGTATTCATCATGCGATAGGTGAATTTGCAAGGTATATTTTATTTATTCAAAACAGGGGACACAGCGCGTATTTACACACGATCCTTCTCCGGATTCTTCATCACAAAAGAGAGACACAATAGGCAGAGGTGCCTAAATCTCCGGGCGTACCTATTTGGGTCACACAAACGGATTTCCCCGGGTAGAAACGACGTACGACTAAGGTTGTATATCGCAGACGAAATCATGAAATTCGAAGATTTTAAACAGGTATGTAGATCTATAGATAAGCTATAGATAAGCTAGAGCCTTTACTCCCATTTTCCACATACAACAAAAAGCAGAAGTTGATTGATTGATTGGGGTTTAACGCCGTTTTCAACAATTTTTCAGTCATATCACGGCGACCAGTTGACCTACTCATGCGTTTCCTGGTTTTCCCACACCAGTACACCACACAACATACCTTCCAAGAAACTCGCTGCTTTTCCACATAGACTGTTAAACAACTTATTGGTAAAAGACGAATGACGCAGGTCACTATGACTTTTGTCAAACGTCGGATTGTGGCCGAGCTGGGATTCGAACTCACAACCCCTGGATTGACAGCCCGCGTCGCTACCGTCTGAGCTACCGGAGCTCGGCTACAAAAAGCAGAAGACGAGTTTGAAATCATCTAGCCAAACTTATGGAAAATCTCCTTTATCCACTAGATGACGCTTTCAGACCCATCTGCAGCAGGCGACTCTTTAAAACGTTTTGGCAAAAGGAGAAATTCCTCATGATGAGCATTTTCTCCTGCTGTCACAGTGTTTTCACCGCTAACCAAATCTTAAATTTTTGTATAAAGAGATTTTTCATATTTTTCTCAAGAAGATTTAAAAACATCTTTTGTATTTCTTTGTATTTTGTAAAGGTTTAAAAACAATGCAGTATTTGAGAGGCTGCTCACCATGCTCAAACAGTGATCTATAGATAACCTAGAGCCTTAAACAGTGACATTATATCATTTCACGTGCAACTCAATTCAACGCCCTTTCTTTGAGCTTGTCTCTTCAGACTTGGGAAACTGTTGTCAATATTAAGTTTTAAATTAACGCCAAGTTATATATTTAGAATATCCGACATAGTCTGACGTATCAATAAACGTAACAATAATCCTTCCATGAAAACAATTTTGCCAATTGCGCTGCTTGATACATATTTGTTTACATTTGTCATTTTTTGCTATTTGTTTTTCACATAGTATCAACTTTCTTCAGGCAGCACAATCATGTGATTATTGTTGCGTTCTTGCGTTTTATGTAATCAAATGTTCACTTTCATTTCTGAAGCCCATGCTCAAAAATGAAGACATTGGGGGTCGACATTTATTGATCGATCAGCCGATAACTTTGACGGAAGAAGTGCGTGAAGAGGATATTCTTGAGGCCTGCATTACCGTGAACACAGGCGAAGGGGAACAATGGGTCCATAGAATACATCCCGTAACCGGTCAGCCCATTTACCCAGTGGTCAAGGTAAGAATCTCAATATGTGTCACAAACATTTTTGGTGTCGGGTTTGTGTCACACGGAAGATCAAATATATTCAGTGTTTCTACCTCTTATAAAGTATATGATCAAGCTTCAAACTATAAGTCGACAATACTATTGTGGTCAGTAATCCGAAGCAGAACCCGGCATCGAGATGCCTATACGACAAGGTGTCGATTAGTTACTCTTTCACTGCTGAATGTCACAATGTCGACTTTTCCATGTTGAAAATTGGACCACTCCATTTTCCGTCCAACAAAATAATTTAATAAAATGTAATGTCCAAGTGGCATTGTTTACAAAAGCCTCTTATTGCCTTTGGCCGCGAAAGAGTTAAGATCATTAGCAATATGTGCTCAGGCAGCTGGTTTTAGATGGTCTTTCTGGTCGCAAAATCCCGAAGGTCCGTTTTCCTACAGCGTGGTTCACATGATACATGATACATTTGGTTGAAAATCAGTCAGAGTTTAAAGAATTACACGAATAACCCATTGGCTAACAGTAAATGTGAAAGTCAGTGGTGCAGTGGTAGTGCGTCGGCCTCTTGTAACTAAGGTCCCGGGTTCGAATCCCCTTGAATTGCGGGATCTGCCTTTGGCATTTTCTCTACACACAACGGCACTAGTACTGGTTATGTCTCCAGGAAGCAGACATCGAGCGTGATTAATATAAGCTTACAGGTTGTTTCGCGGTTGATGTAAAATAAATAAGGTTAAACTAAGTGGTATGACGGACCTCCGGACTCAGTCGAGTCCTTCACTTTGCATCTACCTTTCCCAAACGTCTCGATTGTGTCATGGTTAGAACGTCCGCATCGGGAGCCGGAAATCTGGTTGCACTACCCTGTCGAGTCATACTTTATCATAATAAAGAAAGTCTTTAAAGAAAGACGAACTGTCTCTCCTGAAATCTGCATTGTTTGCCACCTAGACATTACATTTTACCAAAGTTCCTGTTACGCAAAAAGAAGTGGTCCAATTGTCAACATGGAAGAGTCGATCTTGTTAAATTCGACAATGAAATGGTTTACCATTGTCTCCACTGTCTGCTAACGTTTATCAGATGCATCGATGTGACTTCTGACGCAGTTCAAGTGTTATGTCGCCTGTCTTATGGCAGACACTCAGAGGTCACTTCTACGTCTTCTGTCCGCAACGATTGGACTTAACTCGTCTTAATATTTGTTTCTTTGTGGCTGATTCACTTTAAAGGTGCAACACTACAACTTGTGTTACACGTTTCTTTATGAAAAGTGGCCGTTTCATTTATGTGTTAATTAGGGGCTTTGTCGAATGCTTGTATCTAAAACAGAAAGATGCGCATTTTATTTCAGAATGTATTTTATTTGATAGAGTAATGAGGGAAATATGCAAAAATGTTTTAAAGCATGTGTGACGATTTTCCAGTTTGCCTGACCTTGTGTATACCGTGTGTTTGAACAATGGAACAAAACAAAAGACACAATTTTTGAAATCCTAATCTCTCTTTTGTTTGGCCGTCCAATTTCTCATAAGAATATTATCTAACTATTCCCACTTTTATCACGCGTATTCCATGAAACGCTTTTGTATTTATTTACAGAGAATTCAGTTTGAAGATATTGTGACAAAGTGTCCTGAATGTCCGAACTGCCACTTTAAGTCTTTAGATATTCCCTACGTCGTGGAATGGTATCTGGAGAACTCTGGTCCGATCAGTGACACCTTCAGTTGTTTGGTGGATATTAATTGTACATCGGGACAGAACCAACAACCCAATGTTATAACAGTCGACGAATTACCTCTCCGACAAGAGGACAGGCGACCGGTAGAGGTTAGTATTTAATCCTTTCCCACATGCAGATGCATTTTTCATTTTGACTCATTTTAAGCAAAACACTCTTCGAAATGCTGTGAAAAAGGTGACATTGCTTACATTAAGAAATGTTTTCAATTGCCAGTTTTACTTTCACTTATATACCCATTTTTTGTTTTGCATGTTTGTGGTTTTTTTTATTCAAAAGAGTCTTTCAAAACAGACAGGAAGATTAAGCACTATATAAATCAATCTTCATTTTCGTTTAGGGTTTAAATAGAAAGAAAGCGAACCACTTTAAAATAATCCTAATTTTGATACTGATGTATAGAGATCTTAAATTAATAACATTATTTAGCTCACCTAACACAGAGGGTGAGCTATTGTGATCACTCATAGTATGTCCGTCATCGTTTCAACATGCGTCTTCTGTTCAAATGTGCCACTCTGAAAATACGTTTCGCAATAAATTATTAGTAATGTTCCCTTAAATTCTTGTTGGCCTGGTGAGCGATAAAGGAACAATATGTTCCTCTTGCTATTTTGTATTACTATTTTTCAATATCAGCCGTTCCGCGAGAAAACCAGCATTATGGACTCTGCGTAATGTAACGACCCAGATCAGCCGGCGCAGGCTAATTTGGTCCGACACATTCCGTCTCAGGGGGATATATGTATAGAGTAATGATTCCTGAAACAGAAAATCCACAAGAGGCGAAATGTATCTATCCGGGTGAGCTTGCGCGGCATGCTTAGGCTGATCCGGGTCGACTTTACGCAAAGTCCATACTTTTGGTTTTCTTGCGGGACGGCTCATATCATTCTTCTATCATTATAAAGGAATCTAACGAAGAAGGTCGAATTGAAGCACTGAAACAATTTCTAGTAAGCATGGAAGAACATGAACAAGAAAAGTTTATAGACAAAATCAAGTAAGTTTTTTTTTATATTACTTTCTCTTTGAATTAGCGAAGTGTCAGATATGTATGTAAACAATCCACTATAACGTGTCTACAACATACAAGAATCTTTCAAATGTAGTGGATTTTTTTTAGAAAATTAGAAATTTCAGGTTGATTAATTCCTCATTTGCCTAGAATAGAACGTTTTCTCCTTTTTATTAAAAAAAAAAAAACTTTGGTTTTCTTAACTGTTATATTTTCCTAAGATTACTCTTCAGGTACATGACACGAAAGCGAATTAACTCAAAGCATACACACTAGATTTATTGATTGATAGGTATTTTACGCAGCTTTCAACAATTGTTCAGTTATATCACTGCTTTTCCTTGGTAAGTTACCAGTACAACTGGTCCATTTATTCAGACACCAGCCAGTCAATCGTAATGCAACCTTGAGCGCCAAGGAGGGCAGCCCATACTACCATTGTTAAAGTCTTTGGCATGACCCGGCCTTGGATCGAACCCGGAACCTCCCGTACCCGAGGCGTATGCTCTACCACAACAACACAAAGGATGTTGAAGGTTAAAATAGAGAATATGTCTAGTCATATCTATATCTCTCATCAAGTATTTAGATTCGAATGTTGTGTCATATCTACCAGTACAGATAATTGACGCTGCCCACAAGAATACTAACCAGTAACGATTAGCTATGTCTGCCAGCAATGTCTGTCTGTCTGTTATGTCTAGAAATGTCTGCAAGTCATGATATAGATATAATTTGCCTGCAATGCATAGATATGTCTGCCAACACAGTCTAGATATGTCTGCATGTTTTTACTAGCCTTGTTTGCCAGTAATGTCTATATATTTCTACCAACAATGTCTAAAATATGTCTTCCATCAATGTCTAAATATGTCTACCAGTATTGACTAAATTTGTCTGCCAGAAATGTCTAGAAATGTATATTACAGTGATGTCTAATTGTTTTGGCAAGCAATGTCTGAATATGTTTTTCGGCAATCTAGATATGTATGTCAGCAAGGTCTAGATTTATCTGTCTGCAAGTAATGTTTGGACATGTATGCCTGTAAAGTCTAAATAGTTTTACCTGCAAAGTCTATCTTTGTCTGCCAGTGATGTCTAGATATCTACCAGTGATGACTTTACAACTAAACCACTGTACAACTATACCACTATACCACTGTACCACTTTACCACTATACCACCATACCACTATACCACTGTTCCACTGTTCCACTGTACCACTGTACCACTATACCACTATACCACTATACCACTGTACCACTATACCACTGTACCACTAGTATTATACCACTATACCACTATACCACTGTACACTGTACCACTATACCACTATACCACTGTACCAATATACCACTGTACCACTATACCACCGTACCACTATACCCCTATACCCCTGTACCACTATACCACTGTATCACTATACCATTGTACCACTGTATCACTATACCACTGTACCACTGTACCAATATATCACTAGACCACTATATCACTATACCACTATATCACTATACCACTGTACCACTACATCACTATACCACTATATCACTATACTACTATATCACTTTTTCACTATATCACTGTACCACTATATCACTATATCACTATACTACTATATCACTTTTTCACTTTATCACTGTACCACTATATCACTATATCACTGCACCACTATATCACTATACCACTATACCACTATATCACTATATCACTATATCACTATATCACTATATCACTATATCACTATACAACAATACCAATGTCATTCACAGTCAGTTCTTCCGAAACGTCAGTTGTAGTATGACGATGCCAAGACGATTACTCAGATAGACTACTACAGCTATTCTTTTTAACATGAATAATAACTTGTTTACAGGGAAAGTTGCGGCTGTAGAGGAACACGAATTCCAGACATTTTCACGGATCTACTGCGTAAAATGAAAGCCGTTGGGGTTTACGAGGCTATAGTGGCCACACTAAAACTCGCTAATTTGTACCAGCAGCTACATAATCTAGAAAAACGAAATATTCTCGAGGACGTGTATTTCCCTAAACCGGTACAGAGGACAGGGGAAGAAGCTTCACCAGGAACAGATAATCTCAGGGGATTGGTGTATTCTAATACACAGGAGCATGCCAATGGTCAGGCTACACTTGGTCAGTCAGGTGGACAATCGATCGGTCCGGCTTCACTTGGACAATCGGGTGGTCAGGCTACATATGCTTGTGAAGATAACAATGTCTTCAACGTAACGCGTGAGTACCCAACTGGAAGTTCTGCTGGCGCTACCGCTTATCTAAAAGATGAAATTAAACAATCAGAATACTTTAATCATGACAACGCCCTGTGTCGCAATGAGCTCGGATCTGATCTACCTGTGTGTTCATATCCTCGTGCAGGGGGAGATCAGGGTGCAAACAAATTAGGCAGCTATGTACAACAGTCTGTACCAACAGAGAGTGTGGAACTTGCCGAGTGGAAACGCACAGTGCCTGTACAAGAACACGCATCTCTGGACGATACATGTCCTAAACAAACTAGTGAGTCGGATACGGACTGACCTTTTATCCTACTTTGTGTTCGGTGAAACGCTTTGGTAGCTGATGTTTTTCCAACCCATCAATCCAATATACGGCTACTATTTTGATTAATTTTCCTTGCTGTGTGAACATTTTTAATTAATTTTCCATGCTGAAAAACATTTTGATTAATTTTCCTTGCGGAAAAAAAAATTGATTTTTTTTTCCATGATGAAAAATATAAAAAGAAAAAGAAAACAAATGCACTCCAAAAATAAAAGTCGAGCAATTTCTCTTTTTTCCGTAACCTTTCCGAATATAAAATGTATAATTTCCATATTTTCTCCATACTTTCCATCTCATATGGAACAAATTCACCTGTAGATCTAAACAGGATTTTGCTCTATGAGAGATAACGCTGTAGTTTAACTTTTTGTTAATGTCTGGCAAAGCCAAAGTTGTATATATATACATGTCAAATGTTGATGAAAGGTATGAGTGTATTTTTGTATCTTACAATGACATTATAAGAATTATATGTTTACTTTATATCATTGTATTGACAGTACCATAACTGTATATGAGCTGTTCCACGAGAAAAACAACATTATGGACTTGGCGTAATGTGTCAACCCAGATCAGCATGCGCAGTCCGCGCAGGCTAATCTGGGCCTACACATTCCGTCTCAGGGGGATAGAGGTATAGAGTAAAGATTCCTGAAACAGACAAATTACAGGAGGCGAAAGGTGTCTGTTTGTGTTAGCCTTCGCGGCATGTTAAGGCTGATCCGGGTCGATACTTGGGGGACGGCTCATATAAGATTTTTTTTTGGGGGGGGGGGGGGGGGGGTTACATACATACAGCGAAGTCCCATCCAAGCCTGTGCATCCGCGTTATCACTGTTCGACACATGCTACTTAGTCGTACGTGTTTCTAGAATCGTAGCCCCATTACTTACACGTTATTTCCCTTTTAACTTTTTCAGCGCCGAATTTTTTAAGTTCAAAACGGTCGTCTCCATTTATCATGTAATAAAAGTTTTGGACTATTTTGATAACTAAAAGGCAAACAATGCTGATTTCTGGTGAGACAGCTCGTTACGAGCTGACTTACCTGAATCTGTATTGTTTGTTAAAATCTCAATATTGCCTTTAGCGCCGAAAAACAAAAAGAAAATCGGGTTTCGCGGTCTTTCAGAAAATATTCCTTATATGTAATACTTAATAAACTGCTAACTAATCGCAAAAAATACTTGCATGTCCGATAATGGTCCCTTTATCTCGTCCATCTATCGTGACGTTTGTGTTTACCGGATACACGGTCTCAGCCATTTTTTAAACATTCGCAGATGAATTCAAAAATAGTGATTCGGTCATGTTATATTACACACATTACATATAAAGAAATACGTAATGGGTATATAAGATTTTTTAACCATAGTTGACCGTAAACACGAGTTATTATTACGATAAACTAAATGTAAATGCCTTGGTCAAAATATATTTACGATTGATTATAGAAAGACTTAATTATAGTTCATAAAAATTAAATATAAATTTCCAATATTTTTAAGTATTTGTGTAATTAAATCTCGTAATTGCGATGATATTATAAACATGGTCCTTTATATTACATCATTTCCGGTATATGTCATTCGGAACACCTCGGCAGAATACATCTAAAATGTAGGGTACCGACATCGCCAGAGTAATGCCGAATGCGGATTATGCATCTTTCCAATCTATTTATAAATATGTTCATCGCGGACCAGTGTGTATTGTTTCCTTCTCGATATTGACTAGCAAAGAGTAAATGTTACGATTGCTCGCCAAATAGCTTTATATCTGAGTGCGAGGGTAAGCAACGACATAAAACGAAAGGTAAATGTCCATGTGTAAATACTTTATAAGAAGCTGTATTGGTTTTTAAAAAAAAAAAATGATAATGCTATTTTGATAAGTGTATTGAAGGTTTTTAAATGTTATTTTATGTTTAATTTTTTTAATGTTACATGCATAATAATGTAACCCCTCTTTCCCACATGTAGATGCATCTGCAACAGCCGAGTGTTGAAAACACTGAGGAAAATGAAGAATTGGCTCTTGATGAGCAATTTCTCCATTTTTCACAATATTTTGAAGTTTATTATATAAATGCACTTTCAATACATACAAACTGTCCATGATGTGTTTACATGCTACGGGATTGGGTTACATGTATCTTTCAAATCACCTGAACGGATGGCTCAGGGTGATCTATTCTGAGTTATGATACCTGTTTGACCATCTCCTATTGAAGAGCATTCACAAACTTCGTAGAAAATAAGAAAGTCATTTATTATTTTGTTTATATGGCTCCGGATTTTCTTTAATGCCTCGCAATTGTTAACTAGCTCATAAACTTTAAAATTTTAAGAACTACATGTATTAATTATCTATATATTGAACATTCTATAAATGAAAGTAGAATAATCAAAAAGTGATGAAACCAATGCAGCAAAAAAAGAAATTAGTCATTATGAGAAATTTCAGCTTTTGCCACAATGTTTTAATAAACCGTCTACAGCACATGCCTCAATGTGCGTCCGTATATGGAAATAGCGAATCGAATATATTTCCTCTAAAGACTGTTAAGCGCCACCGGGCAACCTTTTTTGGCTGCATTTGGCGGCAACTTTTGTACTTGTAATATTTTTATCACTAATGTGCATTGTTTTTTATACAAAATCATATTGAGCCGTCTCGCGAGAAATCCAACATTATGGCCTATGCGTAAAGTATCGACCCAGATCAGCCTGCGCAGTCCCCATGAGACGGAATGTGTCGGCCCGGATCAGTCTGCGCGGACTGCGCAGGCTGATCTGGGTCAATACATTACGCAGATGCCATAATGTTGGTTTTCTCGCGAGACGGCTCATTTATACTTTTTAACTATTTGCCACGTACAGACGAATTTTGAATCATCTGCACAGCAGACGACTTTTGAAAACACCATGGCAAAATGGCAAAATGGCAAAATGGCAAAAGCTGAAATTGCTCAGAACGAGCACTTACCCCTTTTGCCAAAATATATTAACCTATATTTTAAAGTTGCAATTTCTTTTATAGAGAGTTTGTTTATGTTTGCTTTATCCTTTCCCACATTAGGCGCATTTTGACGCCTCTGCAGCAAACGACGTTTGAAACTAGTGTGACAAAGGGAGAAATTACTCGTAATGAGCAATGTTATACCTTTTCCGCAATGTTTTCAACTCTATTTAATAAATAAACTTTTGTTGATAAAGATTTTCTATAGTCTTATCTTGATGTTTTCAGTCGTCTACTGTAGATTTCTCGTATGTGGGAAAGGGTAAAATGTGTTCAATGTCGCGTGCTTGAATTTGTTTTTATAGTGGAAAGCGTCAAGCTTAATATATTGTGAGATTATATTATATCTTACTAAGCTGTATACAGTGATTGCTGCTTTGAATGAGTTCTACCTCAATAAAAGTATTAAACAACTTGGATCGCCTCTGGATTATTTTCTATTCCCTCCGAGGCCCCCAATCTATACAGCGACTTTGGACGATTCGCCCTTTCGAACTTTCATGCGTATAAGGAGCAACAACTTTTCAAAACATTTTTACAAATGGAGGAATTGTTCATAATCAGCTAATTCTATTTGTGCTTGTATGTTTTTAAATCTATTCATTTAAACAGATTTTCCATCGTTTTGTCTGTTGTTTTTTTGTTTTTTCAAAGTCGTCTGCTACAGATTAGTTGTATGTGGGAATGGTTAAACACGCTTCGACCAACAGTTCTTTATCCAATCGCCAACACTCAATGTTTCGGTGGTGTAGTTCCAGTTCGACCGGCTCGGATGCGGGATATCGCGGGTTCGATCCCCGGCCAGGTCATACCATAGACTTATCAATGGTGGTAATGGCTGTCCTTCTCGGCGCTCACGGTTGCTGGATTAGCATAACGACTGACCAGCTTGTATCAGGATAAATGAACCAGTAGTACTGATAACCAGGAAACACCGTAATATAACTGCACAATTGTTGAAAGGAGTGTAAACACCACACAATAAACCAACACTGGAAGACAGTGGTGCAGAGGTAGAGCGTCGGCCTCTCGTATCAAAGGTCCCTGGTCCGAGTCCCGTGATTAGCGGGTCCTGACTTTGGGATTTTTCCACACAAACGGCGCGAGCACTGGTTGAGTATCAAGGAAGCAGACAGTACGATGATTTATATCAATCTAACAGTCTTGCATGTCTTAGCACATCGGAGTATCCAAATTAATTTGAACGTATGTGGAATTGTGGAATTATAGTTATTCACGGCGAATCAACAGTAGAAGTAGCAGCATCAGTAGTTGTAGTAGTAGTAGTAGTATCAGTAGTACTAGTGGTTGTAGGGTAATCCTTTTATGATGAAGTCCACACAATATGTTTAGATATAGTTGATTGAAGTGTTGTTATTCATTTCGTAGATTAGTAGTAATAACAGTCTAATAGGTAGTATCAAGGTATAAGTCCAGCGTATAAGGAGTTAGAAATATTGTCATTTTCTCGAAATAGTTGAAAATGAGATCCGTATGGTTGAAATTATGTTATTCTTCGGTGGCATATGTTTATCGTCTGTGTAGTAGTGCCTTTGGATACATGTGTATAATGGAAACATCATGGAACGGATCACTAGGTTAGATGAGCTCTTCCGACAAAAGAGGAATTTCTCCGGAACAATCTTAATGGCTGCTTCATCGGCCTTCTGCAAGGTAGCAGTGAATCTTACACTCGAACCAATGCTCTTAGTCTTATTCATGAATTAACAGAATGAATTAATAGTGATACCTCAGCAATGCTTAAAGGAATAAATATGAGTGTCAATTGATACTAGTAGTAAGCAATTTGTCATAGACATTATTACGGATACAATTAACTATGATATATCAATAATAATACACTTAAACCAATAACGAACTTGAAAAACGATAAAAAATTGCCATTATATACAGGTATACCTTCCCTACATTATAATTGTAATTCGATTCTCTCTCATACTAGAGACGATTAGAATTTTCTTCCATAGCTAGATTAAGTAAAATTCTTACAATAACATTTAATACACAACACTTTTCTTGGAACCATTACAGGCAAGAATGCATTTATTTATTTAACTCTTATTTAATCGTAATTATAACTTTAAATCTTGTTATAAAACCGCGCTTCCATTTCACTTGTGAATAACCATCATAATATTATATATAGCTAGAACGCTTATAATAATTATCTTCTAATTAGGTAACTGATTTACCTTAATTGATAGGTATAAACCTAAATCTTGCTTAAATCTTAATTTAACATCTCTCAATCTTCATGTCGCTTAACAGAGCTGATAAAGACTTGTCATTAAACGTAGACAATTGATCGGGAATATTCGATTGGATTGTTTGATCACTAAGAACTGACATATCACTCTCATTGTGTCCGTCTGTACCGTGAATACGCTCGTATTCTGAACGCCTTAGACGTGCTTGTAACATACTTAATGGAATATTATTTTCGCTCTCTTGACTGGTTGAGGACTCAGAACTATTCTTATGTTTGTCAATTACCCTTGTTGTTTTAATCTTACGTTTTGGAATTAAATCTTGATTATCTGAATCTGTATTATCATCAGAGCTCTGTGAAACAATTTCAGGAGGAATAACATATCTGCAATTTCGAATAGGTCTTGGATTTAGAGCTTTGGTGGAAGGGAGAGTCCACTCGTCAATGTCTGCCTTTCTAACTTGATCAACATTGCTTTTGATTATCTGGTTATCTAATTGATTTTTAAGTATTAATTGCTTTGTACCATCCAATTCGACAACTCGGTAGTATGGAATCCCTTGAGGAAATGTCTTAGAAGTGCGTTGGATTTTTTTTAATAGACAGGGTCATTTACATTGAATTCTTGTTGGGCTTTCCTATTGGCATATCTGTTACGCCTTCTTCTTGATTTAGTCATTTCCTTGAATACATCACAGTACATTTTGTAATTTCTTTGTAGTAATTCTTTATAGAATTCGTTGCCAACATATGGTAACCTTTTTCCTAACAGTAAAACAATGGGTAGGACTGGGTCTCGACCAAATACTATAAAAAATGTCCAGCCGATTCTGATGGATTAAACCTGATGTCAGCAAGGGCTTGTTCTAGTACACTATCGAAATATATCGGATTATCCCTAGTAAGCTTACAAAATCAGCTACTACATTGGTTTTTCTAGGTACGTATTCAATTGAACAGTCATAACATGAAATTTCTTATGCAAATCTTAGTAGAAGTTTTTTATCGAAATTTGAAGATAACAAATAAGATAGAGGTTTGTGGTCTGTTCTAATTACGAATTTTGATCCCGGCAGATAACAGTCGAGTCTTGTTAGGCTATAGGTGATTGCTACAGCCTCTTTAAAAATTGTGGAATATTTCTTTTGAGTTCTAGATGGGGCATGATTAATAAAACATATTGGTAGTTCGTCTTCTTTTTTACCTGTTAAACTCTGCATCAACCCAGCGCCTTTGGCATAATCGCTTGCGTCGGTATATAATATGTAAGGTTTATTTATGTCTGGGTGACGTAACAGGGGTATTTTTTTGTAATTCAGTGATCTAATCCTCAAAATTGTTTTGACAGTCAATAGACCATTCGAAATTAATATTCTTTTTAGTTAATTTTACTAATGGGAGGCTAATTTAAGCAAAGTTTTGAATTAATTTCCTATAAAATCCGACAAGAAACCTTGAAATGATCTTACATCCTTAACATTATGTGGAGTTTTGATTTGTCTAAGAGCTTTAATTCTATCAGCCTTAGGACGCATACTTTCTCCTGATATTTCATGTCCAAGGTAATTGGTTTTATCTTTAATGAATTCGCACTTTTTTAGTTTTAGCTTAAGACAATTAGCTCTCAGTCGCCTAAATATTTTTTCTATATGACGAAAATGTCCTTCTAGAGTCTTAGAGTATATAAGGAAATCGTCTAAATACACCACAGAAAATTCTTCACATCCTTTTATAACAGAGGTCATGATTGATTGGAACTTTCCAGCTGAAATCTTTAAACCTTGCGGTAGAATTGTCCACTCAAAAAATCCAAATGGAGTGTAAAATGCAGTTTTTTCCTGAACTTCTTCTTTGATTGGCATTTGGTGGTATTAATTTGACAGATCTAGACAAGTAAAATATTTTCCATATAAGGAAGCTAAAATGTATTCGATACGAGGCAATGGATATGCTGTAGTCTTAATAATTTTGATTATTTTTCTGAAATCGATTACAAGACGCTTGGTACCATCTTTTTTGTTCACCAAAATACACGGATTATTGAATTCTGAGTGTAAATGACCTATGATATTTGCTTTGAGCATATTATTAATTTTTTGTTTAAAATTTTCACTTTCGCTGAATGGAATTCGATAAGGTTTTTACATAATCACTTGATCTGTATTGGTCTCTATAGCAGAGCCATATGGATACCTTCATAGATCAAATTCATCTTTTGAAAATACATCATAATAACTTGAAATTAATGTATTTAACCTGTCTTTATGAATCTTTAGTACATTGATAACAATATAAACATTTTCATTGACAGACTCGAATGAAGAGATATTTTTCCATAAACTCTGCGGTACTTGCGGCCGATCAATCAATGAAATGTCATATTCTTTATCTATCTGATTCATTTAACCAATAACACAGCCGCGACGAAGTGTTACAGTTTTGTTTGACATATTTGATATTATAACTCTACGGCAATTAGTAAGTGTCACTAAAGCATTTGAAATCTTTAGATGTGGTTCTGTATCAAGGTAGAAATTTTTATACTTGAAATTTCATAATTTCCTTCATCAGATATTCTGGGATTTTGTTTAAGTTTTCCTGGCAATTTGTATGTAGTCATAGGTTTTAATTGTACTGTTTTGGTAAGTCGCACAATAGAGGCTATACAACGATCATCTTGCATAGAGATATAAGTATCTTTAATTTTAATGCAATTTAAATCAAAGTATATTCGACAGGAATTTGCAGATTATAAATTCTATTACAGACTATAATAGCATTTCTAGAAAGATTATCAACTATAATGAAGGTATGGTTTATCGTTAGTGAATTAATTTTGACATCTAAATTAGCTGTACCTAACAGATTTATTGCATCGCCAGATGCAGATTGTAATGAAATTGAAGATTTTTCTAAGTTTTTAACTGACAGCTTTAAAAATTTAAAAATACGTTCATGAATTAGGTATAAGGAAGCTCTGGTATCGATTAAAAATCTCAAGGGAATATTACCTATCTTGAAAACACACGAATTTGGTATTTCTTTGTTATCTAAATGAGAATTAAATGCATTATTTCCCATTTTTCTTGTGTCTGAGGCTCCGAGATAAACACGAGGTTTCCGATATTTTGGAACAAAAGGTTGTAAAGGGTTTAACCATAAATATTCGAGACAATTAGGGACATTAGTGATAATTATATTATCTCCCTTGTCAGATAAAGACCAAGGTAGACCAAATAGTTGGTAGGTCCTTTTATGTGGACTCCTTTGTCTTTATCTCTATTTCGCAATGAGATATTGCAATTACTCTGTACACATTAATCATAAATGTGTTAATTAAAATGATGATTAAAAAAGAAAATTTACAAAGCTGTTTTTAAAGAAAGAAATGTGGAATTACTAATCAATCTAATAACAGTTTGCCAAGAAAATGCAATTATAAGTGCACCATCCAGTGCAAAGAAACCAATGATAAAATCAGAGGAAACCAAATGATAGGACCTAGTTAGATGTAGAGAGTATTAAAGGGAGATAACTGACCGATGTCTCCCATTTGCACGTATATGTCCGACACGTCCACAAAACCAACACTGAATCTGTGTGTTTTGTCTTTTATAGTTCAAATTAGAATGTTGCCTATCAAATTTGTACTTGACTGAATTTATTTATCCACGCCTTTTCCTACAAAGACTATATTCATGTCTTGAAATCTTACAAAAAGTGCAAAACTTCCGCGGCGTAAATGGTTAATTTCCATATTTTCATGTTCATTATTAGAATTACGCGAAGACTGAAAATTCCTATTTCTAAGTTCACATCGTTTTCAAATGGATATTTCTTGTGTTGCTAAATCTACAGCTTGCTGATATTTAATTGGATTGGCTCTGATCAAAGTATTTTCTTAAATCATCAGATATTTCTTTTTTCGAGAGTGATAAAAATGCTATGGTGGCATATAACACTTGCTTTCGGGAGATTCGGTTTTTGGCCAGGGTCAAAAATAGAAATGATGATAAAAAGTAAGTGTTTGGTAAATGGTTGATTTTAATGTTTATAAATGTGAAAAGTAAGCTCTCAGCATGGGTTAGAATTTTGCGGTTGAACCCACTTCTCCTTCTGGTTTGACAACATTGGTTGCGGAGCTAGGCGTGAAACTACAATGGGGTCGGTTTGGAGTCATTTCAGGAAATGGCTTAAGTGGTCTTTTTTAAGTGGTTGTTGATGTCATCAGTAATCATACGCTGACGTTAGCACGGGAAACATTAATACCATATTTGGAGGGCACAGCAAATAAGGAACGCATCACGCGCAGTGTGCGTCATTCATATCGTATAACGCTATACCATATAAAAATGTTCAGTTTTCGCTAAAACAGTATTTTCAAAAACGGGGATGATATTACGGATATTCGTTACGTTCACGCCATATTTCATCAAGTCAATTGTCTCACAGTTAAATCGCACGGTCTTTCAGCAATAAAAGCTAAGAAATACCCGTGGGTAGACGTTTACTCGAAGAGACGTCGATTAAATCCAGAAATCTCGTCACAGTGATAACGAGAGGGAAACATCAAGATCTACGACGACGGCAACAGTTTCCACTTAGTCTGTATGGAAGCGCAATGGGAATATGGTAGATGCCTTCGATCTTGAAGAGGTCGGATTGGACCTTATGACGACACTCCGCAACAAAGAATTTGCTGGTTTGAACGGTGTTTAAATGAATTAAGACAGCGCAAAGATTTGCGAATTATTGCATTTCCTTACAAATTAGCGTGCGGTTTAAGCGGAGGAAAATGGAGTATTCATTTTCGACTTACATTATTTTGCGCGGAAATTTACTAAGTATGCAATATCACCGGAAACATTAATACCATATAAGGTAACGACGCTACGGAAAAGATATGACGTGGCGTCATACCACTTAATGAACCTATCGTGTAATAACCTATCCTTAATGACGTCATTAACCGTATAAATAAAGGCGACTCCACAAATTCGCTATCAGTTACACTTCGAGTGCAACGTTAGCTTCGCTTTGGAAAATCAGAGATACGTTAAAGTCAGCGAATGGAAAGCGGAAAGAAGAGTCGATCTTAAAGAGTGGGAAACCAACAAACCCACACGAAAAAAGGGATTAGTTTAATGGATTTTCGAGCTGTCTGCTTTGTTCTGGCCATCTTGATGCGGTGGAAGAATTTTACTGACGGTATAGACAACGTTGACGAAGCTTTAAAGAATAATAGATATTACTGTCTTCACTTGGGAGGGAACGTGTATTGTACCGTTAGGGAAAACAATTGGTGCGTGGATATTCGCCAGTACTGGAAGCCCGAAGAGGAAGTGGTCTTGTGCAGAAAGGGTTTGTATTTAAGGCCTGGGAAATATCTGCGTTTAAGAGAAGCCATTCCTAAAACAGGAACAGCCATTCCCGAACTCAATAGCGTCGTGCAGTGTCAGTTTCAGAGTGATCACGCTAACCAGTTAGGCTATCTCGGGTGTTCTGAATCTAATCCCAACGACTTTTTGAATTGGTAAAACATGATCACTAACGTCGTGTGTACAGCCTACACAAACTGCGACATTATCCTCAAAACGTTGGTGAACAATACCGTAAATATAAATACGATCCCGCACGCTTTTCGGGAGCTCAGTGGAAACATCCTAAAATCGGTTGACATTGTATCGTATTTTCTACCGGAAAATTGATGGTGAACGGAAAGACGAGTTCCATTTCGGATGCGAAAAGAAGACTAAGATGGTATGCCAGACTCATTCAACGTCTTGGATGGTCAGTGTTATTATCCAAATAGAAGTAGTGACCGTAACAGCATCATTCAAAGTGGCTGGATCCTTGGATTTAAACGAGGTAGTTCGATACTTCGGAGGACGTTACGAACTAGAACTGTTTACCCGTTATGATTGAATTGCCATTACTGTAAAGCGCTAACCCCTGGCGCGCTTTATTGACCGGGGCGTAATAAATTGATAAAAATAATAATCTGTTTTTAGTACTTTTATTATTGAGTTTACATTTAAATATACATGTATACACATATGAAAAAAACAAAAAAAACAGATCGAAACGCATAATGTACACTATGTATAACATTGATGTACACAAACTGCGTCGACCTTACTTATACACTGGAATACCGGGCGATCTCATCAAAAGTCCTTTCGGCTTTTATAAGCTCGTCTTTTCGCCATGTTCGTCCCCGTTGTCTTAGTCATGCTTTTGAGCTCGGATTTAGCCATTTCTATATCTTGAGCCAGCGGCGCTACGAGTTCTATATTCGGTTCCCGAGATTTCCCACTGACTTGTACATTTTCCACGATATAGTGACAATTGTGATTGGGTCGTAGTTTGCCTGCCGCCATCAGGTCGAAATGTCTCTCTTTTCGACCTCGGGATAAACTACCTCTGTATCGCCGCTAGCTTCGTCATCGGATACTTCTTCCTTACCTTCGTCGTCCGAAGCTTCGTGACGTCATCGTCCTCGGATACTACTTCTTTGGCATCGTCCTCTTCCATCCATGGTCGTCCTTCAACCCGTCTCACCGGTTTATCGTCGCTCCCCTCCGTGTTTCGTTTCATCGGGCACCACGCTTTGACGTGTTTTGGTACGTGATGAATGTCCGATAAAACGGACCCGCAGTCGTCGCAAGACATTGAAATTGCTTCCGACTGTTCGTTGGTACGTGAGGGCGAGCGAGTTAAGCCGGTTCGGTGATTGGATCTCTTATACTATCGAGTACATTCGTGCGCATTCGCCATGATTCCGGCGTCGTAGGTTTCAAATCGACTATCATATACCCGTACGACGGTCGTTGAATGGCATCCTCGAAACGACGTAGGAGCTGTTGGGTGTATTCGGGTACATCCGGTTGTCTGTCCACGGGATTATTGAATAATGCTAGATAATGATAGTTTCTTATCTGGGTCGGGTTTTACTAAAATATAGGTTCTGGTTAAGCGCGATCACCGACAAATTACTGTGGTGATTACATTTCGTTAACAAATCCATTACTCTCGAATCCTTTGCCGCTTCTGTAGCCATATTATCGAGCACTATAACGTTTCTAAGTATCCAGGATGTCGTCTCTCTCGAGGTTACAAAGTACGCCCTGAATAAACTTGACCTTCGGATGAACGGTTCTCTGTATAACGTTGTAAAGCGGTTGCCATCGTTTGTATTACCAGATAATGCGTCACGGTGACGGTTGTATCTTGTCGCGGGCTCTCTGTAACAGTCGAGTTATGAAATAGATTTTGTCGCATGACGTGCGTCCGCTAACGATACAGGTAAACGGATGTCGGAAAACAAACATATTCTCCGTTGGAATGCATTCTGGTGCTGTCGTCGCATTTTGAGCTCCCTCTGGTGTCTGCGCATCATGAGTTTCTCGAATGTTCTCTGATGTCTGAGGTCCTCGGTATATTGAAAGACTCGGATCATTCCTATGTATTTTCTTTTTGTGACGCTTCAAGGTGTAGTCGTTGCTAAAGCTTTTATCGCAGACTTGACACTGCATGCAAAACCTTGTTCTTACCTCTGTTCGTTTCATCGGTATCTCTTATAAACTTGATTTTGCAGAGCGAGCAAATTAATATCGATCCTTCATGGTCGTCGTAAAAGACTTCGTCAATATCTGAACACCCGTGTTTTTGACAGATATAGTTAAAAACGCCGAAGCATTTACCGCATTTTATGCAGATTGACTTTGAACAAAGTTGGCAAGGCACTTTCATTGCAGGATATCTGAAAAAGAAAGATCCACATCAGTTATCAGATTAAATTAATAATTAAAAGACGATTTCGTTGATCAGATGAGTATGTATGAAGGACTTACCCACCCCAACCTCCTCCTTACTTTCTCCTCCTACTTCTGCTCCTTTTCCTATTGCTCCTCCTGTTCCTCTTCCTCCTCTCCTCCTCCTCCTCCTCCTCCTCCTCCTCCTCCTCCTCCTCCTCCTCCTCCTCCTCCTCCTCCTCCTCCTCCTCCTCCTCCTCCTCCTCCTCCTCCTCCTCCTCCTCCTCCTCCTCCTCCTCCTCCTCCTCCTCCTCCTCCTCCTCCTCCTCCTCCTCCTCCTCCTCCTCCTCCTCCTCCTCCTCCTCCTCCTCCTCCTCCTCCTCCTCCTCCTCCTCCTCCTCCTCCTCCTCCTCCTCCTCCTCCTCCTCCTCCTCCTCCTCCTCCTCCTCCTCCTCCTCCTCCTCCTCCTCCTCCTCCTCCTCCTCCTCCTCCTCCTCCTCCTCCTCCTCCTCCTCCTCCTCCTCCTCCTCCTCCTCCTCCTCCTCCTCCTCCTCTCCTCCTCCTCCTCCTCCCCCCTCCCCTCCTCCTCCCCTCCTCCTCCTCCTCCTCCTCCTCTCCTCATGTTGACTTGCCAACTTTGTTCAAAGTCAATCTGCGTAGAATGCGGAAAATGCTTTTCTTGCCACTTGCACGTATTATAATACGTACTTGATTTCTGTTAAACAAAAGTCAAACAGTTGTAATTAACCACTCAGACCTAAGACCTTCGTGGTTAATTCCTGCGCACCAACACTCCAAACCATTGTTTCTTCGCCAATAAATCATGCTTTTACCCACCAGTTTTACTTCCCTTAGAATGCGAAGGACATGTGTTGCTGTTCCATCAATTGTGACTACCCCACTGCATTATACGCTTTACTGCAGCAAAAATCGACAAAGAGGGGTAGACTCAGCAACAAGACGATGTAATTTTATTTAATTAATTATTTAGTTTTCATTGTACTACACAAGTTAACAATATGTATTGACATTGAAAAAAACATATCAACAACACAACAAATATGATAACAAGTCGTTATGATGCGTTGTAATTAACCACTCAGGCCTATGGTCTTCGTGGTTAATTCCTGCGTATCAGAACGCCAAACTATTGTTTATTCGCCAATAAACCATGGTTTTTGTGATAGTTTATTTCTTAATGTAATTTATACTTCATTAGCAATTCGCCTTTTTCTACAACGTTTTCAAAACTAGTCAATACTTTCGTTAAATCGGAGGATAAATATGTTTACCTAGTTATTTTCAAAGTCAACTGCCGTATAGTTGTTCTATGTCATTTGAGTATGTCGTCACGTCTTTCTGGATGATGCTTAGTAAACAAAAAAAATCATTACCTTATAATGTATGGATGTTTCCGGTAAAGCTTTGATGATATTGATCGCGTAGTAATTTTCACTAAATAAGGTAGGACTGTTTTCGATGCAGACGTCAGCGAATGGTTCGGTGATGACGTCAATAATACTTAAAAAACCCACTTAAGCCATTTCCTGAAATGTCTCCAAAGTGGCCCAACTGTAGTCTTAGCTATATAAGATTGGATGTTGTTGTTGTTTCTTGTTAGCATTGTGGCGATTGTCAAACTAATATTTACATCTTTTAACTCAAGTAGATCGTAAGCTCGATACATCTCAAATCATAGTATCAATCGGTACCAAAATAGCAACAACGGGATTATTGTTAACCGTGTCTCTGCATCACTGATTGGATTATTTTTGCGGTTTCTCTTAGAAAGTTTTTTGTTTTGCAGTATTACGTAATGTCAAAAATTAGCTATATAAAATTTGCTGTTGTTGTTGTTTCTTGATAGCATTGTGGCGATTGTCAAACCAATCTCCACAAAATCGGATCACTAGTACTGGTAACTTACCCAGGAAAACGCTGTGATATAACTAATATTGTGTTGAAATCGGCTTAAAAGCACCATACTAACAAACTAATAACTTAAAGAGAAAGACGAAAACGGAGCTTTAGGGGAAAATGATATAAAAGGGAAACTACTCATAATTTTCCTTCATGTGCGAGTTACTTCTCATGTTTTTTAATAAATACATGGACCTATCTTCCAGGAATATCTATTTTTAGATATTGGTAATTTTGGTTTGAAAAACACCTTACAATTCCTATAATTCTTTATAGCCAAAAATAATTTGTATTTATATATTTATGGAGTTAAAACTTGAAAGATTAACATGAATATCGCATTCGACTATTACATTGGATTTGAACTTTGAAAGGATGATTAGATAAAGGTAAGATATTTTATGTTTGAATTGCGTCATAGTCATCGGGATTTTAAGAAACGTTATGTTCTAGATATTACTCTTGTTTCACTTTCAACCCTTATCCTTCTGTACGTGACTTTAATCCTTTCCCATATACAGAAGCTTTCTGACGCTTTTGTAGCAGACGGCTTTTGAAAATATGATGGCAAAATAAATTGCTGATCATGAGCAAATATATCTCCTTTTACCACCTTGTTTTCAACTCCAATAATCAATATTTCATTTTCTGAGGTTTTCAATATTTTCAACATTGTTTACTACATGTATGTTGTATGTGGCAAAGGGTTAATCAGCATTCGCCTAGTCTGTTTCGCTCGAATTCTAATAAAAGATCTTTATTTGTAAAACAATGTAGACCAAGATAAACCTGAACACTCGTGCAGTTCAATCTTGTTCCAATAGTGTTAACAGCAGTCGATCCCGGATAGCTTAATCGATAAAGACGTGTCCTGTAAACCCGCTCATCACGGGACTCGGACCAGGGACCTTTGATACGAGAGGCCGACGCTCTACCTCTGCACCACTGTCTTCCATCCCGAGTTTGAACCCCGACTCGGTCATTCATTCTATCCGATGGCGGTACTCCTACGCGTTCGGGGTTGCGAGCTTAGTATTCAGACTGACCGGCTGGTTTCAGGATAAATGGACCAGTAGTACTGGTAACTTACCCAGATATAATTGATCGTTTTGAGTTGCATTATTCGTCTACTATCAATGGGATAGATAGTCCTTAACGGAAGGCAGTCAGTAGTCCTTAACGGAAGGCAGTCAGTTGTCTTGGAAGAATGTTTTGCGGAGTGCTTGTTAAAGGACTTCGTGATGTAGTTGAAAAAGAATTGAAAAACGGCGTTAAACTACAATCAGTAAATCCTCCGAAGTGTTTGAACGCAACCGGTTGCCATTAATATAAAGATAAAGCAAAACCTCTGCAGAGCAACATATGACGGAAGCAAATAAAAACAGCTGTTCTAGAGAGGTGTTGCTCTTTAAAGGTTAACTTCTCCTCCTGATAGAAACGCATGTTGACGCATCTTAATGCACGCAACTTTGGAAAACATTGTGAGAAATGGAGTAATTGCTCGTACCAAGTAATTCCTACTTTTCACAGAAAGTTTACCACAAAACACACATATTTTGTCCATATTTTTCATTTGCTCATTTTGCTAGAGAAAATATTAAAGTGTTGTTCTGAAGAGGTTGTCGTTCAACAGAGGTCACAGTGTATTGGTTCTAATCGAGAGGATGTTTTGCCACGCGTTAACCCTTACTTTACTACGTGCGATCAAAAATCAACATTACTACAACTTTAAAAGCATGTCGGATTTGAGAAAGGGCATTCAGAGTTCGATCCCCATAAATCACGATTGATTTTTTGATTGTTTTGTGTTTAACGCCGCTTTCGACATGTTTTTAGTTATATAACGGCGTTTCCTTGGTAAGTTACCACTATTACTGGGCATGATTTATCCTGACACAAGCCAGTCAGTCGTACTGCTAAACACCGCCAACCTTAGCGTCAAAGAGGGCAGCCATTACTACGTGACGATCAGGGTGGAGTGACTTCGATATCCGGCTCGGGCATCCATTCTTTTTGATGATTGACCGAATACGTTGTTACTGGCGTATTTCAAAAAATGGGCTAAGTAGTCTAACCGAGAAGACTAACATGTGAATAACTTGTACGGGAAAGCAAAGATAAACACGTTAGGTGAATTGGTGGCCGTGATAAAACTGTAATACCGATGAAATCGATTAGGCTCCAATAAATCAATCAATCACACTGGGATCACGAATACGTATTCTATCGTCGTGGTATAACCGAAATACTGTTGAAAAGGCATGTAACTCCATTAAAATAAACCACTGCAGAATACAGTCCGATTACTGACCTTGCATTAATGTACATGTACAAATGTATTGGCCTTTTAATTTGTACTGCGTCTTTAGTGGGTTTTTGTTTTGTTATCTAAATGCATCTACGTACAGTTAAGATCAAGGCGAGACATCACCAGAGTCTCCACTATCCGTCTGATTTATGATAACGTTTTAAAATAAAAGATACAAGTTATATCACCGTAAAGTGAGCATACATAACCTGCACATGAAAATGGGTCATGTAAAGCTTATGCTAATAGGCTAACAACTATAATGCCATTATTAACCTAAAGGCAATTAAAGGCTTTTGCAAACAATGCAGATTCAGGTGAGACAGCTCATAACCTGCATTGTTTGCCACTTAGACACTAAATTTTACCAAATTTCTATTGGGCGAAAAATGGAGCGATCCAATTTTCAACATGGAAAAGTCGACTTTGTGAAATTTGGCATTGAACGAGTTAATCGGTTATCTTGCCTTGATCTTCTTTTGGTTTTGGAGGTTTGGCTAGATTTTCTATTCTCTGTACACTTTGTTGACTATTAACCCTTTCCCTCATACAGACGCTTTCTGCAACAGACGGCTTTTTGAAAACATAGTGTCAAAAGAAGAAATTGCTCAAAACGAGCAATTTCTCCTTTTGCCACAATATTTTCCACTTGTGGCTGCTATTTCACATACACTGTTTGTCCATTGGTGAAAGACGAGTGAAGCTTGTCAAAATGATTTTTGTCAAACGTCGAAAAGAATGATGGCCGAGCTGGGATTCGACCTCAAAACCCCTTGATTGATATCCGCGTCGCTACCGACTGAGCTTTCGGGCCTCGGCACCACATTATTTTAATATTTACGAATCCTTGTATACATTTCTTATATATATATATAAAAAAAGAATATTTAAAAAACATTATTTCTGACTTTGTTAAGTATGTATAGTTTAGGCTATCGGGAATTATGTTAGATATTCAATTCAACTATAATATTCGGACCTGATTTCGACTCCCTAGTTAACACAAATCTTATATTACAATTTCACATCATTTATACACTCACATTTTTGGTTTACCAAGTTCTAACCACAATTATTGCACAATAACGCTGAAATATATCTGATGTAATAGATAGTTTAGTCATAAAAAACCCAAGTTGACTCCTCACGGCGAATCCAAGAGTATTTCAGTCACATCACGGCGCTTCCCGGGTTATTCACCAGTACTACCAGTATTATTTATCACGAAGCCGATGCTACATGCGCCAAGTAAGAAACCCACTTTAACCATTTTTATAAAGTCTTTGGTATAGCCTGCCCTGGAATCGAACTCGGTCCTCTATCGCACCTATGTTGGGCATTATTACCACTTCATGACGTAGGAGGTCCATACTCTTTAATTGATTTATTGATTTGGTGTGTTATGCAGCTTTCAACACCTGTTCAGTTATATCACGGTGTTTCCTGGGTAATCTACCAGTACTTCTGGTCCATTTATCCTGAAATCAGCGAGTCAGTCGTTATGCTAACGCCGCAATCTTGAGCACCAACGAGGGCAGCCATTACTACCATTTTGAAAGTCTTTTGAATCGGGGATCGAACCCGCGACCTCTTGCACCCGAGGCGGATAATGCTCTACCACTACACCACCGAGGCGGATGATCTACCACTACACCACCGAGGCGGATGATCTACCACTACACCACCGAGGCGGATGATCTACCACTACACCACCGAGGCGGATGATCTACCACTACACCACCGAGGCGGATGATCTACCACTACACCACCGAGGCGGATGATCTACCACTACACCACCGAGGCGGATGCTCTACCACTACACCACCGAGGCGGATGATCTACCACTACACCACCGAGGCGGATGATCTACCACTACACCACCGAGGCGGATGATCTACCACTACACCACCGAGGCGGATGATCTACCACTACACCACCGAGGCGGATGATCTACCACTACACCACCGAGGCGGATGATCTACCACTACACCACCGAGGCGGAAGCTTTACCACTAAACCACCGAGGCGGTCGTTAATCTTTGAATTACTTCAGTAAAATATCAACCATACATACTATAATAGTGTTGCACTTCACATGATGTCATTTGAAATAATCGAAGTTGTTAAATGAGTAAAGTTAGTAGTTATTTGTGATCAAGGGTTAATGCATTGTCCATATCTATGCATCGCTGACCTAAACTTGCTCGGATCTATTTTGAAATATGCACGCACTACGCTTAACTCAATCTTAATGTAAACAGGTTCTTGTTTGGTTTATCATCAATTTGGATGACACTTCAATGTAAGATGTTTTGGTATCTTTATTAATTCTTATATATTAATGTTTTATTTACAGAATGTATTTACAAACTCTACACAATATTTGGATGGTGATGATTGTATGTTTTACCATACCCAATTATGGTGCATCGGTGAGATAGTTATCTATTTTTTTTTTAGAATTCTAGTTAAAGGGAAAGTCTTATGTTCTAAAATACCTTTTTAAAATTTTAAAAGTTAGGAGATTCGAGATTTTATTTGAATTATAAGAGAAATATTGTGGGGAAAAAGACTAGCTTTATATAGTCATGTTATTTATTATTATGCTGTGATTACGTCACAGAATATACTCGCCCGTCTTAACACTTTTCAACATACAACAAATCCGCAGCAGACGACTTAGAACACGTCTAGGCATAAATATATAAATATGAAAAGAAATCAGTGAATGAAAGTTTAATTATGGTAAAGAGTTGAAATTATTGTGGAAAAAGGAGCAATTACTCATTATCAGATGCGTTTCAACGCGTCTACAAGTGGAAAGGGGTTTAACTAATTTTCAACTGTTACCGGCCTGTGATATCATCCAAAACTTAATATGTGAATATCCTTCATTTGGTCATAAAGAAATAAGTTTGGACCAGAAAAGAGTAAACTGTACTCTAAAGTAGATTAAAATGTCACCATTATCGAAGTATATATATATGTGTGTGTTATATCTCCTCTATGTGTCTAGCTCTCCTCTTTTATATTAGACGAGCCCCGTTAGCTCAGTCGGTAGCGACGTGGGCTGTCAATCCAAGGGTTGTGAGTTCGAATCCCAGCTCGGACAACATTCTTTCCGACGTTTGACAAAAGTCACTGTGACCTGCGTCATTCGTCTTCCACCAATGGGCTGTTTAACAGTCTAAGTGGAAAAGTCGCCAGTTGCTTAGAAAGTATGTTGTGTGGTGTACTTGTGTGGGAAAAACCAGGAAACGCATCAGTAGGTGAACTGGTCGCCGTGATGTGACTGAACAATTGTTGAAAACGGCGTTAAACCCCAATCAATCAATCTTTTATATTAAACAATAAGCATCATGTGGTAATATTGCGGTTTTGCAAGTATTGCAGAGCTGGTTTATCTATGGGTTTGTAATACGTTCACACACAAATGTACCGTTCCACTTATTTTTCAAATGTGGGTGCCGCATTATGTTTAATTTGTACATGTCATTGGACTTTACTATTCAAAGGCTAACCACAAAAGAAAATGTATACTTAATGTAGTAAATGATTAGATGTTCCGTGTTATTATTCTTTTTTTCATATTGAGGGTATTGCTTAATATGAGAGGAGCACTTTATGTTATTACCCGAGTTCTAAATATATATATAATATATATATAGAGGATCATATCAAATAAGCACGAATGTAAGATTCTATTTATCACATAACACCATAAAAAGATTGTTTTTAATCTTTAAATCTATCTTTCTTCGCCCTCATATAAAAAGTGACCGAAGTTCACCCCGAAGTTCTAATGCATACTTCCACTGTAAAAAATAGTCCCTATCAATAACCTTTTGATTTCAATCAAAATTAGCAACAAGGCACTTATAGCATTTCATTTATCGAGATTTACTCTCTTTAAACAATATTTTTAATAAATGTCGAAATTCAGAACAATTGTAAACAATATGCTGTCATTTAAAGTGACGTCACACTGGAGTGACGTCACGTACGTGCTGTGAGTCGGCTATTTATGTAACTAGTTACATATGATATTTATGTCACTGCTTTATGTCACTCCTGGAGTGCAAGTTATGTGATAAATAGAGGATCTTACATGAGTGCTTATTTGTTATTGTTTTTATGCAACGATTCGACTGAAATAATATGACGCGAGGCTTTGCCGAGCGCCATATTCGTTTCAGTCGACGAGTTTCATAAAAACAATATCAATTAAGCACGAATGTAAGATTCTGTTTATCACATAACACCATAAAAAGATTGTTTTCAATCTTTAAATCCATCTTTCTTCGTCCTCATATAAACAGTGACCGAAGTTCACCCCGAAGTTCTAATGCATAATTCCACAGTAAAAATTAGTCCCTATCAATAACCTTTTGATTTTATACAAAATTAGCAACAAGGCACTTATAACATTTCATTTATCGAGATTTATTCTCTTTAAACAATGTTTTTTATAAATGCCGAAATTCAGAACAATTGTAAACAATATGCTGTCATTTAAAGTGACGTCACACTGAAGTGACGTCACGTACGTGCTGTGAGTCGGCTATTTATGTAACTAGTTACATATGATGATTTATGTCATTGCTTTATGTCACTCCTAGAGTGCAAGTTATGTGATAAATGCATATATCTTCCTGTCATTAATAAACCATTATTTCCGCCTTCTAGGGAAGTGCAGTATCAATTCACCTTAGTATGTTGTAAAAAGGTATGGCTATTGTTGCCGTATGCACTGTTGGTTGATTGGTTTATTGGGATTTAACGCCGTTTTTAACAATTTCTCAATTATATCACGGCGGTCAATTCACCTACTCATGCATTTCCTGGTTTTCTCACACCAGTACTCCACACAACAATCTTTCCCAAGCAACTGGCTGCTTTTCCATATAGACTTAGCCCATTGGTGGAAGACGAATGACGCATGTCGCATTGACCTTTGTCAATCGTCGGAAAGAAATTTGGCCGAGCCAGGATTCGAACTCACAACCCCTGGATTGACAGCCCGCGTCGCTACCGACTGAGCTACCGGGGCTCCGTATGCACTGATACAGAGGACTAGATAAGGAGGAGTAAATAGGTCTTTATTATATGATTTCTCTTTCAGCATTCATTAAAACCTATGATGTGGGTACTCAAAAGCATCGTCTTACTGAGACGATTCTATTGTGTACCCACAACATAGGTTTTCGAGGTCAAATAAGGATTTTAGAGCATAACAAACGCTCCTTATCTAGAGCCCTGTGCACATGTATATTGTAAATATTTTGAGGATGAACAATATGTTTTCAAGTCATACGAATAAACATTCTGTGCTATTCTATTCTTATGTATTTCTTATGTTTGTGTCTAGTTTAATGTCAAAAAGCGCTACAAGGAAGAAATAACTAACCCTTTTATGATCAAATGAATTATATTTAGACATTACGATGTGCTATTTTTAGAAACAAACATACTGTGTTCACGTATTTCATTTCTACTCTTTGTAACAGAATGATGTTGGTTTTGTCTCTAAGCACATGATACGTGCAACGACTAACGCAGCTTTTGCTTCAAAAGGTAAGACATAATGTATTACTTATCAATACTAATGATCTTTGATCTATGTAATGCGAACATGGGGGATTATTAAACGGGTATTAAAAGTAAAGAGTGTATAGTAGAATTGTGTGTGGCTTGTCTCTAAGATAGGAGGAGACACTTAAGGGTCACACCTCAGCCATCTTTCCGTCCGTCTGTGTGGCAGATTCACTTCGAAGTTTCAGCACTTTTACCTTGTGGTCAAGATAATGGAACTATACGAGGAACATAACTCTAGTCTATGTATATTTAAGGCCATTCCCCCTTTTTCATAATCCTTTGTAAAGAATCTTCTTTATTTTCCACTGTATCATTTAGGTAGCTAATTTCCTAAATACGAGTAGGTGCAGTACAAATCAACATTGTGACAAAAAAAAACCTTCAAGTTTCCTAGAGAAACTTATACCGTATATTGTGGGTTCTCAAATGATTCTGTTGAATACCCACAACATAGGGTTTTGTTGATTCATGCGAACCATATAGGTAATATTTGAGTACCCACAACATATGATTTGGCTGATTCATGCGAACAACATAGGTGTGATTTGAGTATCCACAACATAGGGTTTGGTTGATTCATGTGAACAACATAGTTGAGATTTGAGTACCCACAACATGGGGCTTGCTTTAGTCATAAAAATAATATAGGTGTGATTTGAGTACCCTCACCATAGAGTTTGCTTTAATCATAAAAACAATATAGGTGTTATTTGAGTACACACAACATAGAGTTTGCTTTAGTCATAAGAACAATATAGGTGTTATTTGAGTACACACAACATAGAGTTTGCTTTAGTCATAAAAACATTATAGGTGTGATTTGAGTACCCACAACATAGAGTTTGCATTAGTCATAAAAACAATATAGGTGTGATTTGAGTACCCACAACATAGAGTTTGCTTTAGTCATAAGAACATTAGAGGTGTGATTTGAGTACCCACAACATGGGGTTTGCTTTAATCATAAAAACAATATAGGTGTGATTTGAGTACCCACAACAGGGGGTTTACTTTAGTCATAAAAACAAAATAGTTAAGATTTGAGTACCCACAACATGGGGTTTGCTTTAGTCATAAAAACAATATAGGTGTGATTTGAGTACCCACAACATGGAGTTTGCTTTAGTCATAAAAACAATATTGGTGTGATTTGAGTACCCACAACATGGGGCTTGCTTTAGTCATAAAAACAATATAGGTGTGATTTGAGTACCCACAACATGGGGCTTGCTTTAGTCATAAGAACAATATATGTGTGATTTGAGTACCCACAATAATAGGTTTGCTTTAATCATAAGAACGATATAGGTGTGATGTGAGTACCCACAACATGGGGTTTGCTTTAGTCATAATAACAATATAGGTGTGATTTGAGAACCCACAACATGGGGCTTGCTTTTGTCATAATAACAATATAGGTGTGATTTGAGTACCCACAATATGGGGTTTGCTTTAGTCATAATAACAATATAGGTGTGATTTGAGTACCCACAACATTGAGTTTGCTTTAGTCATAATAACAATATAGGTGTGATTTGAGTACCCACAACATTGAGTTTGCTTTAGTCATAATAACAATATAGGTGTGATTTGAGTACCCACAACATTGAGTTTGCTTTAGTCATAATAACAATATAGGTGTGATTTGAGAACCCACAACATAGGGTTTGCTTTTGTCATAATAACAATATAGGTGTGATTTGAGTACCCACAACATGGGGTTTGCTTTAGTCATAAGAACAATATATGTGTACTTTGAGTACCCACAACATAGGGTTTGCTTTAGTCATAAAAACAATATAGGTGTGATTTGAGTACCCACAACATGGGGTTTGCTTTAGTCATAAAAACAATATAGGTGTGATTTGAGTACCCACAACATAGAGTTTGATTTAGTCATAAGAACAATATAGGTGTTATTTGAGTACCCACAACATGGGGTTTGCTTTAGTCATAAGAACAATATATGTGTACTTTGAGTACCCACAACATAGGGTTTGCTTTAGTCATAAAAACAATATAGGTGTGATTTGAGTACCCACAACATGGGGTTTGCTTTAGTCATAAGAACAATATAGGTGTGGGGTTTGCTTTAGTCATAAGAACAGTATAGGTCGGATCATACCAAAAAGTAAACTAAAAAGGGTAGTAATGGCTGCCCTCCTTTGCGCTCAGGGTGGCGGGGTAAGCATTACGAGTGACTGGCTGGTGTCAGGATACATGGACCAGTAGTACTGGTAACTTACCCATGAAACGCCGTGATATAACTGAAAATCATTCAATTGTCATTGTATTGGGATAAAACGTTTTTGGGACGATAACGTCTTCGAAAAGAAGACACTTTCAAAAATTACATAAATTTAAATCAAAACGAAATGAAAACGTTCGCCTCAAAAAACATTTCATTACTGTATACTTTGAAAGTACTTGAATTGCATCCATTTGAGCCGGTCCCTGAGAAAACCAACATTATGGTCTCTCCTACGCAGTCCATGCAGGCTAATCCGGGCCGACACATTACATCTCAGGAGAAAGAGGTAAAACGTAATGATTCCTGAAACAAAAATCCCTCAGAAGCGCAAAGTGTCTGCCGGGTTAGCCTGTGCGGCATGCTTAGGCTGATACGGGTCGATACGCTGAGTCAACAATGTTGGTTTTCTAGTAATTCGGCATTTTTATTATTTAACTAGGTGAATCGAAGACGATTAAGACTATACCTCGTCATGGCACGACTACAGCAGCTAGTCAATTACCAACTACAAGATGTGGAAACGTAAGCTATACCTTTAACCTACCTTATCCAAGTTATCTCTCATCCAGGGGTCATGGGTTCGAGCCCCGGTACTTCAATTCATTAAGACTTACGTCATTCGTCTTCCACATGGGATAAATAGTCTTGGTGGGATGGTAGCCAATCTTTGTTGGATGGTAGCCAGTCTTTATGGGATGGTAGCCAGTCTTTGTGGGATGGTAGCCAATCTTTATGGGATGGTAGCCAGTCTTTATGGGATGGTAGCCAATATTTATGAGATGGTAGCCAGTCTTTGTGGGATGGTAGCCAGTCTTTGTGGGATGGTAGCCAGTCTTTGTGGGATGGTAGCCAGTCTTTGTGGGATGGTAGCCAGTCTTTGTGGGATGGTAGCCATTCGAACGAAAAGCATGATGTACGGAGTACTTGTGCTTGAAAGCCAGGAACTCATGATATTACTGAAATTTCACTGACAAGGACACTCCAAACACTCAATCGACCCTATCCCGCTGATATCTTTCCACCGATATAGTAATATAGACCTGTCTGTTCTTAGTACTGATAATAGTGAAGCTGTCTGATCTTGTTCTGCATTGTTCGAAAGTGTGGTTTGATTAACGTCTTTAATAACACTTAACACTCTGTTTTAACTATGGAACGTAATTGTTTTGTCCGCCTAGGCGCCCAGGGTTGCGGGGTTAGCATTACGAATGACTGGCTGGTGTCAGGATAAATAGACCAGTAGTACTTGTAACTTACCCAGGAAACGCCGTGATATAACTGAACAATTCTTGAAAGCGACGTAAAACACCAAACAATCAATCCATTAATCCTTTTCAATTTGCTCAGGTAAGGACACCAGCAGTATAATAAGAGATACAACGGTTATGGGAAACAACAAATATGTGATCATCCTATATATGAGTCCGTCCACTGTAAAAGGTACAAGTTAGGTTTAGAAAACAATGCAGATTTAGAAAACAATGCAGATCCAGACACATCTCCAATATTCATGTTTCTTACATAAGCTTCTTTCACATTGTGTAAATTCTATTTAAACGAATAAGATCGGCAAGTTGGTCTGAACCTACACTGTTTAGAAATGTCATCCTGTACCTTTTCAGACGTAAGGGCTCGTATTTGAATTGCGTTGTAAATTATGTAATTTAGGTTTCCTAACATTATAAATTCCAATGTTATCTCGGGAAACCGTAAATAGTTTTTATCTAGGTAGTTAATACTAGATCAGGACTAGTGTTATTTAATCCTTATTTTTAAAGACAGTTTGAACTTTTATGCTTTTATGGGGAGCATTGGTTTAATTTAGTTTTAGGCTGTTTTAAAAGGTTATTTCAATTACATTACTTGACAGTTCGTGATCCCTAGGTTATGGAAGCGTCCTAGTGCCCGAGTCTGTAATATATTTGAGAGATATTATTTCCTAATTAGGAGATACTAAGTCCTAATTAGGAGATACTATTCTCTAATTAGGAAATATTAAGTCATAATTAGGAGATAATATCTCCTAATTAGGAGATACTAAGTCCTAATTAGGAGATCCGATGTCATAATTAGGAGATACTATCTCTTAATTAGGAGATACTAAGTCCTAATTACGAGATATTAAGTCCTAATTAGGAGATACTAAGTCATAATTAGGAGATATTAACTTCTAATAAGGACTTAGTATCTCCAATTTAGGAGATATTATCTCATAACTATGACTTCATATCTCCTAATTAGGAGAGTTGGTTTCTCCTGATTTGGAGATATTATCTCCTAATTAGGAGAAAGTATATCCTAAATAGGACTTATTATCTCCTAATTATGACATAGTATCTCCTAATTATGACATAGTATCTCCTAAATAGGAGATAGTATCTCCTAATTAGCACTTAGTATCTCCTAATTATGACAAATTATCTCCTAAATAGGAGATATTATCTCCTAATTAGGACTTAATATCTCCTAATTAGGAGAAAGTATATCCTAAAAAGGACTAATTATCTCCTAATTATGACTTAGTATCTCCTAATTAGGAAATAATATCTCTCGAAAATATTACAGACTGTGGCACTAGGACGCTTCCATACTAGGTAAACACATCAGTACTAGTAACACGTATGCACGTATGTGCGTATATATGTGTATATGTATGTATGTGTGTATATATGTATGTAGATGGGTGTAAAGCGTGAACCCAGTGAAATATTTAATATTTATCTCACATTTCAATTCATTATGTAGATATGTTAAAGTGACTGATAGGCCAAAAATGGCCGGGTGTCTTTGTCTGATGTTTCGTTTTTATTCATATTCTGTACGTGTCACCATGTCACTATAATAAAATTATTTTATCTTATCTTATCTTATCAAGTTAGTCGCCGGGCAGAAGCCCGCGACTTCTATTTTTAATAGGTTTTCGGAAATGACATGGGAGGGGGGGTTATTATTAGATTTTTTTTTTTAAATGTCTTGAACATATTACAATTGCGTTTGTTTAAAAACACTAAGTTATGACACATCTAAAATGAAATAAATATTCCGATGTTTTAAGTATGTGCAGTTTCTTTATTTTGACTGGCATTTTCGTTTTTGTGTTTTATTTACGAAGACAAAACAGTCCCTATTAGCTAGACTGGGATACTTTATTTTCATAAACTATGTAATCAAAAGGCGATAACTACAAACCTTTACGTTGCACAATCTAATTTATTTACATACGCGCACCTGCTTGCAGTAGACTATCGATATATAATCACGTCGAATTCTCCGTTTAATAGATAAGTATCAACATAAACTGGTAACAGAAACAAAAATAAAGAATATTTTGTGAAAATATATCTCAAATATAAGCCTGTTTATCGGTCGTGAACGTCGAAACGCCTTTTCCTCAGTTCGTGACCTAGTTTCATATTGCCAAAATGTAAACAAAGCGAAGTAACCGGAAGTAAAATGTAAACTTAGAATAGTGACTTGTTTATGCAGACAAAAAATGTCGCACGACAAATTGATTTCTTAAACGTCACGAAACGAGTGCATGGGTCGAATATAGGAGAAAGAAAGATACTATAGAAATGCTTTTTTCTCTTGAATGCAGTGGAATAAAACATGCACTAAAGCTTTGCCTGATTTTGTATTCACTTTCTTCGATGTCTGACACTACGACTCGATCTTGAAACAAGGGTCAACATTTCGAAAGAATGCTCAAACACCTTATTACAGATAGACAGCTAATATTACACTCTTAAATGATTAAATATATGTGATATTACATGTTTATTTGGCTTGAAACAAATTAAGAGAAGAACAAACTCTGATAAACAATATATTTAGAAATAAAGAAAATCTGCTCTTTCGCACCCAATTAATTTCATACTTGCCACCTATTATATAGTAATGGGACTAGCAACTGGCATTTCTCTTGCGCCAAACATATATATTGTATGCATCAACGATTTAGATAAACAATTTAGCTGATATGTTGTATCAAGTGTGGTCTACTTTTTAAACATAGGAGGATAAATTTTAAAATCTGTGAAATATTTATTATAATTATTATTAAAAAAGGAGGAAGTTCATGTCTTCAGCAATTTAACCGTTTTCTCAATGTTTTAAGTGTTTAAAGGTTTTCATTGTTGCTTCAGACATGGAAAGGGTTTAATAGATTTTTATTGCATGTAGATTTAAATCCCAAAATGTATTAATTTGGTGTGGTTTTATTGACAAATACAAAACATCCAAAATCCTGACCAAAAGAAATCCCGAAATTTGTAGATCTATGTGGAATTTCTAAAATATTGGAATTAGTCCTTATGAAAATATTATGTGTATGTTTAGACTAACGAAAGTCAAGAATACATGTGTGTTAAAAAATAAATCAATGCAGTCTTTTCCGGCGACATTGATGCCTTGCATCAACTTTCTCTTGTCTTACTAGTACTAGGTACTAGGTTAGAAAATGGGAACTCTACCATGACCGCAAAGACAGGGGAACTCAAACAAATAATTTCAAGCTCGTCTATTTTTCGAAGAGGAAAACGTCGGGCTATTGTTATACCCATCGTCTTCTGTGTCTGCGTCGTCACAACACTTTAACCGTACCTCATAAATAAAAAGAAATCGTTCAACATTTTCAAATGCAACTTGGTACATATGTTCCTAGGAACAAAACGCACGTCTTTACGAAGTCATAGAACTCTGGCTTTTAATCATTATTAAGACATGCCTTTTTTCCCGACTTAGAAATAAACGGACGTTCACTCTGCGGCGCTCTTGTATTGTTCACAGTGGACCAGAAAACATTCAAACCATGTCTGTATAAATAACCTTGCTGCATACCCTTAACAGGTTATCATAGGTATAGTAGCTAGTAGAAAAACATGTGTCGCCACCATTTTAGTTTTTCCTTAGCCCTTTTCCACACACAAAAGATCTGCACCATACAACTTTGACTCTATGGATGGACGTTTAATATCTAAAAGGATTGAACACTCTGTGGCAAAAGGAGAGTGAATGAAAGTTAAATATCTAATAGGATTGAATACATTGTGGCAAAATGAGAACTTGCTCATTGTGAACAATTTCTCTTTTTGCCTTTTAATGTTTTCAAAGGTCATCTACGGCGGATGCGTCAACATGCAAAAAAGAAAACTGTGACTTTTGTCAGAGCAGTAATTGCCTTCCATACGCGCATTTTACTTTTGCCACAATATATTCGAAAGTTGTTTTCAGCTAATGCGTCGAATCAGTTACATAGAATTCCCGGACCACATTTAACCCTTTCCCACATACAGCATATTGCATCAGATGACTTTGGAAACATACCCACATATATAAGGATAACATCTATAAAGGGAAGCGTAAATATAAAATGGAGTTGAAAATATTGTGGCAAATGGAGAAATTGCTCATTATGAGCAATTTATCTATTTGCTACAATGTTTTTAAAAGTCGTCTGCTGCAGAAGCGTCAAAAAGCGTCTGTATGTGGAAGAGGGTTAAAATCGTCCTGTATCTTTCAGCGACAAAATTGCTCCTCCACCACTGATGACAGCGTCGGTAATGTGACTCCACCAGGGCCAAATAAAAGCTACATAGATAATCTACGGAATAAGGTCTCGTATTTTATCAATCAGAGCGAATGTAAGTATTTGGGTTTTCAGAAACCTTGACTGAAAACCAGTCGATATTATGTCATGGCGAATTATCCATTAAACTGTAAACAATTCATTCAAACGACAACAACTCCTAAACCACTTGGCCAGTATTGACAATACCTCACAGAAATGCTCCTTGGGTGATGCCCTTTCTAAGAAGTTCAAAAATATTAATTCCATGAACAACTATGGTTGCAATGGCAATTCCTCTTCCAAGATTGTTCAAATTATACCCTGGTCAAAATTGGGGTTCACCTGTTTACACATATATAGATATATGAAAAAACTTAGAACTCTTCTTATCTGAAACAGAGCTTATAGTTTCCTTATGTCATATTGATTTGACAAAAGACGGACAACATTGGTTGTTGTTTATTTCCATTGTGTCAAATTGAGTTTGGCATTGAGCCATTTAGCTTAACTGACCGTATTACAAATCATAGTGGATACATGAGCGATCGAAGTCCACCTCGGGGCCCCTCTTGTTCATGAGTGCAGTTGACCGATTGATGTATGCGCTTGTTCGTTTTTAGTAAACTTTGCAGTGTACCATTACAATTAGTTAACGAGTTTTTAGTAAACTTTGCAGTGTACCATTACAATTAGTTAACGAGTTTTTAGTAAACTTTGCAGTGTACCATTACAATTAGTTCTCGAGTTTTTAGTAAACTTTGCAGTGTACCATTACAATTTGTTATCGAATCTTTAGTAAACTTTGCAGTGTACCATTACAATTAGTTATCGAATTGTTGGTAAACTTTGCTGTGTACCATTACAATCAGTTATCGAATCTTTAGTAAACTTTGCAGTGTACCATTACAATTCGTTATCGAATTTTTAGTAAACTTTGCAGTGTACCATTACAATTTCTTATCGAATTTTTAGTAAATGTTGCAGTATACCATTACAATTAGTTATCTAATCTTTAGTAAACTTTGTAGTGTACCATTACAATTAGTTATCGAATATTTAGGAAACTTTGCATTTGATGTTCGGAATCAATGCTAGAGCCGTCCGGGGAGAACACCAACATAATGGCCTCTGCGTAATGAATCGATCCAGATCAGCCTGCGCAGTCCGTGCATGCTAATCCGGGCCGACACATTACGTCTTAGGCATAGAGTAATGATTCCTGAAACAGAAAATCCACAGGAGACGAAATATGTCTGTCCGAGTTAGTCTGCGCTGCATTCTTAGGCTGATCCGGGTCGATACTTTAGGCAGAGTCCACAATGTTGGTTTTCTCGCGGGACGTCTCATTTCCAAAGGGTACCACTATTACTGGCGTATGACTGGTCCTATAATGTAATGGTAGGCGCGGGTTATCCTTGTCCAGTATAGCCACTTTTATGACAATATCGCTGCAGGACACCACGAACCTATGCTCTCTGAAGGTATAGTTTATCTGAAACTATTTATTTCTTGCAGTGTTGTGCTTTACATACGACGACCCGAATCCTGTAGACATTAAAGCCTACGATCCGAAATTACAAATATGTTGCAACGGTCTCTATAATAGGACAACGCAAAGTGAACAATGCTGCAACACAAAGGTCATCGATAGCGAAAAGAGACTATGCTGTGGGAGCGTACATATAAACAAATCTACGGATATAGATTGTTGTGCGAGCACTCTCTACTTTAGAAATGTCACACTTTGCTGTCATGGTACACTCGTGCAAAAAACTGAATATTCCGTATGCTGCGGAGATCGAGTGATTTCGGAAATCACGGAAATCTGCTGTGGAGGGCGGACATTCCCGAAAGCGCTCGGTGATGACGGAGCAAAATGTTGTGGCGACTCCCCATGCAACGGTACGGTCCCGCCGATTTATGGACAAACAAACACGTCTGGTATGTAATTGTTTATCATATCAATAGAATGTTGTATTAACAGTTTGACCCGTTCACGGATGCAGGCGAATTTTAGCACATTTGAAGCAGACGACCTGTGGAAAAAGGATGTTACACAATTCTTTCAGTTCGGTCTCAAAATATATTTCCCGGTCCTGGAAGTATAAGCATCTCTTTTGGCACAATAGATATTTTCCAATAAAATATACAGTAAAACGAGCTGTCTCTCTTGAAATCTGAATTGCTTGCCTCTTAGACATTAAATAAATTTTACCAAGTTTCCTGTTGGAAGAGAAATGGAGTGGTCCAATTTTCAACACGGAACAGTCGACTTAAGGAAATTTCGGCTAAAAGTGAAAGAGTGATGAAGTATAAAGGCGTCAATTCATGATCATAGTAAGTATAATATATACGTTTCGTTTCAGGACCTGTGTCAGGTGGTACAATCTCGCCGATTTTTGGACAGACAAACAAGCCTGGTATGTAATGGTGTATCATATCAATAGCAAGTTGTATTAACAGTTTGACCAGCTCACGGATACTGTCGAATGTTAGTACATATGGAAACAGGATCTAACACAATTCTTTCAGCTCAGTCTGAAAATATATTTCCCGGTTCTGGGAATTATAAGCATCTCTTTGGTCACAATGATTTTTTCCAACGAGCTGTCTCTCATCAAATCTGCATTGCTTGCCACTTAGACATTAACTAACTTTTACAAAACTTCCTGTTGGACGAGAAATGGAGTGGTCCAATTTTCAACACGGAACAGTCGACTTTTGAACATTTCAGCAGTGTCAAGAAGTATAAAGGCGTCAATGTATTATCAAAGTTGGTACAATATTTACATTTCGTTTCAGGACCTTTGTCAGGTGTGGCACAGAAAGGAAAGCTCAACACTATATGTGGAATTATTGCTGGTTCAGGTATAATATATTGCAGATCATGATATGTGTGATTTAAAGTCATTGGTCCAATGCCACCAACCTTACTGTGCGCTAAGAAATACTTAAACGCATCTTTCATAATTTTGGTTTCCCTAATATTTTGTTTAACATGAATTGTGGAATGTATTTCAGTAAATAACAAAGTTGACATGAATAGTTACCTTGCTGATGACCATACTTGATAAGAAATTAAACATTTTGGCGTTTTTAATGATGAAATGTGCTCTTAAGTATTGCGGTAATTCTAAGCCCTAAGGCAGGTTAGTGGAATTGGACTCATTGTGAAATTGTGATGTTTTGTTATTGACAAAACATATATTCTCTGAGTATGTCTGATTTCAAGATTGTTTGGCGAAAATGTTCCCAAACTATATTAAACGGTTGAACAACTTTGGCTGCCAGTGAATCTATGTTATTGTTGTCGACTTATTTATAATGTTTGACTTTCAAATGTTTGTATATAATACCTTATCGCAAATGCCCTTTACTAATTATGGCAAATCCCTATTGACCGAACAGATTTATTTGTTTTACAATCTTTCGTGGGACACAAATAATGACCCCTCTTCGGACTCTGTGGGTTGGTCTGTCTGTATATCCATATTTCCGTCATGTTTTCACTTATTGACATATTTGCATGCGACTTTGTGTTTCTTGGAACACTTTTATTTTATTTACTCGACTATTTTCCATTTTATTTCAGTTTTAGTTATTGTTGCCATTTATGGTGCAACTATTGAATATTGGACAAACCATGGCTTAACGAACGGGATAAAGCAACTAGTTGTCTGTATCGTATGTAAGAGACACAAGAAAGAGACTGACGCCGACAGAAAATCACTGTTACATTCCCCGGAACACCCGATTACTAGCATACAAGTAGACCCGCCCCCTGACAGTCGCTCTATTGTGTCGCTTCAATATAGCGTATCTTTGCACGTGGATATTACTTTGCAACAGTTTGAAGATGATTTTGCTAAACCACCATATTCGTGTCCCGGAAATATACTTAAGGACCATTTCAAAGATATTGCCTGCCAGACAATGTCGTCAGAAAAAGCGTGCAACCGACGGACGGTACTCGGTCAGACATTTGAGCACAGCTGCATAGTGGACATGAAAAACCCCATATTTCAGCTGCCGAATTCCGAGGTGTCGGTACGACTTCCTGACAAATATCTGATGCAGTGTCCAATTGAAATGCATGGTTCCTCGTTTGGCGATATTCTTTCCATTCACAACAAGATTAACATACCGACTAGCGAGGATATTGCCTCTCCTGTCGTTGAGTACCTGCTGACTAGTGTTTCGTACTTAAACGATTATGCTGTGGTCACCGTTCCGTTTATCGGACAAAAAGAGCTTATTAGAGTCTGGAAATTCAACTCCGATGATGGCATGAGTACGAAGGTCGAACCAATTGAAGTTCATCGTAAAACTAAAGAAAACAAAGATCAGCCATTATATTATGAGATACAAGGTTGGTGCTTTTGTGATATTCGGAGATCATTAACGGTACGCTGTGAAAACAAACCATAGCGTAATAATGAAACATGTTGAACAATATCTGCCGTCAATTTCATGCTAAAAGAATCAAAGGGATACACATTTCTTTAAACTAAAAAAAGTATATTCAGATTTTTTTTTGTTTAGACAGTTTAAGTCAAGACGGTTTTTAAATTGCCGCCATTTATACTAACTTCAAGTTCTAAATGCAGTTAAATATTACGGATGATTTCAGGTTTCTTTTGATAAGTTTTAAAATAAAATCGTCTACTTTTAAAGAACATCCATTCGTAATTTGACAGAGCAAGGCCATGTTGCTTTTCAATTGATTTCTCTTTCCTTTATTCCGACTGCATTATCCATAAATAATGCTTTCAATACATACTTAGCCCTTTCCCAACTGCAGATGCGTTCTGTCATATTTGCAGCAAATGACATTTTAAAACATTTTGACAAAAGGAAAATTGGTCATGGTGATACATTTTTTGACTACTCAATAATTATTCTTTAATGAAGACTCCAGAGAGAACTTTGAACGTCATGCTTTAAAAGTATTCTGCTGCAGATCTGTTGTATGGTGGAACGATTAATGGGCCTTTTTTCAGTAATGTATCATAAGAACATACGTATGGGAGCGTCCTAGTGCCACAGTCTGTAATATTTTTTAGAAATATTATCTCCTAATTAGGAGATAATAAATCCTTATTAGGAGATAATATCTCTCAAAAATATTACAGACTGTGGCACTAGGACGCTTCTATACATACGTGTATGAATTTTATTCTAGTAAAAAACAGCACTTCTGGAATGCATATCGTTAAAGGATCTTAACTACATTAACGAAAGAGATAGATTCACATCAGCGTGTACACACGGACAATGGCGTTAGCATTTCTTTAAAAGATTTATCATTCATATTTCTTAAACAAAAAATACAATATCATAATGATACATGTTTCCTCCTGTAAATATATGTTCCGCAAATGTTCTTAAAGTCATCTAGTTCATGTCACTGGTAAAACATGCGTTAACAACTAATCGAACTGAGTACATGTATACCCGTGTACACTGAACTGTCGCAGTCACGTTACACTATTCACAGGCGTCCGAATTTCTATTACAGCAACAAGTATCTCTATATTGTCTATACGCTATGATAACAAATGATCGTAATGGTCATTTGGGGAATCCCGCACGTGTTTCTATAAATAGCCCCTCTATAGAGTTCCGACTAGAGTTACACTGGTTCCTCATGAACGGCAAGAGTTTTAACCCTAGTGACGTCATATGAACTTCTGACCCCGACTATTTGCAACCCTGCTTCAAGCGAGAGTTAGAAGAGTTCCAAAATGGCGGAGGGTGGCAATTCTTGATGCTGTAAATAATCATAAAACACAAACCTCTGAGTTCAGTAATCAGTGATGTTTTTATTTGTAAGGTAGATAAATAAGGATTTGTTTAATTGGGCCTTGCAAATAATTGCGATCCGTAATTTAGACAAGAAAACGAGCTTTCTGGTGTCGATAATGAAATAAGTGGATACAAGACGGAGGCTTCCATTTTGAATTTTGACTCTAGAGTAGAGATGTGCGTTCACGAGAACCAAGTGTATGCGCATGCGCCATCGATAAAGGTGCCCCCTGACCCTACCCTCCATGAGGTCGTCATGAACGTATAGAGGGGCTATTTATAGTAACACGTGCTGGATTCCCCAAATCACCATTACGATCATTGTTATCATAGTGTATAGACAATATAGAGAGATTTTTGAGAATTTTAATGAGGTATTGTGTGATTTTCCGCATTTTTTGCTGTTATAGAAATTCGGACGCCTGTGCACTATTTAAGGCGAATATAAACCAAACTGTTTTCCGTATTCATCATGCGAGAGGTGAATTTGCAAGGTATTTACATTTTTTTTTTTTTTTTTTTTTTTTTTCAAAACAGGGGACACAGCGCGTATTTACACACGATCCTTCTCCGGATTCTTCATCACAAAAGAGAGACACAATAGGCAGGACTGCCTAAATCTCCATGCGTACTTATTTGGGTCACACAAACGGATTTCCCCGGGTAGAAACGACGTACGACTAAGGTTGTATATCGCAGACGAAATCATGAAATTCAAAGATTTTAAACAGGTATGTAGATCTATAGATAAGCTAGAGCCATTTACTCCCATTTTCCATATACAACAAAAAGGAGAAGTTGATTGATTGATTGGGGTTTAACGCCGTTTTCAACAATTTGTCAGTCATATCACGGCGACCAGTTCACCTACTCATGCGTTTCCTGGTTTCCTCGCAACAGTACTCCACACAACATACATTCCAAGCAACTGGCTGCTTTTCCACATAGACTGTTAGTCCATTGGTGAACGACGAATGACGCTTGTCACAATGATTTTTGTCAAACATCGGAAGTTATGTTGGCCAAGCGTGGATTCGAACTCACAACCCCTTGATTGACAACCCACGTCGCTGGCGACTGAGTTACCGGGGCTCGGCTTTATGTGAGAAAGCTATTTGTTTTTCACCTAGTATCAACATTTCTTCAGGCGGCACATTTGATCATTGTCGCGTTCTTGCGTTTTACGTAATCAAATGTTAACTTTCATTTATTAAGGACATGTTTAAAAATGAAGAGTGTGGGGGCCGACATTTATTGATCGATCAGCCGATAGCTTTGACGGAAGAAGTGCGTGAAGAGGATATTCTTGAGGTCTGCTTTACCGTGAACACAGGCGAAGGGGAACAATGGGTCCATAGAATACATCCCGGAACCGGTCAGCCCATTTACCCAGTGGTCAAGGTAAGAATCTCAATATATGTCCAAACACGTTTTGGTGTCGGGTTTTTGCCACACGAAAGATCAAATATCTTCAGTGTGTATAGATTATACACCAAACAAATTCCTTCTTCATTTCCATGTAAATCTACCTGTTTCCGTCCTCAATTGTCACACTTTCTAAGCGTTTCTCATGTAAAACAACATATATCATTGAAAAGAGTTACCTCCTAGCTTTAAAATAATCCGAAGAAAATGGGGGTGGTGGTGATGGTATACACTCATGTCTACGCAGTTTTAGGGGCTATTTGGGTCTACATCAGCAAGTCAGCGGATGTATTCGGCGTAATTTGACCTATACCTTTGGTTTAGTATGTGATCGCGTAAGAACACAAGTAAATGAGATCCAAATCTTAGATTTGTTTTGAAAACGGAAATTGAGCAACTGCATATAGAAACTGACAGCTAGTGTGTTCAGTAGTCCGAAGCAGAACCCCGTCATCGAGATGCCTATACGACAAGGTGTCGATTAGTTACTCTTTCACTGTTGAATGCCATAATGTCGACTCTTCCATATTGATAATTGGATCACTCAATCTTAATTTGTTACAATTTAATGTCCAAGTGACAAGCAATGCAGATTTCAGTAGCGACAGCTCGTAACGAATCTGCATAATTTGCAAAAATCTTAAATTGCCGTTGGCCGCGAAAGAGTTAAGATCATTAGCAGTATGTGCTCAGGCAGCTGGTTTTATATGTTCCTGGTCGCAAAATCCCGAAGGTCCGTTTTCCTACGGCGTAATCCACATGATACATTTGGTTGAAAATGTCAGAGGTTATAACATTACACGAATAACCCTTTGGCTAACAGTAAGTGTGAAAGTGGTAGTAATCCCTTGATGAGCGGGATCTGCCTTTGGCATTTTTCACACAAACGGCACTAGTACTGGTTAAGTCTCCAAGAAGCAGACATCTAGCGTGATTAAAATAAGCTTAAAGGTTGATTCGCTGTCAATATAAAATAAATAATGTTAAACTATGTGGTATGATGGTACTCCGGACTCAGCCGAGTCTTTGCTTTCCCACGAGATACAACCTCGGTGGTATCATGGTTTACACTTCCGCATCGGGAGCCGGAAATCTGGTTTCGATCCCCTGTCGAGTCAAACCAAAGTATAATAAAGAAATATTTTGGAAATGGAATTAATGGTGTCACTCCTTCGCCGTCATGGACATGCAGACACTACGACTGAAGCATCGGTGCCATCATTAATAATACCGGTAGTACTGGTCATTTATCCGGGAAACACCGTGATATAATCTTATTACCGTTGAACGATGTGTTACAAAAAGGCAATTGAAGGCTTTTGGAAACATTGCAGATTCTGGTGAAACAGCTCGTGACTAGCTGTCTCTCCTGAAATCGGCATTGCTTGCCATGCAATTAGACGCAGGCGACACACCATCACATGTATTCCATTCAACGCGTTTGTATTTATTTACAGATAATTAAGTTTGAAGACATTGTGACGAAGTGTCCTGAATGTCCGAACTGCCATTTTAAGTCTAAAAGGATTCCCGACGTCGTGGAATGGTATCTGGAGAATTCTGGTTCGATCAGTGACACCTTCAGTTGTTTGGTGGATATTAATTGTATATCGGGACAGAACCAACAACTTAATGTTATAACAGTCGACGAATTACTTCTCCGACAAGTGGACAGGCGACCGGTGGAGGTTAGTATTTTATCCTTTCTCACATTCCGATGCATTGATTGGTTGTTTTTTTACGCCGCTTTCAACAATGTTACAGTTATATCACGGCGTCTCCTGGGTTCGTTACCAGTACCAATGGTCCGTTTATCCTAACACCAGTCAGTCAGTCGTAATGTTTACCTTATATCAATGGGTGCAACAAGGCAGCCATTACCACTTTTTTAAGTCTTTTGTATGACCCGATTGGGGATCGAACCCACGGCCTCCCGCACTCTAGGCAGACACTGTACCATTACAGCAGCCAGGCGGCTAATATGCAAATGCACTTTGACTCATTTGTAGCAAAGCACTCTTGAAAAGGTTGTGAACAAAATCTGACAATGCTCACATTAAGAAATGTTTCCAATTGTTATAATGTCAAAGCTCTATTGCAAGTTTTTACGTTCACTTATATTATTTATATATCTTCTTTTGCATGTTTGTGTTTGTTTGGATAGTTTTTTTTTGCAACAGTATCTCAGTTAATGTAACGGTACTTGTTTGATAAATTAATGGAAATTGCAGTTACTTTACTAACTCTTCAATGAATGTCAGTGGTGCCTCCCCTGTGGCAATCTGTTCCTTGCAGCCCTCGGCAAGGGGAAACGCTTTATTATTATGTTCAACGCGATTTGCATATCACTTCAGATAACACTCCTTCATTCCAAAATGTCTTTTTAAAAGAGTCAAGGCAATATAACACTTTTATACAAATCACATTTCATTTTCGTTTAGGGTTTGAATAGAAAGAAAGCAACCAACTTTATAATGATCCTGATTTAAAAAACTGACTTATAGAGATCTTAAATTAATATAATTTAGCCGTTCCACGAGAAAATCAACATTGTTGACTCTGCGTTATGTATCGACCCAAATCAGCCTAAGCATGTCGCACTTTTCGCCTACTATTGAGTTCCTGTTTCAGGAATCATTAATGTATAAAGGAATAATTAATGTATACCTCTAGCTCCCTGAGACGGAATGTATCGATATATTACGCATATTCCATAATGTCAGTTTTCTTGTGGAACGGCTCAATTATTTAGCTCACCTGGCCAATAAGTGTTCGGTTTAAGCAATTGTGATCACTCATCGTCTGAAAGTCATCGTTTCGAAATGCGTCGTCTGTTCAAACTTTTCTCTCTGAAAATACTAGTCCGATTTCAAAATAAATTATCAGGAATGCGCCTAGGTGAGCGGTATAGGACCAATGTAATGTGGTCATCTCGTTATGGTTTGATTTTTATTTTATTATTTTAAAGGAATCAAATGAAGTAGATCGACTTGAAGCACTGAAAGATTTTCTAGTAAGGATGGACGAACATGACCAAGCAAAGTTTATAAAAATAATAAAGTGAGTTATTTATATTATTTTCTCTTTAAAATAGCAAAGTGTCAGAAATGTATATGAACAATTCACTGTAACGCTTCTACAACAGTCAATAATCTTTCAAACATAGTGTTAAAAGTAGCGGATTCAGGTTGATCAATAGCCCTTTTTCCAGAATGTTTTCTACACTTCAAAGTAATATTCCAAATTGTTTTGACTTTTTTCATGGAATTCCAAACACGCCATATACAGTCGTCAACTATTGAATCCATGTTCTACATATTTATTGATACAGCTACTATTTCAACATGTATACTGGGATCCTTTTTTACAGGGAAAGCTATGGCTGTACAGGAACACGAATTCCAGACATGTTCACGGATCTACTGCGTACAATGAAAGCCGTTGGTGTTTACGAGGCTACAGTGGCCACGCTAAAACTCGGTAACTTGAAGCAGCAGCTACATAATCTAGAAAATAAAAATATTCTGGAGGACGCGTATTTCCCTAAACCAGTACAGAGGACAGGGGAAGATGCTTCATCAGAAACAGATAGGCAGAGGGGATTGGTGCATTCTAATACACAGAGGCATGCAAATGGTCAGGCTTCACATGGACAGTCTAGTGGTCAAGCTTCACTTGGTCAGCAAGGGGGTCAAGCTTCACATGGACAGTCAGGTGGTCAGGCTTCACTTGGTCAGCCAGGTGGTCAGGCTACCCTTGGACAGTCAGTTGGTCAGGCTACACTTGGACAGTCAAGTGATCAGGCTACACTTGGTCAGTCAGGTGGTCAGGCTACACTTGGGCAGTCAGGTGGTCAGGCTACACTTGGTCAGTCAGGTGGTCAGGCTACACTTGGTCAGTCGGGTGGTCAGGCTACACTTGGACAGTCAGTTGGTCAGACTTCACTTGGACAGTCAGGTGGTCAGGCTACACTTGGACAGTCAGTTGGTCAGGCTACACTTGGTCAGTCGGTTGGTCAGGTTACACTTGGTCAGTCAGGTGGTCAGACTACAATTGGTCAGTCAGGTGGTCAGACTACACTTGGTCAGTCAGGTGGTCAGGCTACACTTGGTCAGTCAGGTGGTCAGACTACACTTGGACAGTCAGGTGGTCAGGCTACACTTGGTCAGTCAGGTGGTCAGGTTACACTTGGTCAGTCAGGTGGTCAGACTACACTTGGACAGTCGGTTGGTCATGTTACACTTGGTCAGTCAGGTGGTCAGGCTACACTTGGTCAGTCAGGTGGTCAGACTACACTTAGTCAGTCAGGTGGTCAGACTACACTTGGACAGTCGGTTGGTCAGGCTACACTTGGTCAATCAGGTGGTCAGACTTCACTTGGACAGTCAGGTGGTCAGGTTACACTTGGTCAGTCAGGTGGTCAGGCTACACTTGGTCAGTCAGGTGGTCAGACTACACTTGGACAGTCGGTTGGTCAGGTTACACTTGGTCAGTCAGTTGGTCAGACTACACTTGGACAGTCGGTTGGTCAGGCTACACTTGGACAGTCAGGTGGTCAGGTTACACTTGGTCAGCCAGGTGGTCAGGCTATACTTGGTCAGTCGGGTGGTCAGGCTACTCTTGGTCAGCCAGGTGGTCAGGTTACACTTGGTCAGTCAGTTGGTCAGACTTCACTTGGGAAATCGGTTGGTCAGGCTTCATTTGGACAATCGGTTTGCCAGGCTACGTATGCTGGTAAATATAACAATGTCTTCAACGTAACGCGTGAGTACCCAACTGGAAGCTCTGCTGGCGCTACCGGTTATCTAAAAGATGAAATTAAACAATCAGAATACTTTAATCATGACAACGCCCTGTGTCGCAATGAGCTCGGATCAGATCTACCTGTGTGTTCATATCCTCGTGCAGGTGGAGATCAGGATGCAAACAAATTAGGCAGATATGTACAACAGTCTGTACCAACAGAAAGTGTGGAACTTGCCGAGTGGAAACGCACAGTGCCTGTACAAGAACACGCGTCTTTGGACGATACATTTCTTAAACAAACTAGTTGGTCTGATACGGAGTAACCTTCATCCTACTTTGTCCGGTGAAACGGTTTGGTAGCTGATGTTTTTCCAACCCATCAATCAAATGTGCTGCATTTGTTTCCAAACTGTCCACACAAACGGCGCGAGTATAGGTTAAGTCTCCAGGAAGCAGACATCGAGCGTGATTAATATAAGCTGAAAGCTTGTTTCGTAATCGATGTAAGATAAATTCGTTTAAACTAAATGTACAGCTACTATTTTGATTAATTGTCCTTGCTGTGTAACCATATTTTTATCAATATTCCTTGTTATGTATAAATATTTAGCTACTATTTTGATTAATTGTCCTTGCTGTGTAACCATATTTTCATTAATATTCCTTGTTATGTATAAATATTTTCATTAATTTTCCTTGCTGTGTAAAAATATTTTGATAAATTTTCCATACTGTGAAAAATATTTGACACCTCTGCAGGAGACCAGTCTTGAAAATGACCACCATTGGAAACAGCCTTGAAAAAACCCGAGCAATTTCTTAATTATTCCGAATATAAAATTCGTATTTCAATACTTTCAATCAGATATGGAACAAAAACTGTAGATCTAAAAAGGATTATGCAATATGAGAGATAACGTTGTAGTTTCAAAATTGTGTTAATTTCTGGCATTGCCAAAGTTGTATATATACCTGCCAAATGTTGATGAAAGGTATGAGTGTATTTTTGTATCTGGCAATGACATTATAAGAATTACATGTTTACTTTATAGCATTGTGTTGACAGTGCTGAATATGAGCCGTTCCACGAGAAAAAAAAACTCATTAAAGACTCTGCGTAATGTGTCGACCCAGATCAGCCTGCGCAGTCCGCGCAGGCTTATCCGGGCCTACACATTCCGTCTCAGGGGGATAGAGGTATAGAGTAATGATTCTCTATCCCCCTGAGGAGGCGAAAAGTGTATGTTTGTGTTAGCCTGCGCGGCATGTTTAGGCTGACTATTCCATGTTCAAAATCGGTCGTCTCCATTTATCATGTAATAAAAGTTGTGGACTATTTTGATAACTAAAGGGCAAACAATGCTGATTTCTGGTGAGACAGCTCGTTACGAGCTGACTCATCTGAATCTGTATTGTTTGTTTAAATCTCAATATTGCCTTTGGCTCCGAAAAACAAAAAGAAAAATGGGTTTTCGCGGTCAGAAAATAGTCCTAATATGTAATACTTAATAAACTGCTAACTAATCGCAAAACATACTTGTATGACCGATAATGGTTCCTTTAACTCGTCCATCTATCGTGACGTTTGTGTTTACCGGATACACGGTCTCAGCCATTTTTTAAACATTCGCGGATGAATACAAAACTAGTGATTCGGTCATGTTATATTACACACATTACATATAAAGAAATACGTAATGGGTATATAAGAATAATCAAAAAGTGTTGAAACCATTGCTGCAAAAGAAAAAAATAGTCATTATGAGAAATTTCAGCTTTTGCCACAATGTTTTAAACAACCGTCTACTTGCACATGTGTCAATGTGCGTCCGTATATGGAATAAGCGAATCGAATATATTCCGTCTAAATACTTGTATGTAAATAATATTTCCACTAATGTGAATTGTTTTTATAAAAAATGATTACATGAGCCGTCCCACGAGAAAACCAACAGTATGGCCTATGCGTAATGTATCGACCCATATCAGCCTGCGCAGTCGTCGCAGATTGATCCGGGCCGACACATTCCGTCTCAGGGGGATAGGGGTATAGAGTATTGATTCCTGAAACAGAAAATCCACAGGAGGCGAAAAGTGTCTATCCGGGTAAGCTTGCGCGGCATGCTTAAGCTGATCCGGGACGATACTTTACGCAGAGTCCACAAGGTTGGTTTTCTCGCGGGATGGCTCAATTATGGTATAAATGACACAGAGTTTGATTTTAACCATTAATTCTGCCATACAGATACATGGTGACTCCTATGCAGCCGACGACTTATCAAAACATTATGGCAAAAGCAGAAACTACTCATGATGAGTAATGTCTTAAATCTACTTTAATAATCAAACTCTCGTTTACGGACATCGTCTGCTGCAGATTTGTTGTATGTGTGAAAGGGTTAAAAACAGTGCAAATTTATACTTCATATTAATAGTAGTCACGTGATCAGGAAATGCGACGCTGAAAGAGTTAACATACATAGATGATTGAGTGATTGATTGATTGATTGATTGATTAATTGATTGGGGTTTAACGCCATTTTCAACCATTCTTCATTCATATCACGACGGCCAGTTTACCTACTCATGTGTTTCCAAGCTTTCTCACACCAGTACACCACACAACATACTTTCCGAGCAGCTGGCTGCTTTTCCACATAGACTGTTAGCCCATTGGTGAAAGACGAATGACGCTTGTCAAACGTCGGAAAGAATGTTGGCTTAACTCGGATTCGAACTTACAGCCCCTGTATTGACAGCTCGTGTAGCTACCGACTGAGCTACATAGATGTGTTACTATAAATGTGTTAACCCTTTTCCATCTGCAGACGCATGTTGACGCAATAGCAGCAGGCGATTTTTGAAAACCATAAAACTGCTCATGATGAGACGGAATGTGTCGGCCCGGATCAGTCTGCGGGGACTGCGCAGGCTGATCTTGGTCGATACATAATGCAGAGGCCATAATGTTGGTTTTCTCGCGAGACTACTCATTTGTAATTTTAACTATTTGCCGCGCACAGCATCTGCAGCAGACGACCTTTGAAAGCAAAATGGCAAAAGGTGAAATTGCTCAGAACGAGCACTTTCTCCCTTTGCCAAAATATATTAACCTATATTTAAAAGTTAAACGTTCTTTTCAGAGAATTTGTTTATGTTTGCTTAATCCTTTCCCACATGTAGACGCATTTTGACGCCTCTGCAGCAGACGAGTTTTGAAACTAGTGTGAGAAAAGGGGAAATTACTCGTAATGTGCAATTTTATCTGTTGCCACAATGTTTTCAATTCTGTTTAATAAATACACTTTTGTTGATAGAGATTTTCTATAGTCTTATCTGGATGTTTTCAGTCGACTGCTGTAGATTTCTTGTATGTGGGAATGGGTTAAATGTGTTTGTATAGGGGAAAGCCTTAAGCTGAATATATTATGAGATTATATGATATCCTACTAAGCTGTATACAGTGATTGCTGCTGTAATTTTGATGAGGTCTTCCTCATTGGAGGTCTTCCTCATTGATAAACAATACAAATATAAAGAAAACTTAATTCGCCTCTAGATTATATCAATTCCCTCCGAGACCTCCTATCCATACAGTGATTTTGGACGATTAGCCCTTACCCACTTGTATGCGCATGAACAGCAACAACCTTTCCAAACATTGTGACAAATTGAGGAAGTGTTCGATCCGGATCAGACTAAGAATGCCGAGCAGGCTAACCCGGGCAGACACTTTTCGCCTCCTTTGGATTGTCTGTTTCAGGAATCATTACTCTACACATCTATCACCCTGAAACGGAATGTGTCGGCCTGGATTAGCCTGCGCGGAATGCGCAGGCTAATCTGGGTCGATACATTACGCAGAGACCATAATGTTGGTTTTCTCGTGGGACGGCTCATTATTTGCCTCAATGGTATACTTACTATACTTACTGCGCAATCCGCGCAGGCTAATCTGGGTCGACACATTACGCAGAGACCATAATGTTGGCTTTCTCGTGGGACGGCTCAATATGTACCTCAATGGTATACTGACTATACTTACTGCGCAATCCGCGCAGGCTAATCTGGGTCGATACATTACGCAGAGACCATAATGTTGGTTTTCTTGTGGGACGGCTCATTATGTGCCTCAATGGTATACTTACTACTCCTATGGAAAGTAGCTTTAAAGGGATTACATTCAAATGAGCAACAACTTCAGCTTTTCGTTGGAATTTAATTGTATGTTGGATGAAGTTGATTGGTTTGCTTGTGTGCATGTTGGCATTGTACCGCTTTCAACATTATTTAGTTCATATCTTGACACTGGTCAGTTAGTCGTTAACTCTGCCGACAACCCTGAGCCCCAAAGAGGGAAGCAATTGCTACACATTTAAAAGTCTGTGGTATGGTCCAACCGGGAGTCGAACTTTAGTTTCCCGCTCCCAAATGAAGGTGAGTATATGAATTATCATGTGCAGACCAATTTGCACCAGACATAGGTTACCTCATTACAGTCATGATGTTGGTAACCTCATTACAGTCATGATATAGGTTACCTCATTACAGTCATGATATCGTTTACCTCATTACAGTCATGATATAGGTTACCTCATTAGAGTCGTGATATCGGTTACCTCATTACAGTCATGATATAGGTTACCTCATTACAGTCGTGATATAGGTTACCTCATTAGAGTCGTGATATCGGTTACCTCATTACAGTCATGATATCGGTTACCTCATTACAGTCATGATATAGGTTACCGTATTACGGTCATGATATAGGTTACCTCATTACAGTCATGATATAGGTTACCTTACCTCATTACAGTCGTGATATAGGTTACCTCATTACAGTCATGATATCGGTTACCTCATTAGAGTCGTGATATAGGTTACCTCATTACAGTCAGGATATAGGTTACCTCATTACAGTAATGATATCGGTTACCTCATTACAGTCATGATATAGGTTACCTCATGACAGTCATGATATAGGTTACCTCATTACAGTCGTGAAAAAGGTTACCTCATTACAGTCGTGATATCGGTTACCTCATTACAGTCATGATATAGGTTACCTCATTACAGTCGTGATATAGGTTACCTCATTACAGTCGTGATATCGGTAACCTCATTACAGTAGTGATATCGGTTACCTCATTACAGTCATGATATCGGTTACCTCATTACAGTCATGATATAGGTTACCTCATTACAGTCATGATATAGGTTACCTCATTACAGTCGTGATATAGGTTACCTCATTACAGTCATGATATAGGTTACCTCATTACAGTCATGATATCGGTTACCTCATTACAGTCATGATATCGGTTACCTCATTACAGTCATGATATCGGTTACCTCATTACAGTTGTGATATCGGTTACCTCATTACAGTCATGATATCGGTTACCTCATTACAGTCATGATATCGGTTACCTCATTACAGTCGTGATATCGGTTACCTCATTACAGTCATGATATAGATTACCTCATTACAGTCGTGATATAGGTTACCTCATTACAGTCGTGATATCGGTAACCTCATTACAGTAGTGATATCGGTTACTTCATTACAGTCCTGATATCGGTTACCCCATTACAGTCGTGATATCGGTTACATCATTACAGTCATGATATCGGTTACCTCATTACAGTTATGATATCGGTTACCTCATTACAGTTATGATATCGATTACCTCATTACAGTCGTGATATCGGTTACCTCATTACAGTTATGATATCGGTTACCTCATTACAGTCGTGATATCGGTTACCTCATTACAGTTATGATATCTGTTACCTCATTACAGTCGTGATATCGGTTACCCCATTACAGTCGTGATATCGGTTACCTCATTACAGTTATGATATCGGTTACCTCATTACAGTCGTGATATCGGTTATCTCATTACAGTCATGATATCGGTTACCTCATTACAGTTATGATATCGGTTACCTCATTACAGTCGTGATATCGGTTATCTCATTACAGTTATGATATCGGTTACCTCATTACAGTCATGATATCGGTTACCTCATTACAGTTATGATATCGGTTACCTCATTACCGTCGTGATATCTGTTACCTCATTACAGTCGTGATATCGGTTACCTCATTACAGTCGTGATATCGGTTACCTCATTACAGTCGTGATATCGGTTACCTCATTACAGTCGTGATATCGGTTACCTCATTACAGTCGTGATATCGGTTACCTCATTACAGTCGTTATATCGGTTACCTCATTACAGTCGTGATATCGGTTACCTCATTACAGTCGTGATATCGGTTACCTCATTACAGTCGTGATATTTGTTACCTCATTACAGTCGTGATATCGGTTACCTCATTACAGTCGTGATATCGGTTACCTCATTACAGTCGTGATATCGGTTACCTCATTACAGTTATTATATCGGTTACCTCATTACAGTCGTGATATCGGTTACCTCATTACAGTCGTGATATCGGTTACCTCATTACAGTCGTGATATCGGTTACCTCATTACAGTCGTGATATCGGTTACCCCATTACAGTCGTGATATCGGTTACCTCATTACAGTCGTAATATCGGTCGTTATTGCATTTATTGCCCCCCCCCCCCCCCACACCCCCACCCCCCGTGGTGTAGACTTTGGTGAAATGATTGCTAAATGTCTTTGCAATAAAATATTAGGTCTTGTATCGAATTCAATATAAGATAGGTAACCGAGCGAGTTGTAAGCGTCTGTGATCTGGAACCGGGCGTCCCGGATTCGATCCTCAGTTGCGGCGGTCATGGTGGAGTGCCCTTGGGCAAGGCACATTTCCTAGCCTATAGTACAGTACAGTACAGTTGAAAATGAGGTTAAACCCCAATAAAAAAAAATCAATTTAAGACAGGACATCGGTGTAAACGGATCATGATGAACAGACAACACGCATTGATATTGATAGCGCTTATCAGTGATTGCATATTTGACATACACTTTTATCAGTGGGCGTCATATCGTTATGTCATGTTATAAAAATATATTTACAATTGAAATCCAAACATACGAGAACTTATTTAGGTACTCGAAAGTCGAATATTGCAGGTATGATACTTTTTTTATTGTTACTTTTTGTTTAGAATATGAAACTTTGTTTTAAAAAGTCGTACTTAAAAAAACAACCGGAACTAGAAAACGAGACGTCTTGCTTTAAACCTTTTCCACATACGGCAATTTTTCATCGGATGACTTCGAAAAAACATGTGGTTTTAAATGTTATAAATAAATATTATTGAATAGATTTGAAAACAATATGGCAAAAATGGGAATTGGTCATTATGAGCAATTTGTCCTTGTGACATAATAATTTCAATAGATGTATGTTGCAAAATGCGTCTGCAAGTGCGAAATTGTTTATGTACCTGATATATTGGTACTTAATCTGTTTGCGGTACTCGATACTGAAAGGCCGGTTTTGCCCATGTTTACGTAGTTTGATATTCGAAGAAGTAAACATGAATTAAATTCGTTCAGAATTTATTCGGAAAAGTGTAATGTAAGCATTACATGGTGTCCGATTTATATTTATCTATAACAAAGAAATGAGTATAAATATTTTAGTTATTTCTTTTTGGCTTTTTGGATCCATCGACTGCGCAGAGCATTTCTTTATTTATCATAATTGTCATTTCCGCCAATTTAAACCATTCAGACGTGTTATGACAGATTTTCGGCAGACTATGTTTGGAGACGTTAATCTCTTAAACTCTTCGTTTCTTAATTTTTAATTAACTTTCACAAAAATGAGCACCGGATTTGAACTATTCTAGCATTAATTAAATTCATATTATACAATTTGGTAGCTGTAAGTCCAAGGGATGTGGGTTCAAATTCGGGCACTAGATATTCTACATTGTGAAGGTGCCATACGAATATCATGCAGGGAAAAGAAGTAGGGTGGAGTAACAATGGGAAATATAAGTTAGGGGCACTGAAATAAATAATTAAAAAGGGTAAAAAAAAAAAAAAAAAAAAAAAAACTTTTTATATTTTACAGGATCACAAATGTAAACGGTTGAAAGCCAAGGCTGTCAACCTGAAGGTAGAGTGGATATCATCTCGACTTAAAAGTAAGTTTTATTTATTAATTAACCATTTCCCACTTATAAACGTATTTTGGCGCATCTGCAGCAGACGGCTTTAGAAAAACATTGTGACAAATGGAGAAGTTGCTTATGGTGAATACTTTCTCCATTTGCCTCAATGTTTTCAACTCTATATAATAATTAAACTCCCAATTATAAAAGATTTTTCAGATTTTTACCAGAATATTTTCAAAGGCGTCTGTTGATGATTTGTTATATGTGGGTGAAGGGTTGAAGGTCTCTTGTATATGTTCCACGCCTTTGTAATGTTTACATGTTTCTGTATCAAATTGCTTGAATTCCACTGCGCAGAACAGCATCAATCCTGATTCGGCTGACATTTTAAAATAAGAAATTGAATAGGGCCAAGTTTGGAAATGATTACAAATCACCGGTATAAGATATTCTCCCAATTGAGGTCACTGGTGTGATCCCCGGCTGGGAAATACCAATTCTTTAAAAGTTGTAGTAATGGGGCTGCAGTCCTTGGCGCTAAGGGTTGTAGGACTGTCTGACTGGTATCAGGATAAATGGAGAAGTAGTACTGGTTCAGTTAGTAAACTCCGTGATATAATTGAACATTTGTTGAAAGCAGCGTAAAACACAAAACAATTCAATTCAAACAAGAATTAATATTCTACTATTGGAAAACGTATAATATCTCACCAGCTCTGCTTTAAAAAGATACTCTTTTAAACAGTGAAACGCAAATTGGTTCTGGGTTTTCGTGATATACGTTTCTGTTTCGGTTTCAGTGAATGGCGGGGCAGGTTAGCGACCATTATCTACTGTACATTACTCAACAAAAACAAATGAACTTAAACCAGGTGTACAGTCGTCTAAAATTGGTCGCAGTTTTTTCTTAGTATTTCGTTATCTTAATCATTGAATTATGAACTAGAAGCTCGTGACACAAAGAATGTTGACACATGACTAAGTTGTCATAAACAGTTACCTTGTTTACTAAAAGTACTTGGTATCTTTCATTAGGTAAACAAACATTATGTGATACGCTCTTAACCCTTTCCCACATACAACAAATCTGCAACATTTAGGAACTCTCTTTAAATGAAAGTACAATAACTGAATATAATTGAAAACATGGTGACAAAAGGAGAAATTGCTTGTTTTGAGCGATTTCTTTTTTTGTCGCCATTTTTTAAAAAAAGCCGTCTGCTACAGAAGCGTCAGAAAGTGTCTATATGTGGAAAACGGTTGAGGTATAACTTGGCGTTAATCAAGGTTGGTGGACTTGGATCCAGAAGTGAGTATTCAGTGTACTGACATGCATTCAGATCCCAAATCGCTGCTCGTGTAAATCCAGTGATAGTGTTAGTGACTTTATTGAACATCCTAAAATAAAACAATGTTGTGTGATGTACTGCTCTGAGAAAGCCAGGGTTGGTGAACTGTCCGCCGTAATATGACTGAACATTGTTGAAAAAGGTGTTAAAACCCTTAATTAACCAATAAATAAATAAATCAATCAATCAATCAATCAATCAATCAATCAATCAATTAATCAATCAATACTTGTCTGAACACTTTCCCTTATACGACACTTCCTTATAACATAGGATGCGTTAAGACCCCAAATCGCTTGACGCTGCTCGGGTATATCCAGTCAACGTATTTGTTACTAAACATCCTACAAAAATAATCTCAGAGTCAAACATTAACCAAAGACATAAGAAAAGTTCATCCCCAGGGTGAGATATTTGCCCCCAGAGCATCTTCCTTACAACACCTGCAAATGATATGTTGTGTGTACTCAAAGGAATCCTTTCCGAGATTTTTTTTTTTTGAAACCTCTAACATAGGGTTATAGAGTTAAGGGTAAACTTGAAGTAAGCATTATATATATATAACTCTGATCTCAGCACGAGAACATATAAAGATATTATATAAACCTGACGACTACAAAATGACAGTTATATCACACTGTAGAATGAAATAGTACTGTCATTTTGTATGCTGTTATTTGTTTACTACTTTATGCAACGTCTGACAATATCTTAAAATTATGCAGAAATGCGAGTCCAATCTATATTCTAACAAGAAATATATTTAAAAAAGATAAACGGCGATAATAATCAAAACAACAATAATTTTCCATGAATTATAAAATTTGCGCAATAATCTATGTGTTTACCAAAGGCTAATCGGCCATCCCCATCCAGCTTCCGTTTTTATAAATAGATTATCAAGGCTGATAATACGCCACTTGACTGGAGAATACGCGAGGCTCCCAAGCGGTGTATAAGTTTCAATTGACGATAAATAACTGAAAACTTATCATATTTCAAAAATGATTAATATTTTGCTCTTAAATATTATATTTCATACCTTTTTCATTGAAATTTATTTTTTAAGGAAAACAATTAAAAGTTAGTATGCAGAACATTTCATTTTAAAACTTCATCTTATTAGTGCCTCTCGTAGGATCGCCAACTTAACTATGAACCAAACAAAACATTTCATTTCCTTTATTTCTTCGATATGATTCATTAAAAACAACATTTGACTTGTCTACAATCTAAATCATTTGTTTTACATCTAGGATAAAACTGAGGTAGGATTAATGTAAAGATATTGCTTATGTCAGTATTTAGTCACCCTGCGGCGTTTAATCAGTTGCATAACTGATAACACACGATTTATGACGTGAAGTGTACCAAATCCTCGATATTATTGTATTTGTTAATGCCCCCTGCACATACATGAATTTTTCTTACGAGTCCTTACGGATCGCCAACTCGTAGTCAATCTTTTTACGATTGTCCACGGATTGATTTTTTTGTAAATAACTCGTTACAATCCGTACGTATCGTAAACAGCTCGCAGCAAAACGTAACCATCCGTAAACTGCTCGCAAGAATCCGTAAATTGGGAAATACCAATACTTTAAAAGTTGTAGCAATGGCTGCCCTCCTTGGCGCTAAGGGTTGTGGGACTGTCTGACTGGTATCAGGATAAATGGACAAGTAGTACTGGTAACTTACATAGTAAACGCTGTGATATAATTGAACATTTGTTGAAAGCGGCGTAAAACACAAAACAATTAATATTCTACTATTGGAAAACGTATAATATCTCACCAGCTCTGCTTTAAAAAGATACTCTTTTAAACAGTGAAACGCAAATTGGTTCTGGGTTTTCGTGATATACGTTTCTGTTTCTGTTTCGGTTTCAGTGAATGGCGGGCAGGTTAGCGACCATTATCTACTGTACATTACTCAACACAAACAAATATATCTAAACCAGGTGTCTAAAATGGGTCGCAATTTGTTCTCAGTATTTCGTTATCTAAAACATTGTACTATGAACTGGACACTCGTGACACAAAGAATGTTGATACAATATTCAGGTGCAAAGTTAAAGGGGACATATGAGCTCGTCCATGGGGAAATGTACCAGTTGGCCTTTGTGAACAGTGTAGATCCAGATGAATCTTTATGTCTTCAAAGTCTGATCAAGATCTACATGATTCACTTAGCGTTAAGTAATATTTAACCACTTAAGAGCTTAATTAATTATTGTTGTTTCTCTACTACTTTGTCAAACACATGTGGTGGAATGTATTAAAGAAAATGTTGACATAAATAGTAACCTTGTTTACTAAAAGTACTTGGTATGTTTATTAGGTAAACACACAGTATGTGATACGCTCTTAACCCTTACACACATACAGACAATCTGCAGCAGGCGACTTTGAAAACATACCGAATATTTTTAGGAACTCCCTTTAAATGTAAGTACAATAACTGAATAGAGTTGAAAACATGGTGACAAAAGGTGAAATTGCTCGTTTTGAGCAATTTCTTCTTTTGTCGCCATGTTTTCAAAAAGCCGTCTGATGCAGAAGCGTCAGAAAGCGTCTATATGAGGGAAACGATTTAGTAGTAAAGTATTACTTGGCATTAATCAAGGTTGGTGGAATAGGAACCATAAACGTGTATTCACTGTACTAACATGCATTCCGATCCCAAATCGCTGCTCGTGTAAATACAGTGGTAGTGGTAGTGTCTTAACTGAACATCCTACAAAAAAAACAATGAGCTAACAGTACATGTGGGAAAGCAGCCAGTTGTTTGGAAAGAAGGTTGTGTACTGCTGTGAGAAAGCCAGGGTTGGTGAACTGTCCGCCATAATATGACTGAATTTTGTTGAAAAAGGTGTAAAACCCCATTCAATCAACCGATCAACCAATCAATCAATCAATCAAACAATCAATCAATCAATCAGTCAACATTTGTCTGAACCCTTTCCCTCATACGACAATTCTGCAGCAGACGACTTTGAACATATCTTGTCAAAAAATTAGAAAATCTCTATAATTGAATGGATAACCTATGACTACTTAAAGTGGAAAACATTGTGGCAAGAGGAGAAATTGCTCGTTTTGAGCAATTTCTTCTTTTGTCAATATATGTTTTCAAAAAGTCGTCTGCTGCAGAGGCGTCTTTATGAGGGTAAGGGTTAATTAATCAGGTGAAAGATCTTTTCCCCATAATAGCTCCCTTATTATACCAGCAAATTCTATGTTGTGTGTACTAAAACAAATCATATCACAGAGTAAGACAGAGTCTGAAACCTTATAACATCGGGTATATCCAATCAACTTCTTAGTTACTTTACTCAGTGTGTGTATACCACGTGACCTTTGACGTCATATTTGCATGGGCAGACGGCAAAAAATTGCCCATTATAAGAATGTAAAAACAATGGTAACTTTTTTTTATTTCTTCACTCTTTTTAATGAAACATCGCGCAGTCTACGCCGCTTACAATGTCCTATCTCCGGTTGTTTACAGGAGTTTGATTGGTGGTCTAGTTTTTTCAAACACTTCGAAGAACCTGTTCTCAAAATCCAGTTTGGGTAATGCTCCGGCTGTCGGCGATATTGATAAGTTTTGAGTAAAGGTTCATCGAAGTGTTTGGAGAAACTAAACCACTTATCAAACTCCGTTGAAAATACGGAGATATGGCTCTGTAAGCGGCGTCGACTGCGCCATGTTTGATTAAAAATGATGAAGAAATAAAAAAGTTACCTTCGTTTTTACTTCTAAACCGAAGTAAAATATTTCTGTGCACCGGAGCATTTGTGACGTCAAAGTCACGTGGTATACACACACTGTTACTGAACCTGAACATCCTACAACAAATAATCTCAGAGTTAAACATTAACGGGTTCGTTCCCAGGGTGAGATATTTGCCCCAGAGCATCTTCCTTACAACACCAGCAAATCGTATGTTGTGTTTACCAAAGGAGAAACGTTAAAGGGTTAAGGGTAAACTTATGAAGTAAGCACTATATATAGAACTCTGAACTCAGCATGGGAACATATAATGATTTATTAGATAAACCTAACGACTACAAAATGACAGTTATATCACATTGTAGAATGAAATAGTACTGTCATTTTGTATGCTGTTATTTGTTTACTACTTTATGCAACGTCTGACAATATCTTAAAATTATTAAACGAACATGAAATACCCGTTCATATTCATGAACTTTTTTATTCCAATGAGTACTTAACCGTTCCTTGAAAAGAAAAGGGGGGGGGGGGGGGATCCTAAATAATATTTCCCATTATCTGTTTCAGTGTCAGTTGTACGAACAGTGTAGCGATGCAGGGCAGGGGGCAGAAATACGAGTCCAATCTATATTCTAACAAGAAATATCTTTAAAAAAGATAAACGGCGATAATAATCAAAACAACAATAATTGTCCATGAATTATAAAATTTGCGCAATAATCTATGTGTTTACCATCCAGCTTCACTTGCTATGAATAGATTATCAAGGCCGATAATACGCCACATGACTGGTGATTATGCGAGGCTCCCAAGAGGAGTATAAGTTTCAATTGACGATAAATAACTGAAAACTTATCATGTTCCAAAAATGATTAATATTTTGCTCTTAAATATTATATTTAATACGTTTTTCACTGATTTTGTTCACTGAAATTTATTTCTTAAGGAAAACAATTAAAAGTTTGTATGCAGAACATTTCATTTTAAAACTTCATCTTATTAGTGCATCTCGTAGGATCGCCAATTTTTCTATGAACCTATAAAAACGTTTCATTTCCTTTATTTCTTCGACATGATTCATTAAATACAACATTTGATTTGTCTACAATCTTGTTCATTTGTTTAACATCTAGGTCAAAACTGAGGTTAAACAGCTATCGCCGAAAAATAGATCTATGGTTAATGTAAAGATATTGCTTATGTCACTGTTTAGTCACCATGCGGCGTTTAATCAGTTTTATAACTGATAACACATGCCATATGATGTAAAGTGTACCAAATCCTCGAGATTATTGTATTTGTTAATGCCCTCTTCACAAACTAGACTTTTTCTTACGAGTCGTTACGGATCGGCAACTCGTAGTCAATCGCAAGCATCCGTATATAACTCACTGGTATCCGTAAATAACTCGTCACAACTCGCAACAACTCGCAGACACTCTTAAGGATCCGTGAAAGGAGAGGCAATTCATTTGACATGTCAAAAATCTTCTTACGATTGTCCACGGATTGATTTTTCAGTAAATAACTCGTAACAATCCGTACGTATCGTAAACCGCCCGCAGCAAAACGTAACCATCCGTAAACTGCTCGCAAGAATCCGTAAATGACTTGTAACCGTTTTGTGTTTAAAATAAAAGTGACATATAGGCCCGTGGGGCCGGATGTTTTTTTCATTATTCGATTGTGTTATATGTATGTTTTGTCTTACACATGTCCCATTAATGAAACAAAAGAGTTACTTACTTACTTACTGCAATGCGAACCCAGCTCCAAATGGAAAACCTACAGATTGTAGATACAGCTACCACTGTCGTCGCCTCATACAACAGCCAATCTGAAGGGCCTTTCAAGCTTATCGCAATTTTAAGCGAATTGCTTGGCGGGGTTTTCTTACAAGCTCATTTAGTTACGAATACGAAAACTCGCTATAATTGAAAGAATAGTTTTTGAATAAACTTGAAAACACTGTTAAAAATTACGAAATAGGTCACCATGAGGAGTTTCTCGTTTTGCCACAACGTTTTCAAAAGCCGTCTGCTACGGGCGCGTCGGCTATCTATTGCGTATAGAAAAGGGTTAATTCAATTTAAGTTTGCTATAATTGAGCCGTCCCGCGATAAAACCAACATTTATGCTTCATTTTTACTGGGTAGACATACCCAGTAAGCCACATTGTGTACTTTGTTATGACTTTCAATTAACTGTTATTTCAACAATTACTTCCAAAATATTTTTGAACTATTTATTACTTACTTTGTTTTCACAATTAGCAATATTTGCAGACGTTTCAACATTGTAATTGTTTGTATCCCCACCTGGAGTTCAGCACCTTTAATGATTAGAAAAGGAGATAGGGAGGGATGGATTGTGATGTTTTTATTAACGTTGGAACACCACAATCAACATAGCATCTAACGATGATTGTCCGTATTATACAGACATTTAGGTCACATTAAAGGACAACGCTCGGCTGAAAACAACCCTATTTGATATGAAAGATATCGATCTCAACTAAATTTATTTTAGATGCATTTCATTAACAAACACCTTATAATCAAGAAATTGCAATTTTAAGACGACTAAAAGTGCTTTTCGGTTCCGGTAATGGGCGCGGCCATTGTTTGCTTATCAGTCGATCGCGAGACATTCTGATAAGAATCGTGACGTCATAACCCCTCATCGGTTCATTTATCTCACAGTAAAGTATACACATAGCCGGTGGTCGAAATTAAAAATTAAACATCGTAACTATAAAAAGAATTTACAATAGTTTGTGAAATACTTTAACGTAAAATTACTTGCTCAAATAAGAGTTCTTGGTGCATATATTTGTTTCTGTAGTGTACTAAATCGACTAAATCATGACCCCTTCGTGAAGGATATTGTGGGTGGGGTAGTGTTACGAAAACCATACAGTTTTGTTACTGGAATTTGTACAAGCGAATGAACAATGCCTCAGTGCCAGGCAATTCACTGCACAAACAGACAGGGAAATGGCAAGAAAAGCTTCTTTCGGTTTCCGAAACCTGAAAAGGGAATTAAAGAGAGAAAATTGTGCAAAAAATGGATTGACAATTTGAAAAATGGAAAACTTCGGATTGAAACATTTCGTGACTATAAACATATGGTAGTGTGTGAAGATCATTTAGCATAAATTAAAATATAATTCTTTATAATCTACAGCATATGACTTTGAAATTATAAAATCCAAAATACAGAAACTCTCAATAAAGGATATTTTTATCAATAAATATTAATCCATTATATGGACAGTTTCAGTTAAGAAACACTGTTTTACTGGAATAGAGAATCACTATTATTTATAAATCATTTGTTTTCTTCAAAATTATAAAAATTGTCAAATCAAAATCATCATCATCAAGTAACTTACAAGCTGATAAGATTACATCAAAGTGTCATAAAACACACTAGTGTGCCTGTACATCACAGCCAGATGGTCACACAGCAGGGGACCAACCATAAAGTACTGTCAATCAATGATAGTATTCTTTTGTTATGCAAGGGTCAGTCCAAGCACACACCCTTTGCACAGCATGGGTCATAATTTTTTGTAGTTTTTTTTGTAATTAAAAGAAATGCCATTTATAAGCAAGAAAATTTATTAAAAATAAATCAGTTGATAATAACAATAAATGTTATATTTTACTTTCTCCTGATTTTCATTCTTTTTTACAGTCATATAAATATCAAAATCATTCATGCATATCCCCATTTTAATTCAATGAGACCACTTTGAAAACATCTAAGCAAATTTTGGGTAAACCTGTAATAACCTTTTTCCTCATACTACAATTCTGCAGCAGACGACTTTGAACAGATTGTGTAATATTTTGTAAAAAAATGGAAAATCTTTATAATTAAATGTATAACCTATGACTAAAAGTGGAAAATATTGTGGCAAAAGGAGTAATTGCATGTTTGTCCTTTGATTAAAGTTCAATAAATTGTACATTATGATTATCATAAAAAAACCTTTCGAAATATTATGATAATAGCATTCACGGGGTAATATTATTACTACTACAAGCATATCTATAATACGTTTATATTATGCATGCAGTAGTTATAAATTTATACAACATTATATGATTCACACACAGATATGGACTGAAAAAAGGAATGATATAATAATATATCGGCCACACATATAAAGTTTACACCTACGTGTTCGACAGTTGATCTGGTGCTCGTGCATTGCTTCTCCTAAAGGCCATAATCTGAATGAAGGCAACCTCTAGAACGTATCTGTTCAAGACAACAGGCTGAATGTTAGGCATCTCTGTTATGCAAAGATGATCATCAATACTCCCGATGGTTAAATTGCTCTCCTTGCAACATACATTTTCGTCTGGTAACGGCATTACGATGCAATTATAGCATGAACAAAACTCCTCCTTAGAAGTCGGGACTTGTGCGATCTCCACTTCTTGATACACATTATTCCTTTCCATTTCCAAAAGTTCGATGTCTGAATACTCTGGTTCAAAATTATATGCGATAATCTCGTCTACTTCGTACTCCATAATTATAAGAGGGTGACGGTCAAAACGTCGAGTCAAGAAACAAGAACAAAATGGGAGTCAAAACGTCGAAAATGAGAATATATATAGTCAAAAGGAAAATATATTGTCTTTATACTATGCCGTAAAATAAACAGTTTGTAGTTAATTGTGATAGATCTATTCAATAAGAGTTGTGTAAATAAATAAAAAGAATAAAGCGATGGCATAATGAATTTGTTTGTTGCAGTTTTAAAAAATAAATTGCTGTGGCAATTATGAATATTATATGTGTAATAAGTGCATGGTTCTTTATATTGTCGTACCGATTATTAAAAATGTGTAATGTTTGTTGCAGCTTTGAAAATATTAAGAAGGCGTCATTACTTTAATCGGCTTTATAACTAAAATTAAAAGTTAATCATTCATTGATGTGTTCTTGTTTATTCCTTTTATTTAATTTCTCCTTTATAATTGCATTGACAGAAAAGTTTCGAAAATGTACGTTTCGTCAGAGACATATAAACACATATGTTTATATGTCTCTGGTTTCGTATATGACTAAAGATATTTTATTTAATTGTAGTATTGTCTTATCACATTGTGCGGTAAAACTTTATAAAACAGCATATATAAGAATTATTCTATACATTTTCCCTTTCGACGTTTTGACTCCCGTTTTTTCTTGTTTATCAATTCGACGTTTTGACTGTTTAAAAGATAAGATGGCGATCTGAAAATTTTCTAATCTGTACCTATAGTGAAAAACGAATGAGGGGTTATGACGTCACAGTAAGCTATAAATAGACCAATATGGCGGCGCCCATAGCTGATCGACACGACGTGAAAACACAAACTTTAAAAGCATATATCTTGGTAGTTACAGCATATAAAACAAAATTAATTACATCAAAATGATGCATTACTGTAGGGCTATTAAGGGATATAGTTTAGACTCAGCCAAGCGTATTCCTTTAAGGTAGACAAGTAATTCATGACGCTGTTCGAAGTGTAATTGAAGGCTTCCCTAATAATAATCGTTTAGTGTTGAAGAGACAAGAGACCCGTTTCCATGACTAGTCATATACAATGAGCGGCGGTCGGTGAAATAAAAACTTTCTTTAACCCTTTCCATCAAAAAGACGCTTTCTGACGCCTCTGTAGCAGACGACTTTTTGAAAACTTAGTGACAAAAGAAGACATTGCTCAAAACGAGCAATTTCTCCTTTTGCCACAATGTTTTCCACTTTTAGTCATAGATGATCCATTCAATTATAGACATTTTTCTATTTTCTGACAAAATATGTTCAAAGTCGTCTGCTGCAGAATTGTCGTATGAGGGAAAGGGTTAAGACAAGTGTTTATTGATTAAATGATTGATTGATTGATGCATTGATTGATTGATTGATTGATTGATTGGTTGGTTGGTTGGTTGATTGAATGGGGTTTAACACCGTTTTCAACGATTTTCAGTCATATTACGGCGGACAGATCACCAACCCTGGCCTTCTCACAGCAGTACACCATACATCATTCTTTCCAAGCAACTATCTGTTTACCCACATGGACTGTTAGCTCATTGGTGGAAGACGAATGACGCTTGCCGCATTGACTTTTATCAAATGTCAGAAAGAATGTTGGCCGAGCTGGGGTTCGAACATCACACGTCCTGTATTGACAACCCCACGCTACCAACTGAGCTACCGAGGCTCGGCTTAAGACAAGTGTATTCTTAAGTAGACCTTCTACAACCGATAAGCTTAACATATCTTTCCAGGTTTGGATCGCAATACAGATATTGATTTTAGCACAACAACCTCTGCATACTCGGATACATTGGTAGAGCATGAATTTACAACTGCATTCATAACAATTACAGGTAAATATGGTCAACTTTGTTTGCTACTCGTTCACTTATTCTTAACAAAGAATAATCTTTAATCCTTAGTTTAAAATTTGTCGAAGATAAATCTGTTTCAGCATGCAGTTGGCTCTAAATTGTTAGCGGTCAAATTATTTCTCCAGGCCCAAGTATGTTTAGACCCAAGTATCAATTGCGTTTTCGCTTTTCTAGATGTTTTCGAAGTAAATGACTATTAAATATCATTTCTTAATCCAGTCGGATAATATCTAATATCCACTGAGTTGTCAATGACACAGAAGTCGTCGCCAATAGTGTACGCTGAAAGAGTAAAGAGCAATCAAACTAATCCAATCCAATCAGTTTCACTAATCCTACTTCCATCCGATCCAATCAAATTAATTCCACATTAAAGTGTTTTTTTGTTACAATCCACAATTTGTAAATGGTTGGTTTCATAAGTACGAAACAAACCATGCATTGACATATTGTTCTTGATTTCGTTTCAGTGTCATCGAGTGTATTAGTGGCGTCTATAATTGCGGCTGTATTGGTCCTTGTCTTTAAAGGTAACAAAGGATGTTATAAAAGTGACTCGGCTCATTATAGTCGTGTAACTGTTAATAGTGATAGTACTTCGAGCACAAATTATCGTCGAGGACGTTTGAGACAAACTTAAGCACGCAAATTGGCACGGACAGTGGTCAGAGCATTTTACATAAAGTGCACACGATAAATACGGGCATAACGATGCCGGGTGAAGGTTTTTTCGGACATCGGTCAGTGAATCAAGACAAAGATGTCGTTGACAACAAAACACAAACAAACGACATGACACAATTAAATTATAAGAACAGCATGGGAAAGCCATTTGATGTTCAATTCGTGTTTAACAGCGAAAATAAAACTCTCCAAATACCAGACTCGGCTGTGACTTTTACTCTATCCGATGCCGATATAGCGGGCGATAACCATAGCGATAAACTATGTTTGGCATCTACATTCAGAAACGTGTATGACATTGATAAAAAGCTACAACTAACAGAACAAGAACGCGTTGCTTCCCCCGCTGTTGAATATGTCTTCGTCAAAACCAGTTTAAAAGGACCTGCTACGGTGACAATGCCTTTTATTGGAGATCTAGGAAAACTAACAGTTTTAAAAATGGAATCCGATCAGGGAAGCGATTCGCCAATACGACGCAAAGTGCTGAAGAGAAAAGATGATAAGACCACCGTGTCTGACGCGGAATTCTATGAGCTTATAGGTCCAGGCAAAATCTCTATCAACATTGTGTCCCTCTCATGGTTAGTGTGCACATCGTGTGATGAAGAAAAACACGACTTCCAACTCACCGGGTACCTGTACGGAAGGATGGAGCCGCCGGTGGCACATCCGTTAAGTGCGTCGTTTGTCCTTTACATTGCAGATAATATCCATTGCTTGGACGATTACAAACAGGTTAGTAGATCACTGAACACAATAAGGTGGCACTTATTCTTATTCTCTCAAAATTTCTCATAATATCCATTCTGGTATTTTCAGAAGGAATTTCCTATATCAAGGAGAGCCATTATTATTATTAGAAAATGACTGGAATTTACACTCGCTGTCAATTTTATGTAAGGAATTGGTCACAAAACTGGTCTGAAACAATAGGACAAAAAGAGCAATTTTATCCTTTCCTTCAAAAATCACCAAACAAAAATGCAGGAAGGGGGAGGGGGGGGGGGGGGGGGATAGGGGGTAGTGTAAAATTATAGAGCTGCTTAGATTCTCAAAATAATAGACAATATGTGGATGCAATCAGAAAAAGCATGTTTTCAGCTCCTTTTCAAGCAATCCTGGACGCGAAAGCTATATTCCGACTGTAACTGTAAGGACCCGTCGAAACCGTGTTTTTGTTTGTGATCGACGTTTTTGTCTGTAAATTACAGACACAAGTATATTTGAGACATAAAGATTTTAAGGATACCGAACTATAAACGATTTCCCACATATAGACGCTGTATGGCGCCTCTGTAGCAGACGACTTTTAAAATAAGTGTGGCAAAAGTAGAAATAGCTCATCAATAAGCAATTTCTCCATTTGTCACAATGTTTTCAAAGTTTATTCAATAATTGGTTGGAGGTTTATTTATTTTTTATTCATATAGTTTCAATATCTAAAATATGCACATTTTTTAAATGTCGTCTGCTCAATAATTGTTGTATGTGGGAAAGGGTTGAAAAAAGGAAGAGAGATACCTTAATAGCTATCATCTTTACTCAGTGGTAGTATTTGTCGCAGGTTGTAAATAGTTGTATAGGTAATGCATTGAATACATCATGTATACACTCCTAAAATAGTGTCTTGAAATTAGATATCAGCCTGAAAGAAGTTTCAAATCAAATTTTAAAAAACAGTTCAATTCAATGTAAAATAATGAGAAAGTACATCATAGGAAGCATTCTCTGAATCGAATTATAGTAATACAACTATACGGTAGTGCTAGTAATTCGTTTTAAGAGCAGGAAACTTTAATACAAGCATTTACTGGCATCGATATTGTATTCAGTATCCAATCTAGGATTCGAAAACAAGGGGGATTCTTTTTCGTAAAACTGATTTTATGAATAAATTGTGGCATTTTACCTTCCTTTTCCATGTTAAAAAGTCCCCCATTCCATACAATTCCACACGATCCCCCTGATTGGACACTGTACCGTATTGTGTTATGTCTTTTATCATTTCAATGAATCCTAATGTTTTCAGGTAATGAAAGATGAAGAGAAGAAGCGTGCGAATTTGCACTCGTTTAGGTTGAAGTTATCTGGAGATGTGTCTCCGAAGGATTGCATCCGGGTATCATTACAGCCGACGCCAAACATAGGATGGGAGCACACGAAAATCCAGGCGTACATGAAACACCCGAGATGTCATGACGTTCTACAGCCCGAGGGAGAGGTAATAATTGAACCGTTCCACGAGCAAACCAACATTGTGGCTAACCCGGACAGACACTTTTCTCACCCTGTTGATTTTCGGTTTCAGGAATAATAACTCTATACCTCTATCCCCCTGAGTCGGAATGTGTCGGCATGGATTAGCATGCGTGCGTAGGGTCGATACAATACACCGAGTGCATCCATAATGTTGTTTTTTCTCGTGGATCTGCTCATATCATGTTACGGTAGACACTTTCAAGGAATTGATTGGGTGTAATGTCATTTTTAACAAGTTGTTAGTCATTTCACGTCGGGTCAGTTCATTGACGCATGTGTAGCCTGGCTTTGACACACCAGTTTGTATACGCCCGTTTTACCTGCGGCGTACGGGCGGGCGGGCGGGCGGGCGGGCGGCGTCCAGTATGTTGTCAGCTCAATAACTTTAGAAGCCTTATCGCTTTAGGCAATCAAGAGTTATCGCCCTTTTATTAAAGAAATTACCTAAAATTGGTCTTGTCAGCTCAATAACTTTAGAAGCCTTTGTCCAATCATCACCAAATTTAATCAGAATATGTATCGGCATAATATCTCAAACAAGTTCGATAACTAACCATATCGCTTAAGTCAATCAAGAGTTATTGCCCTTTAATTATAGAAATTACCTAAAATTATTCTTGTCAGCTCAATAACTTAAGAAGCCTTTGTCCAATCATCACCAAATTTTGTCATAATGTGTATTGGCATAATATCTCGGACAAGTTTGATAACTAGCCATATCCCTTTAGTCAATCAAGAGTTATCGCCCTTTTATTAAAGAAATTACCTAAAATTGGGATTGTCAGCTCAATAACTTTAGAAACCTTTGTCCAATCTTCTCCAAATTTATTCAGAATGTGTATTGGCATAATATCTCGGACAAGTTCGATAACTAGCTATATTGCTTTAGTCAATCGAGAATTATCGCCCTTTAATTATAAAAATTACCTAAAATTGGTCTTGTCAGCTCAATAACTTTAGAAGCCTTTGTCCAATCGTCACCAAATTTGGTCAGAATGTGTATTGGCATAATATCTTGGACAAGTTCGATAACTTACCACGTTATCTTAGTCACTACACACTTATGTCCCTCGAAATTGCCAAAACTGTACTAACAGTGTCTGCTCTCTAAATTTGCCTGATGTACAACCAATTATCACTATACTTAATTGATCTCAAAAAGACAGGACGGGCGTATTTTGTGACATTTGGCGCTCTTGTTCCTCTTCATGTAACTGACAGTTTGTTCCGCATACACTGTTAGCTCTTTGGTGGAAGACAATTGTCGGTTGGCTTTTGTCGAACATCGCATAAAATGGTGGACGAGCTTGTGTTCGAACTCACAACTGATAATTTACAGAAAAAGTCTCCGGGACTAGATATTTGCTGTCAAAAAAGGTGGAGGACACAAACAAAATCTAGATTGGTGTTATTAACGGTTTACATACTAACTGGTTAAGCAAACCAACGTCCCGTGAATGTGGTTAAGGTGTTATAACAAATAGTGGTATTCAACAAATATGTCACTGCAGGCATTCGCCTATTTCAGGCAGTGCAAGTTTTTTTGTTTTTTTGGACTTGGATAAAATGATTACTCCTTTTATTTAGTTTATCAAAGAACTAATTTCAGTCAGTTTTACAATGAAGTTAATTTTCTTTCATTTTATTTGTTTTTCGATCCAAAAATTTCAAACATTTTTGTCTTATCCCGCATAGTCATTTCACGACGGGTTGGTTCATTGACGCATCTGTATCCTGGATTTCACACACAAGTTTTTCCTCTTCATGCAACATGTAAGTCATTTTTTCGGACTTGGAGATAAAGGTTTATTACTTTTTTACAAGCCTATCAAAGAAACAATTTCAGTCATTTTTACAATGAAGTCAATTTCTTTTCATTGTTTGTTTTCGTTTCAAACATTACAAATAGTTTCGTCTAATCCCATATAGTTATTCCAGACAATTTCTTTCTCTATTTTGCCGATTCATCAGATGAAATCATATTTATTCACAGGATATCTCTCTGAGAAGTATCACCGGTTGTCATAAATCGAACCAATCCGGATTTCCGTTTGCGAAGATGTGGTACCTTACCTCAGATAAACAGGCTGAAAGGTTAGCCTGTTTCCTCACCACAACAGAGCTGAAGTCAGAACCAGATGCAGACCAGACAACAAACCCAGATCACCATATAGTAGATACTTACTTACTATATGACCATTTAACTGCATGTGGCAATCAAAACCCAGATATTGTTCAGCCTACTAGTCACTTTCGACAACCTATGAGTGCAGCTAGGAGTGTCGTAGATCCAGCTCCAGCTTCACCACACCAAGAAATGAGGTTATGGCCCGCGGGGAAATAGTTTTGAGTGGTATCTAGCTCCGGTAGCTCAATCGGTAGCGACTCGGGCTGTGTGAGAACACCAGGAAATACATGAGTAGATGAACCGACCGCCGTGATATGATTAAACAATTGTTCAAAGCGTTGTTAAACCACAATCAATCAATGAATTAATCCGTTAAGGGGTTACCAACACCGGAGACACGTGCAAAGTTTCCCATACTGTAATACCATCCTGCTGTCTGTGTTTCAATACGAAGACGATTTTAATCTTATTATATAATTCAATGTCACCTTTCAGACAGTTACAAGCTGACTAACCTGAATCTGTAGTGTGTGCACAAACCTCAATATTGTCATTGGTTTCAATAATTAATGGTGTTTAAGAACAGTACAGCACAGTACAGAACTTCATTCATGAAAAATAATTTGAACATATATGGTTCGTTGTAAAATGCAACATATTTAAAACATACATGAGTATGAACATACAAAATAAAACACTTACTATTGATCAAAATATAAATAGTCACATATATTTAGATAAATAACATCAATAGGATAATACACAGATATAGAAACTATATTTAGATGAAAAACATGTATATAGGATTGTAAGTATCTAAAAAGCTAATACCAGAAAATACAGGTCGAGCTGGTCCCTACTTATTGAAAATTTATATAAGCCGTTTTATTATGACAAGCCTTTTTATTATTTATTTATATAGTGTTGGGCTATTGCTCTTTCCCAACAATCCAAATAACCCAGAAACGTATATTCAATTAAAGTTTATTCATAAAACTACCAAAAAAGCAACAACAAAAAAAAACTCACATATTCACCTTCCTTTTTTTGAGCTATGAAGTCAAAACAAAGGTCACCTTTATCCCGCAGTGAATTTTACTTTCAATTTCAGAAAATACATGATGTTCTGAAATGGCTCTTAAGCTGTCAATATAACTTAAAGCAAATAATGTTTTAATTATATATCAGTCAGAGGGTATTCAACTTCAACTTTCAACAAAATCATTATTGTCCAATGGGGGACCACTTCAGTTTTATGAACTGATAGAATTGTCTGCCCGACCCGAATTGCTTCCCTTTAACCTATTGTGTGAAGCATGTGCGATAAGAATTTGAAGAGGCCATCATTGTATCATCATGGCCAACTTTGGGGCTAATCAGAGTATAGAGCGATCTCTATCACTTTAATAGCTACGGGCATTAAGGTCAAAGGGAAGTAATTCATTTTCCATAGACGACCATTATAGCATTATGGGTTATGGTTCGTTCCCATCAAGTGAAACAACACTGAAGGTCACCCTTATCCCGAACTGAATTTTACTTTCAATTGTAGAAAATACAGGATGTTCTGAAAATGGCCTTAAGAGTGTCAACATATTAATCAATCGGAGGTTATTCAACTTCATAAAAACCACTTTCAACTTTCAACAAAATCATTATTGTCCAATGGGAGACAACTTCAATCTTATATATTCATCTGAAATTCCCTGGACAAAATTGTCTGCCCGGCAAGCCGATCCGATTTACGTTCCTTTGACTTGACTAGATCAGATAAGCGAACGGAATTTATGGGGGTCATATTAGTTTTGTTTTATTACATACCCAGTCTCGATTTATTCTAGAAGAGAGAATGTTTTGATAATTGTTTATTTAAGGCTTTAACGAAAATAACTGCTGCTGTATATTCTAATCTTCCGATGCGTGTTAGTCAAGAGAAAAACATGTTTGAAATGATTAACGGATTGTAATTAATAATAATAATAAACTTTATTGCATAAAACATACATACATGCTTAAAGCAAATAGTGTTTAACACAAAGACATGAATTTCGTAAAGGTAAACATACAATTTTCGGAAGAGCAAAGTAATGGTGATTGTAGGTGGATAAATTGTAAGTTCTGATTAACATTGCCTCATAAATAAATCTACTTTATCCGCATATAGTTGTTTTAGATGTTTTAGACATGAGATTGATAAATCTTTGTATCGTTGGCCATGTGAAATAATACCTTTTCAAATTGTTCACTCTTAAATCTGTGAATTTTGGACATATAAAAAGGAAATGATATTTTGATTCTATTTGATTAAAATGACAATTTTTACAGATTCGAGTGCTACGAGGATTATTCGTAAACCTTCCTTGTTCTATAGTTAAAGTATGCGATGACGTTCTAAATCTTACTAATGCTGTTCTATATTTTGGTACTTTTATAACTTGTAAGTATTTTTCAAGAGCTACCGAATGTTTGAATAGGCAATATGATTATACTCTTGGCGAGTTATTTATAGTTCTATACCATTTCGCATAATATGTTTTTATAATATAATACTTGATTGGTTGCAATTCAATTCTTATATTTGATTGATTTTCCCCTAACAATATTAACCCTGATTCATCTAATGATTGTTATATGCATGTCCATTTTCGGCATCGGTTTTTAACATTGTGTACGTTTTGAATAGAAAACTATATTCATTTAGAGATATTATTTTCATCTAATATGTTATCATTATTATTTTTCTTTGAATTTACATTGGTATAGTTCCTAGTTCTCCGTATAGAGCTTCGAGATTGGTTGATTTTTTAAAATATAATATCTTTCTACAGAATTTGGAATGCATAGCTTCTACATCAGGTGATTCATGCATTCCCCAAATATGGGCCCCGTAGTTCAAAGTTGGAGAAACAAGTGCATCGAATAACTTAAGTCGTTCTGTAATAGGCAGTTCTATTTGATTAAATATCGTAAAATGGTTATGTAGAGCGAATGAAGAATGTTGGGCAGTGCGTTTTTGAGTCTGTGTCCACTTACTATTCTTAAATAAGTGTACTACTAAGAATTTAAATGATTTAACAAGTTCAATCTTTGTATTATATAGATAAAAATCGTAACTAGTGTGACGTCCATTTTCGCATATTATGATGTTATTTAAATCCATCATTTGTAATATAAACTTCTTAATTGATGTCTGTAATTAAAAATACATTTAAGACATATTATAAATGACGATGTAACACTTACATTATGACTGATAATGTTCCTTACTCTCGTTGTTGCGTCTTGCAATATAGAACTAACTAAACATGTGTGAACACATCATAATTTGCATAATTAAATCCCAGAAAGAAAAAATATATATAACTTTGAACTTATCATACATTCCCTGACTCTTAAATCAACAAGTTGAAAATGTTAGTTACCTCGAGACAACGTACGAAAATAAATTATAATTTCATCTTCGATACACTTCCAACAACTTGGAATTACCAAAATTAACAATATATCATAATAAAAGGTTGATAAAAAGTCAAGTGTCCTTTCATTGATTATACATCATTACCAGCCAATTTAAGATATGTTTATACGAGTTATGTTTAGCACAATAACAATTAAGACAGAAAAATACATTTAAGAAGCAATGTAATTAAGAAAGACTATTCGTACACAATAACTACATGTATATATTATCTCTTTCATAGAGATGTTTATCTTTGTTTATTCTTTCTAAATGTTTAAACATATGTATTTGAATATTATACTTATCTATAATTCTTTATGATTATAAGTATGTCTTTGTTATTGAAGTTAAGCTCCTTCTTATTTCAATGTATCTTTTGGTGACCACAACCAAAACCTAAAAAAGGACTGAAGTATAAAAATCACAGACTCATATTGAAAATATCTTATTAAAGAGCAAGAGTTTTCCTAACATATTCCTTTGAAATGAAAACATACATTGATAAACTAATTCGTAGGAGCAATTTAACTATTTTCTCCTATATATATAGGATCTGACATTCGTTGTCATTTTATATGGCTAAGCGTATCTTGCGGAACGGAACGGAACAAGTGATGACGCACCACACAAGGAATATCTGTTTCCATACGTATATATTGTACCTGCGGTTTAATAAAGATTTAGTAATATCTGGTTCAGCAGGGGCATACTGTTATTAACTGTCTCTTTTATTAGTCGATATAAATAAATAAACGATGATCAAATGTGTGTCTTTATTCACTAATGCATGTCTTTACTGTCATACGATAGAAATATATATCATGTGCGGAGTTAAATTTATAACTCTGTGAAAGCTAGTTACCCCATAATTTGCATGATCATTGTTTATTTTATTCACTGATAACACTTTAGATAAAATATCCTGGATTTCTCTATTTTTCGGATTCTGTATTTAAAATAGGTAATAAGATGTTCGACCATTAATACAAAGGAAAATGAAAGAGTTAGTTTCCCTCTTGTTGCTTCTGACTAGATTATTATTTTCATCTCAGTTTTATTTTTAATTTATAAATACTGGTCTTATTTTTTCAAATTTCATTCTTTAATTTGTTGATTCTTTCATTGATTCCTTCCTGCAGTACTAAGGAATCCGCTGTGGTCGAGTGGTTAGCGTCGGGGATTTCGAAACCGGGTGTCCCGGGTTCGATCCCCAGTCGCGGCAATTCGGTCATGGTGGAGTGCCCTTGGGCAAGGCACATTGTCTAGTACTGGTTTGTTCACCCAGGGAACATGAATAATAAAATTTAAATGCGCGCTAAATGACCTTAGCTGTCGATGCGCCATAAAACAATATACATTCATTCATTCCTGCAGTACTAAGCTTAACCCTTTCCCACATATTTCAAATCTGCAGCAGAAGACTTCAAAAGCATTTCCCTAAAATATGATAAACCTGTATTAATTCTTTTTTAAATATTGAAAAGAGCTGAAATCGTCGTGACAAAGGGAGAAAATTACTCATTTTGCGCAATTTGATCTTTTGCCACAATGCTTTTGAAAGTCATCTGCTGCAGGGGCATCAGAAAGCGTCTTTATGTTGTTGGAAAGGGTTAATATTTGATACAATGATCTCAATATGAACTCACTTTTTGTCCTACATACCATTCTGTGCTGTATTGAGGAAAAGGACTTGCTTTATGTGAATCAGTAATATTACTAAATCACATGCATATATATATGATTTGACGTGTTTGTGTATCTATCCACCCTCTCCATGTCTCTTTTATTTTAGAAACTATAAAGAGACACAGGAGTATTACAGCGTTTAAATTTATGTCCATAATACATTCCGGTAACATGGTTGATTAAAAGATACGGCATGCATAATACTTTTGCGATGAAAACTTTGCACATTGTAAAAAGTTTTAAAATCATTTTTTGTCTGCTGGCGTCAATCAAGGCTCTGTTTTAGGGCTGTTACTGTTTATAATTTTCATAAATGATCTTCCGTTGTTTATTAAAGATTCAATCATTACTATATTTACTAATGACAACACAATAGCTACTGTGGGTAAATCAAAGCCAGATATAACTCAAACTCTGCAAAATGAAATTTGTCATATTGAAAACTGTTGTCAACAGAACTTAATTTGACCAAATGCACAAAAAACAAAAGCTATGTTCCTGTCTGCTTCATACTCAATAAATCATCAATCAGATGAGATCAAAATACTAAAGAAAAAATTCTTGGTGTACATATAGACCCTCAACTTAACTGGAAACCTCATGTTGCGCACACGCTAAATAAATGTAATTCGTTACTATACCTACTTCGAATTAAAAAGTTTCTTAATATACATTCAAGGAAACTTTTCTTTAATGCCAAAATACTTCCTCACATTGATTATTGTTGAACAATATGGGGCTCCTGCAGTCAAAATCTGCTTGATAAAATGTTAAAATTTCAAAAACGTGCTGCACGTGTAATACTTGACAAGCCACTTAATGCACCGTCAGAAGAACTTTTCAAACAATTATCCTGGATGAAATTTCAAGCAAGAATAGACTATAACAAAGCAATCATCATCTACAAATCATTAAATGAACAATGTCCTGAATACTTCAGAGACAAATTCAAATACTTCCAAAATAAAGGTCTAAGATCATTACAAAACCAAAACTAGAATTTTCGGAAAATCCCTCACCTATTCGGACCAAAGATTTGGAATGATATTCCCTTTCAAATTAGAACTGCAAATTCATTAAATTCTTTTAAGGACTATGTCATAGCTGAAATAAAAAAAAAAGAGTAGGTCAGGTATACAAGTAACAATTCTAAAAACGTAGAGGACCTTGGGCTATGTATCTATTATAACCTGGTCGGATAAGCTTTTTTAAATGTATCTGAATGGAAGAAAATAATTGAAAGGATTAGGTTGGTCATTTATAGGCAAATTAAGTGACAATTTTACGGCTCAGCTTTTCACATTGTTAAGTTACCTAATATATAAATCAAATACCTGTAATACTTAGGTAAAGTAACCATGTAGATGCAACGAGCCTTCATATTCCAAGTACATGTATACAGCCTGTGCAAATCACTTACAAACATGGATGTGTTCATCAAAAAAAACATTTCTTTAAGGTGTGTTTACACAACTAAATTAAACCTATATATTTAAAGGTTGTTGTCCAATACAAACATTGGGGGATAAGATGTACACATGTCAACTGTTATAAAAACACACTCAGTTCATTGTGGCACAATTAAATTTTATTTAGCATGGACGTTTTCTGGTAATTCTTGAAATTAAGTAATCTTTTATTTTTCTTACCAATTTGCATTTGCTTTTATTTTGAAGTGTTTATAAGTATAACATTGTGTATATAATGTATTGCTAGCACTGAGGCATGTATGGAAGATTAGGACTTGTAACCCAAATGTGTACCCTCATAAAATATAGTCGTTATTATTATTATTATTATAATATGGGTGAGCGGCTGGTTATGAAATGTTCAAAGAAGTTCCATGTGCTAAGTGAAGAGAATTTGACTTAAAATTGCACAGAGCAATTTATATTGTTTGGGGAGTTCTTGCAGTACTTAACCCTTTCCCACTTGTAAACGCATGCTGACGCATCTGAAGCAGACGATTTTTAAAAACGAGAAATTTCACCTTTTGCCACTATGTTTTCGATTTTTTCAGTTATTACACTGTGTTTTGCATCATTGTTTTCAAGTTTGTCTGCTGCAGATTTGTTGTATATGGGAAAGGGTTAAAGAAAACATAAATAATTGAGAAGATTCAATTTAAGGTGGTCTTTTCAGAGATTACTTGGTAGTATATATATCTTGAATGGAAAAGATACCGTTCCTGTGAGGTCTTTATATTCAGAGGCATGTAATACAACAAATAGTTATATACAAAATGAATTTAAAGGGAATTTGAAAGATACCAGAAAATCATCTTAAGACTTATTAACAATTCTAAGTTTCTTGTCGAGCAGGTCCAATTTTCTGAGTGACATTGACACATTAGATACTGAACACAAAAGTCACTTTTCCAAACAAACCTGGAAGAAGATTTGCTGGTTTGAACACCACTTTAAAAAGTATTTTCAAGATACAACCAATGATTTGCTGTATTGACTATTAAGATGTCTTTTATTTGAAATATAAACAAAATCAATCTCTGTTTTGTTTTAAAGAGTGCTCCTAGATCCTGTTTAGACAATGTCGCAAAAATAGAATAGATATATTTTATTTATGCACATTCTTAAATAATCTAAGAATGTTCAGTATTGAAGATAGTGACCGCAATCTGTCCCTTTCCAAGAAGTTTTCAAAAGTAGTCTATATGTTGTGTCATCAAAAGCCCTTATTATTATACCGTGTGGAGAACTTCATCGGTGTCTTTTGCTCAGTTGAATAGTGAAGGCAATAAGAAGAATTTGCACTTGAAATACAATGAATATTAACTTATAAAATCACGTGATATGATGTTCAACTACCATTGCTATAGCTTTTGATGTCAATATGACACTGATAGTATTGTTTAACTCTTTCTAGTATTCAACAAATCGGAAGCAGACGACTTTGAAAACTTCTGGTAATACTAAATATCGTTCTAAATGAAAATATAATTATTGAGTCAAGTTTAAAACATTGTGATGAAAGGAGAAATTGTCCAAATAGGGCGTGTTAATAGGGCTTTAATATAATGCTGATTATGGGTCCCTTTTGAGATCAGATAGCGCTATGCCACGAACAGTGAGAAAGTCGGAGTACTATCCTCAGTGATCTGGTATGTCCCATCCTTGTCAGAACGCAGTGGTATTCGTTGTTAACAGAGTCCTAAGAATCAGGAATGGTCTGGAGAGATCGGCCAAGCACTCCCGACAGTTAGTTCTGTCCCGTAACATTCGGAAACTCAGCCGATTTTGTCTAGTCGGATTACAATTGTGACTATGTCGTGACAGATTCTGCTGTATCGGATCAAATTCGTAACACTGTCCTTTGGAACGGGCATGATCTTGAGAAATCTGTCATTGCCGTTTCTTGCTGATTGAGTCCAGATCGCTTCCAGATCTTGACGAATGCGATTCTGTCTTACCGAATCCATTCCGGAACAGAACACGATACGACTGATTCCGGATAACGCCGTTTGGAATGTGGTACATCAGACTGTGATATCATTGCATTCTGGCGTGTCCCGATCATCCCTAATATGGTGACAGTGGCAGGATTCTAGATGTGTGGATTTCCCGATTCGGCTGAGCTGCTCTCGTCTGGAGTATAACGTGTGTGTGTGTGTCATTCATTGACAGTACTTTGACCGGTTCACCATGAATTCTGCTTGTAGGCTGAGACTTCTGCAAGAGGTTGCTATCATGGAAATAGAAAAAGAAGAAAATGACCTTCTGTTTGCCAATTATTATTTGAACTGAAGGGCGTTGCTATCCGGTAAAAATAGAAGATACTGGGTCAATCCCTGGATATACAGAAGGTAGTAGCTCGGTCAGTATGACACATTGATAAAGCAGCTAAGATAAGAAGACCCAGAAGCTTTCATCAACTACATGAGCCTGCCCATGGAACTGTTCAATAAAGTCCTGGCTCGGATCATATCCAGTATCACCAAATAAGATACCAGGTGGAGGCAAGCCCTTGATCCAGGACTGAAGTTGTCTGTACCATGAGGCATCTGGCATTCGCCAACAGTTACAGCAGCATAAAGTGCGACTTCCGAGTTTCCAGTAACACCATGTCAATGTTTCTCCCTGAAGTCTGCCAAGCCATCATTGATGAGTACGATCTACCTATCATAACTACGAGTGATTCTTTTCCAAAGTCCTGATTGCCCTGGTAGATGCGAACTTTAAATTAAACAGGCTTGATATTGGGCCAGATGGAGCAGCTTTAGATGCACAAATATACAATGAGTGTGAGCTAACAGAAGTCCTAAAGACTGGACTTGCTGGACTTCTCCAACTGTTTCACCATCACCACTCTTCTGCAGACGATATAGAAATATCCTTCCTTTACCTTGGTTGTCTTGGAGCTTTCTTCATGGCAGGCACATGCTTCTTCTTAGAAGGTATAAATAAGTAATTGAATCAATATGAAGATGAAATTATATAATTTAAATGAAGACAATCTGCCAATAACTGACTGCGATGCTCTTTGTAGAACTGTTGAGACTGGACTGAGAATCTGCCGTCGCACGATTCTTTTATAGGACTGGACTATCATGTGAAATGCTTTACTAATAGAACGGGACAGGACTATCATGTGAAACAGTTTTCTAACGGATGTCTTCCGTCAGCGTCGGGTCACTGTCTGATCTCATCAAGTATATTATTATTAATCGGGACTCTGTCGGGACAGATATGGTCATTTTTTTAATGCGAAAGATACAAATAAGATGAGAAGCGGATTGAGAAGCGGATAATCTTGTCTGTAAAAATCATCTGCTGTAGATGTTTTAAAGTGCATCTTCATGTGGGATGTTAACACTTTCCAACATACAAATTATCTGTAACAGATTTCCAAAACGTAAGGCAACCTTTGGAAATTGCTCATCAGCAATTTTTTTTGTCTGCACTATGATATTAATTTTTCCAACATACAACAAGTCTGCAGCAGAAGACTTTGTGAACATCTATGCACACATAGGAAACTTCTCTTTAATTGAAAATCCATTCATTGAATAGTGTTAAATCATTGTGGCATTATACTGGTATCGCCACAGACATGAATATTGGTAGCAAATATTAATCATGCTTTGTATAGATAAAGAGATAAGGGTCATGGCGTCTGCAAAGAACGGGGCACACAAACTAGACCCATTACTAGCTGCATTCTATAAGGGAATTAATGTAAACAAAATATAACAATTGTAACCAGACCTCACCCTGCCGGGTACCTTGTAAAATCGGGAACCAGTTAGAGTAAAACCCGTTGTACATAACACAGCTGTACATACCTGTATGCATAGAAACAACATATTTTAATAGATGAGAACATATACATAGTTTATGTAATTTATAGTAAAGACCATCATGCCACTTGACGGGCATCTAAAAGGTAGGCAAACAATTTACTACCATTTTCCTTACAGTAACTTACACTCTCCTTTAAAACAAATGCTGTCATAAGACTGTCTATACCTGTTGAAATTCCCCGTAAGGTGAGTGTAACGGGTTTATTAATTTTGATCTGAAAACGTCGTAATAAAACCTTTTCATACAGCTTTAAAATAGACGAATAAAGGGTTATAGCCCTGTAATTATTAGAATCATGTTTCGGTTTACCGCCTCCCTTAAACAAATTTAAAACCCCTTTCTTGTGTTTGTCACATTTACATGTTCAATATGTTCTAATGGTTGTTAAGATATATATATTGTTTGTATTTATGTATTAATAATTATCATAGTTTAAATAAATAAGTAAATTTATGCTATTATCCCTATATATGGAGAAGGGACATTTGATATAAGGCATTCCCTCAAAATCTTTAACAATGTAAGATAATGTAAGTAGGACTGTTTGGGCTCATTTTAATGATAATTTGAAGCTGATTGCAAATATGTATTTAATAATCTAATACTTCGGACAATAAAAGAAATATTGACCTTGACTAGTTTTGACAATTCCTACTTGGAATTTAATTGTCCGGAAAGGGGCGGGGCTTATCAGTCTATATTTCACTTTTGCGTGATGACCACAGTCAAATAATAGGATTATCCAATCGAATTATCTTTTCATTACTTTGTAATTAGCCAATTAAATTTGAGCACTGGTCACTATAAAAGATGCAGCACATCATAATTCTGGACCTTTTTGCAGCTTAATCAACAATACGTTCACACAGCACTGTGTTCATAGTAAGAATTTAGATATTAATAACTTGGTATTTTGGATTTAGTAAATTTGGCATCTTCTTATTTAGGACTTGTGATTTTAACACCGGTGTTTTAGAATATTTTTTATCATAACTATCGCTGTGTTTTTGAATCTAACAATTAATTTGCCATTCTGTCTTTGAACCTTATAATACTCGCAATTTTGGCATACATTTACTCCTACAAAACACAATCATCGTTTACTGCTTCAGACTGAAGGGTCATTTGTAGAATATAATTCGAGCACAATGTCTTGCTATAAAGCAAACAGTTATACTTTTTTGCAACTTTTAGTTTTATATGTTAAGGTTATTTGAATTATTAATAATCATTATTCTTAAGTTTATATTTTGTGTTTGTTATTTCTTGAGGTCTTGCCTTCCTCCATTTTAATTAAGCCAGTGGTGTCATCCTGATAATTCGTAAAGTTGCCTTATCCTAACACATTATCAAAGAACCCTGTAAACTGTGATCAGAAGAATCAGGTTCACAACAATTGATCGATTTGGGTTTAACACCGTTTTCAACCATTTCTCACTCATATTACGGCGGTCAGTTTACCTACTCAAGTGTTTCCTAGCTTTCTTACACCAGTAATCTACACGACATACTTTCCAAGCAACTGGCTGCTTTTCCACATGGACTGTAATCCCATTTTTGAAAGACGAATGACGCTTGTCACAATGACTTTTGTCAAACGTCGGAAAGATTGTTGGCTTATCTCGGATTCGAACTCACAGCCCCTGGATTGACAGCTCGTATCGCTACCGACTGAGCTACATAGATGAGTTACTACATGAGTTAATATATATTGGTTTAACCCTTTCCAACATTCAGCAAATCTGCAGCAGACGGCTTCGAAAACATATTGGCAAAACTGAAATACCTCCATAAATGAGAGTTAATTATTAAATAGAGTTGAAAACATTTTGGCAAAAGGATAAATTGCTCGTTTTGATTAATTTCCCCTGTTGTCACAACGTTTTCAAGAGTCGTATGCTGCAAATGCGTTAGAAAGCGTCTGCATGTGAGAAAAGATAAATAGATCCAAGTAATAGCATGAACCCGTCCATGAGAAAATGTACAAGTTCGCGTTTTTGAGGAGAGCAGATCCAGATCTACAATGTTCATATGATACTTACACATATAAGAGGTTTCTGTCAATTTGTGTAAATCCTGAAACGATTGAGCAAATAAACCGACTGATCTGAAATTACACTGGTCATTCATCGTAACTTGAATCTTTTTCCATGGACAGGCTTGGATCATTTATACTTTTAGCTATTTGCATTTTGAAGCATCTGCAGCAGCACAATGGCAAAATGGCTCAGAACGAGTACTTTCTCCTTTTGCCAACAGATATAAAGCTATATTTAAAAGTTTCACTTTTCTTTTCAGAGAGTTTGTTTATGTTTGCTCAATCCTTTCCCACATGTAGACGCATTTTGACGCCTCTGCAGCAGACGAGGTTTGAAACTAGTGTGACAAAAGTAGAAATTGCTCGTAATGAGCAATTTTATACTTTTGCCACAATGTTTTCAACTCTATTTAATAAATACACTTTTGTTGATAGAGATTTTCTATAGTTTTATCGGGATGTTTTCAGTCGACTTCTGTAGATTTCTTGTATGTGGGAAAGGTTTAAATGTGTTCAATGTTGCGTGCTTCATTTGTTTTTTATAAAGCCTTAAGCTGAATATATTATGAGATCATATGATATCCTACTAAGCTGTATACAGTGATTGCTGCTGTAATTTTGATGAGTTTTTCCTCAGTAGAAAACAATTAAAATATAAAGAAACACTTATGTCGCCTCTAGATTATTTTCGATTCCCTTCGTGACCTCTATCCATACAGCGATTTTGGACGATTAGCCCTTACCCACTTGTATGCGCATGAACAGCAACAACTTTTCGATCAACAGTTCTTTATCCAATCGCCAACACTCAATGTTTCGGTGGTGTAGTTCCAGGGAGACCGGCTCGGATGTGGGATGTCGCGGGTTCGATCTCCGGCCGGGTCATACATAGACTTAGAAATGGTGGTAATGGCTGCCTTCCTTGGCTCTCAGGGTTGCTTGGTAAGCGTAACGACTGACTAGCTGGTATCAGGATAAATGGACAAGTAGTACCGGTAACTTACCCAGGAAACGATACAACTGATTGTTGAATTGAGTGTAAAACACCAACCAATCAATCAATCAATCAATCAACCAACACGTAATGAATAGAATAGAATAGAATGTAACTTCGACATTTTCTATGGAAAGTGTTTGTGGTGGAGCATATTCGATTCAATTACATTGAGATTGACGATTCCCATGATATAGTTCTATCAAACATATTCATTTTTAAATAATATTTTATGTACTAATTAATTTTAATGCGCGCTAAATGACCTTAGCTGTCGATGCGCCATAACACACTATACATTCATTCATTCTTTGATTGATTGAATGGGGTTTAACGCCGTTTTTAACAATTTCTCAGTTATATCACGGCGGCCAGTTCACCTACTCATGCATTTCCTGGTTTTCTCACACCAGTACTCCACACAACAATCTTCCCAAGCAACTGGCTGCTTTTCCACAGAGACTTAGCCCATTGGTGGAAGACGAAAGATGCATGTCGCATTGACTTTTGTCAATCGTCGGAAAGACAGTTGGCTGAGCCGGGATTCGAACTCACAACCCCTGGATTGACAGCCCGCGTCGCTACCGACTGAGCTACCGGGGCTCGGCATATTCGATTCAATTACATTGAGATTGACGACATAACTATTTATTTTGTTTAAATGAAACCGATTTATTTTTACACCTATGATGAAACGTGTATGGCTGGATAAATAGCCATTACACATATGAGCCGTCCCACAAGAAAACCAACATTGTGGAGACTCTGCGTAAAGTATCGACCCGGATCAGACTAAGAATGCCGAGAAGCCTAACCTGGACACACACGTTTTCGCCTCCGGTGGATTTTCTGTTTCAGGAATCATTACTCTACACATCTATCACCCTGAAACGGAATGTGTCGGCCTGGATTAGCCTGCGCGGACTGCGCAGGCTGATCTGAGTCGATACATTACGCAGAGACCATAATGTTGGTTTTCTCGTGGGACGGCTCATTATGTGCCTCAATGGAGGGAGGAGAGATTGACTTCCTCAAACTTTGGTCGCATATGCAAACAAAAAATTACTACGAAACCGGATTCGATTCTAAAAGACCTCTTGGGTTATAGGACATTCGATTCCGTTTATACAAAATATGGACGATCTCATGAAACTGCGGCCAGGAGAAAGTATGAAAAGTCAATGAATAAGGTGCATCCAGGATTACGTGTTAAGAAATGTGGCCTACTGGTGTCACCAGAGTATCCATATCTTGGTGCAAGTCCAGATGGCTTTGTGAACAGTACTCATTGTGACATTTCTAATGGCCTTCTAGAAATTAAGTGCCCATCATCAAACATATGGAGGATGAAAACCCCTGGAGAATGTGCCACTGACTCAAAATTCTTCTGTACATTAAGCGCTGATGGTAAAGTTATATTGAAAAGGAGCAACATTTATTACTATCAGGTACAGGGACAACTTGAGATAAGTGGACGAAAGTGGTGCGATTTTGTTGTTTGGACATGTATGGGGATTTCTGTAGAAAGAATTTTTGTGGACAGTGGTTTTTTCCAGCAACAGATTTTACCTTATTTGAAAGACTTTTATGTCAGAGCTTTCTTACCAGAATTGTTCACTTGTCGTGTAAAACGAGGACTACCATTGTATAAGTGAAATTGCTTAAAACGAGCATTTCTCCTTTTGTCAACATGTTTTCAACCCTATCCAATTATTGTAATTTCATTTTTCCCTTTCCCTCTACGACAATTCTACAGCAGTAGATTGTAAACATATTTAATTAATAAATAGAAAATCTCTACATAAGTAAATATATACACCTATGACTAGAAGTGGAAAACATTGTTTAAAAAGAAGAATATGCGTCAGAAAGCGTCTATTTAAGTAAAGAGGGTAAAAGGGAGATTGCAAAAAAAGAATTGGGTATACATAAACGTTGTCTGCTGCAGATTTGTTGTATGTGATCTAGAAATGCTAAAATTACTCCTTTCTTCAAGATAATTTCAGTTTGCACAAGGCTCCCCCCTCTTTTGAATACAGTTGATATATAATATTATATATCATTTCTTATTTATTTTTCTTTATAACATGTAAACATGTAAATAATTTGAGAAAGAATGATAAATTGTTTAATTAATAATTTTAATTGTTTTAAAACTGATTTTGAATACAATAGTTTCATTGTCCTATTTGCAGTGTTTCAACAAATACAAACATTCATACTTTATTCAATAACTTGGCTTTCACTTAAAGGGAGAATTTTTAGTTTTTCGTCCAGACGTTTTCAAAGTTGTCTGCTGCAGATTTTCTTTCTCTATGTGGTTAAAGGAAACATTGTTGAAAAGAATTATAATGAATACACTGCTCAAAATGAACAAAATTTCTTATTTCCTCACAATGTTTTAAAAAAAGTGTATGCAGCAAGTTTAACTAATCAGAATGTTACATTGAAATGTCAAATTGTCATTATTAATTGAGTTTGACATTGTGATCCAAGAAAACAGATTACATCAATGAGGTACAAGAGGCGGTTGTAGATTTGTCAATTTGGCACATAATTTCCATACTTTGGAGGCACGAGTTGACATTGTGATAGGCATAATACCTTGAACAATTCTGAAGTTTTTAATTCGTGCCATTTGTCTTTCAACGTGAATTCTAGCATTAGCTATATCCCTGGTTTGCTCAACTTCCCGTTTTGAAAACTTAGAGTTTCCGCGTTTAAATGGTGGCATGATCACCTATTCCTTTAGGTGTTGTTAAGTCTGAAATCGTAAAACCTTTATCTGCCATGATAGCATCACCTTCTTCACACAAATCGATTAAACCACAGTTGTTTGTTAACTGTTTGTCACTTATTGAACCAACCCACAAATCTGACACAAATGTTACATGGCCAGATGGACTAATCCCAATCAATGATTTCCATGTAATATGGGATTTATAGTCACTATACATCAACGATTTTAATTGGAGTGAACTTGGTGTTTCAGTTTTGATTTCTGTACAGTCAATTATAACCCTTGTTTCGGGAAACTTGTCTCGGAAAACTTTTGGCACGTTGAATTTAACAACCGACTTTGATGGCCACATTACTAAAAAATTCAATTTTTCATCTAAATAGTCAATCCACTTGTTCAGCAATCTACTGCAGGCTGTTGACGAAATGCAAAATCTACCTGCCAAATCATCCACTAGTAAACCCAACCTTAATCTCATAAGTACCATGAACAATTCATCTATTAATCTAAGAGCACGAGGCCGGCCAACTTTTTGCCTCTTACATACAGTCTGACTCGGTAGTTCTTCCTGAATATCCCCCATTTCCTCAAAAAGAGCATTGAATATTCCTTTGTTTGGTATCCCGGTGTAGAAGGTCAGCTTTGAGGGATTGTTCATGACATCTTCGTACACAAGGGTTGGAAGGTTGGTCTGTTCTCCAACATCTCTCTGGTTTAATTCGGTTTGGGTTCCCACATTTTGAAAAGTTTTAACCAATTCTGTCTGCACACCTGTTGTTGTCATCTGAGTGTATGTCTGTGTTTCCATCATCCTTAAGTAAAATAAACATTCAAATAAAGAATAAGAAATAAATATTTCCCAAATAATGACATACCACAAATTTGCAGCAGAAGACTTTGAAACATCACTTCAATAATATGAAAAATCTGTATATATTAAAGTATTATTATTGAATAGAGTTGAAGGATTGAAAACATTGAGATAAAAGGAGATTTCTGCTTTTGTCACAAAGTTTTCAATCATCCTCAGCTGCAGAGGTGTACACATTTTATTTGACCCTTTTCCTCATACAACAAATTTGCATAAGTCAACTTGGACAACATTTAAGCAGGAACACAGAATATTTCTATAAATAAAGGTATAAGTACTGAACAAAATTGAAAACATTTTGGCAAAAGTAGGAAGTGCTTGTTTTGAGTGATTTCTTCTTTTATCATATTGTTTTTAAAAGCCATCTGTATGTGGGAAAGGGTTAACAATAATAATATCATTTACACAAGAATGTTCTACACTTTGGAAAGTGAATGTTCAAAAATGCCCAATGATTTTTATGTTTTTTTTCCTCTTTTTCTAACTTAAATATGTCACGCTTGAATAAACTGTATCCAATATATTAAAAAACTGATTTTACTTATTATTTAATCAGTATGTCCCTTCAGAAGATAAAGCAACAATTTCTTGTTAGGCCTCAACATTTCCAAGCCAACCATATCTTAACAGTTGCGCTTCCTTTTATACACATTTCCATAGTTTTACCATGTTCAGTTGGAGTTTTCGGGGTCAAGTATGTTTCTCAATGGCAGCGGGGTCAAGTATGTTTCTTAATGGCAGACACATTCATAATGACTATATATATTAATTATTATATTCATTAGTTTACCTGATAGCACTTGGTGCTGGGGTAGGTTCAATTGAGTAGTCATGGAAATTCAGGGAAACATCTAGATTGGATAGTTGGTGTTCTTGAATGAAAGACGTGTCGTCACTGTTCTGATGATCTCCCAAATCGGTTGCTAGGGTAAAATAATGTTCAGGCACATCCAACCGTGTAGCTGTGAATGGTTTATCAGGACAATCTGCGTCATCATTGTTTGGATCTGCTTCTTGGTCATTTTCATCCAAAGCCTAAAATTAGTATTAAATAACACAATAAGTAAGATCAGTAATTATACATAGATTATTTGTTTCTTAAGTACATGTTTTCAAAGTCGTCTACTGCAGTTTTGTTTTATGGGGGAAAAGGTTGACAAGCTTATATAAATATTTGTTATAGATCTTCAACAAAATCATTTTAATTGCCACCATTCACAAAAACAAAATTGTATCTTTATTCGCGTTATAACCGGAGACACCTGGACAATTCATGTAAAAATATTGTTCAGGTGTCATATTTAAAACTCTTAAAAAATAAAGGAAATTTGTATAAAAGACTTACTGAGCTTGGAAATATTTTTTCAATCCCTGAAGCAGTTGGAAATCTAGAGGGTAGAGTATGGAACATAGACGGTCCCATTCGATCAAGAAAATGCTCACTGCATAACAGTTTGTTTACATTCCACTGAAAAGCTTTCATCACCGTACGACATCGCTGTATCCATACTAGTTTAACACGATTATTCTGTGGAAATCGGTGAAGCGATACTGTCTTCGCATCAATAACTTTGCCACGATAAACTCCCTTACAAACACAACAATATTTCATAGACTTTTTCTTCGCGTTCATGATTTTTCAGAAAATTTCCAAGAATTCAGTGCTCAATCGAGTGTAAAGATATTAAGATATAGTCCTCGGAAGTGAACAATATTTTTGCGCATGCGCATAAACAGCAAATAACGATAACTCGTCAAGGGACGTAACCTAGTTTTGGGAAAGCTCTATACTTACTACTCCTATGGAAAGTAGCTTTAAAGGGATAACATTCAAATGAGCAACAACTTTAGCTTTTCGTTGGAATGTAATAGTATGTTGGATGAAGTTGATTGGTTTGCTTGTGTGCATGTTGGTTCTGTACCGCTTTCAATATTATTTAATTCATATCTTGACAATGGTCATTTAGTCGTTAACTCTGCCCACAACCCTGAGCCCCAAAGAGGGAAGCAATTGCTACACATTTAAAATGCCGGTGGTATGATCCGACCGGGAGTCGAACTTTAGTTTCCCGCTCCCAAATGAAGGTGAGTATAGGGCATTCCCTCGAATGAATTCTCATGTGCAGACCCATTTGCACCAGACTGCTTTTGAAAATATTGTGGCAATATGAGAAGATGCTTATCATGATTGTTGATTGTTTTCGTGTTTTACGCTGCTTTCAACATTTCTGCAGTTATATCAGTTATACTGGTCCATTTATCCTGATACCAGCCATTCAGTCGCAACCCTCGGCGCCATGAAGAGCAGCCATTACTACCATTTTAAAGTATTTGGTAAGACCCGGCCGGGAATCGAGACCTCCCGCACCCACGGCTGACGCTCTAGCACACCCCGGCGGACACTGACCTCCCACACCCCGGCGGACGCTGACCTCCCACACCACGGCGGACGCTGACCTCCCAAACCACGGCGGACACTGACCTCCCACACCCCGGCGGACGCTGACCTCCCACACCACGGCGGACGCTGACCTCCCACACCCCGGCGGACGCTGACCTCCCACACCACGGCGGACGCTGACCTCCCACACCCCGGCGGACGCTGACCTCCCACACCCCGGCGGACGCTGACCTCCCACACCACGGCGGATGCTGACTTCCACACCACGGCGGACGCTGACCTCCCACACCACGGCGGACGCTGACCTCCCACACCCCGGCGGACGCTGACCTCCCACACCACGGCGGACGCTGACCTCCCACACCCCGGCGGACGCTGACCTCCCACACCCCGGCGGACGCTGACCTCCCACACCACGGCGGATGCTGACTTCCACACCACGGCGGACGCTGACCTCCCACACCACGGCGGACGCTGACCTCCCACACCCACGGCGGACGCTCTACCACAACATTATGAACAATTTAAAGTTTGCCTCAATGTTTTTAACTCCATTCAATAGACCTATAAGTATTGGGAGAAATGTTCCATATTTCATCACAGGAATCTTAAAACTGTGTGCTGCAGATTTGTTGTATATGTGTTTATATGTATACATGTATGTATATGTGTCTGTATGAAAATACATGTATGCATATGTGTCTGTATGAAAGTACATGTTTATATATTTGTGCATAATTTATTGTAATATAGATGTTTTTATTGTTATGACCTAAAAATAATTTGTAATCATGTATGCACGAGAAAATTCTTGTTTATGTCCAAAATAAAAGTTGTGTTCTCTTCTGTTCTCTTCTGTTTTCTTCTTCTCTGTTCTTTATATGGGAAAGGACTAAAACACATTACACCTTAAGCGGTCCATATATGTTACCTCATTACAGTCGTGATATTTGTTACCTCATTACAGTTGTGATATCGGTTACCTCATTACAGTCGTGATATCGGTTACCTCATTACAGTCGTGATATCGGTTACCTCATTACAGTCGTGATATCGGTTACTTCATTACAGTCGTGATATCGGTTACCCCATTACAGTCGTGATATCGGTTACCTCATTACAGTCGTGATATCGGTTACCTCATAACAGTCGTGATATCGGTTACCTCATTACAGTCGTGATATCGGTTACCCCATTACAGTCGTGATATCGGTTACCTCATTACAGTCGTGATATCGGTTACCTCACTACAGTCGTGATATCGGTTACCTCATAACAGTCGTGATATGGTTACCGCATTACAGTCGTGATATCGGTTACCTCATTACAGTCATGATATAGGTTACCTCATTACAGTCGTGATATCGGTTACCTCATTACAGTCGTGATATCGGTTACCTCATTACAGTCGTGATATCGGTTACCTCATTACAATCGTGATATCGGTTACCTCATTACAGTCGTGATATCGGTCGTTATTACAGTCGTGATATCGGTCGTTATTACAGTCGTGATATTGGTTACCTCATTACAGTAGTGATATCGGTCGTTATTACATTTGTGATATCGGTCGTTATTACAGTAGTGATATCGGTCATTATTACAGTCGTGATATCGGTCGTTATTACAGTCGTGATATCGGTCGTTATTACAGTCATGATATCGGTCGTTATTACAGTTGTGATATCGGTTACCTTATTACAGTCATGATATCGGTCGTTATTACAGTTGTGATATCGGTTACCTTATTACAGTCATGATATCGGTCGTTATTACAGTCGTGATATCGGTCGTTATTACAGTCGTGATATCGGTCGTTATTACAGTCGTGATATTGGTCGTTATTACAGTCGTGATATTGGTCGTTATTACAGTCGTGATATCGGTCGTTATTACAGTCGTGATATCGGTCGTTATTACAGTCGTGATATTGGTTACATCATTACAGTAGTGATATCGGTCGTTATTACAGTCATGATATCGGTCGTTATTACAGTCAAGATATCGGTCGTTATTACAGTCGTGATATCGGTCGTTATTACAGTCATGATATCGGTCGTTATTACAGTCGTGATATTGGTTACCTCATTACAGTAGTGATATCGGTCGTTATTACAGATGTGGTATCGGTCGTTATTACAGTCATGATATCGGTCGTTATTACAGTTGTTATATCGGTCGTTATTACAGTCGTGATATCGGTCGTTATTACAGTCGTGATATCGGTCGTTATTACAGTCGTGATATCGGTTGTTATTACAGTCATGATATCGGTCGTTATTACCGTCATGATATCGGTCGTTATTACAGTCGTGATATCGGTCGTTATTACAGTCGTGATATTGGTAACCTCATTACAGTAGTGATATCGGTCGTTATTACAGTTGTGATATCGGTCGTTATTACAGTTGTGATATCGGTCGTTATTACAGTTGTGATATCGGTCGTTATTACAGTTGTGATATCGGTCGTTATTACAGTCGTGATATCGGTCGTTATTAAAGTCGTGATATCGGTCGTTATTACAGTTGTGATATCGGTTACCTTATTACAGTCATGATATCGGTCGTTATTACAGTCGTGATATCGGTCGTTATTACAGGGGTTAAAATTGAGATTGTGAATCGAACAAAATAAGGGTAACAAATGATCATCGGGGTAATCTTCGTTGGTTAAATACTGTATCGCGTGTATATAAAAGAAGATTGAAAAATTAAAAGAACAATAACAAGACATGTTAACCCACATACAACAAATCTGCAATATCTCTATAAATGAGAAATTGAGCAATTTCTTCCTTTGCCACAACGCTTTCAAAAATCATCTGCTGAAGAGGCGTCTTAAAGCGTCTATATGAAGGAAAGGTCGGTGTGTTAGGACAGTGGAAATACCCCGGTTTCGATCCTCAGTTGCGGCGGTCATGGTGGTTAAAACCCAATAAAACGTCAATTTAAGATAGGATATCAGTGTAAATGCCCCATGATGGACAGACAACAAGCATTTATATTGATAACGCTTATCAGTGATTGCATATTTGAAATTCACTTTTATCAGTGGGCGTCATACCGTTATGTCATGTTATAAAAATATATTTACAATTGAAATCCAAACATATGAGAACTTATTTGGGTACTCGAAAGTCGAATATTGCAGGTATGATACTTTTTTTTATTGTTATTTTTGCTTAGAATATGAAACTTTGTTTTAAAAAGTCGTACTTAAAAAACAAAATCGGAACTAGAAACCGAGACGTCTTGCTTTAGACGTTTTCCACACACAGCAAATTTTCAGCAGAAGACTTTGAAAAACATGTGGTTTTAAAAGTTAAAAATAAATATTATTGATTAGATTTGAAAACAATATGGCAGAAATGGGAATTGATCATTATGAGCAATTTCTCCTTGTGACATAATAATTTCAATAGATGTATGTTGCAAAATGCGTCTGCAAGTGGGAAATTGTTTATGTACCTGATATATTGGTACTTAATCTGTTTGCGGTACTCGATACTGTAAGGCCGGTTTTGCCCATGTTTACGTGGTTTGATATTCATAGAAGTATACATGAATTAAATTCGTTAAAAATTGATGTAAACATTACATGGAATTCTGATTTCTAATTATCTATAACAAGAAATGAGTATAAATATTTTATTTATTTCTTCTTGGCTTTTTGGATTCATCGACTGCGCAGAGCATTTCTTTATGTATTATAATTGTCATTTCCGCCAATTTAAACCATTCAGACGTGTTATGACAGATTTACAGCAGATGATGTTTGTAAACGTAAATCCTAGAACTCTTCGTTTCTTATCTTTAATTAAGTTTCACAAAAATGATCACCGGATTTGAACTATTCTAGCATTAATTAAATTTATATTATAACATTTGGTAGCTGTAATTCCATGAGATGTGGGTTCAAATTCGGGCACTAAATATTCTACTTTGTAACGTTGCCATACGAATGTCAGGCAGGGAAAAGAAGTAGTGTGGAGTACCGATGGGAAATACAAGTTAGAGGCACTGAAATAAGTAATTAAAAAGGATGATATCGTGTATATGAGACGTTTGATCTGAATCGTAATACATCGCATGGCCATACATGTTAAAAGGACCCACAGAAAGTTTTTATATTTTACCGGATCGCTGGATTTGGCGTTGAACTACTGTACAATCAATTCATTATAACAAACTTCTTGACGAGTCAGTCGCCATTGCATACGACGCTGCTATATAGCAGTAGATTCGCGCCTTGACTCTTTATTGAATGCCAATTGATAGCTGTGTGGTTATTTGTATATAGCAGTAGAATCGCGCAATGCCCAATTGATAGTTGTGTGGTTATTCGTATATAGCAGTAGATTCGCGCTTTGACTCTTTATTGAATTCCCAATTGATAGCTGTGTGGTTATTCGTATGTATCAGTAGATTCGCGTTTTGACTCTTTATTGAATAAATAATTGATAGCTGTGTGGTTATTCGCATATAGCAGTAGATTCGCGCTTTGACTCTTTATTGAATACCCAATTGATAGCTGTGTGGTTATTCGTTTATAGCAGTATATTCGCGCTTTGACTCTTTATTGAATTCCCAATTGATAGCTGTGTGGTTATTCGTATGTATCAGTAGATTCGCGTTTTGACTCTTTATTGAATAAATAATTGATAGCTGTGTGGTTATTCGTTTATAGCAGTATATTCGCGCCTTGACTCTTTATTGAATACCTGATTGATATATTCGATAATATGGCGGACACCCAACTACTAGCTGGCTGTTTATTCGTACTCTGGGAGTAGATTGAATGACCAACTACAAATAACCAACTGATTGCTAACTTCACATACCTTGTATAAATTGTCTACCACATGAGGTCGCCGGTTTAAAAGGGGTAGTAATGGCTGCCCTCCTTGGTGCTAAGGGATGTGGGACGATCTGACTGGTGTTAGTATAAATGGAAAAGTAGTACTGGTAACTTACATAGTAAACGCTGTGATATAATTGAACATTTGTTGAAAGCGGCGTAAAACACAAAACAATTAATCATCTACCACGGGAAATCATATAAGATCTCACCAGCTCTGCTTTAAAAAGATACGTAATTAAACAGTGGAAGACAGTGGTGCAGAGGTAGAGCGTCGGCCTCTCACATCAAAGGTCCCTGGTTCGAGTCCCGTGATGAGCGGGTCCTGACTTTGGGATTTTTCCACACAATCGGCGCGAGTACTGGTTAAGTATCCAGGAAGCAGACATCGAGCGTGATTAATATAAGCTTAAAGCTTGTTTCGCAATCGATTTAAAATAAATAAGTTTAAACTAAACAGTGGAACGTAAATCGGTTTAGGGTTTTCGTGATATACGTACGCTTCTGTTTCGGTTTCAGTGTACGGTTGGGCAGATTAGCGACCATTATCTACTGCACATTACTCAACAAAAACAAATATATTTAAACCAGGTGTTCAGTCGTCTAAAATGGGTCGCAATCTTTTCTCAGTATTTCGTTATCTTAAATATTGTACTATGAAATGGAAACTCGTGACACAAAGAATGTTTACACAATATTCAGGTGCAAAGTTAAAGGGGACATATGAGCTCGTGCATGGGGAAATGTACCAGTTGGCCTTTGTGACCAGGGTAGATCAAGGTGAATCTTTACGTCTGCAAAGTCTGATCAAGACCTACATGATTCACACATTTCTTATGTAAGCGTTTGTGTAGCTTCCGTCAACGAGTGTTTGTTCTGATAAATCAGAGACTGATCTGGACGTTCACTGATCTGGGTCCAATTCCACCAACCTTACTTAGCGTTAAGTAATATTTAAATAGCGAAATGCATCAGTTTTGTTTCTCTACTACTTTGTCAAAACACATGTGGTGGAATGTATTAAAGTAAATGACTAAGTTGACATAAAAAGTTACCTTGTTTACTAAAAGAACTTGGTATGTTTATTAGGTAAACACACATTATGTGATACGCTTTTAACCCTTTCCCACATACAACAAATCTGAAACATTTAGAAACTCTCTTTAGATGAAAGTACAATAACTGAATATAATTGTAAACATGGTGACAAAAGGAGAAATTGCTCGTTTTGAGCAATTTCTTCTTTTGTCACTATGTTTTCAAAAAGTCCTCTGCTGCAGATGCGTCAGAAAGCGTCTATATGAGGGAAACGGTTTAGTAGTGAAGTATTACTTGGCATTAATCAAGGTTGGTGGAATAGGACCCATAAACGTGTATTCACTGTACTAACATGCATTCCGATCCCAAATCGCTGCTCATGTAAATACAGTGGTAGTGGTAGTGTCTTAACTGAACATCCTACAAAAAAACAATGAGCTAACAGTATATGTGGGAAAGCAGCCAGTTGTTTGGAAAGAAGGTTGTGTACTGCTGTGAGAAAGCCAGGGTTGGTGAACTGTCCGCCGTAAGATGACTGATTTTTTTTGAAAAAGGTGTAAAACCCCATTCAATCAACTGACCAACCAATCAATCAATCAATCAATCAATCAATCAATCAATCAATCAATCATCAATCAATCAATCAATCAATCAACACTTGTCTGAACTCTTTCCCTCATACGACAATTCTGCAGCAGACGACTTTGAACATATCTTGTCAAAAAATTAGAAAATCTCTATAATTGAATGGATAACCTATGACTACTTAAAGTGGAAAACATTGTGGCAAAAGGATAAATTGCTCGTTTTGAGCAATTTCTTCTTTTATCACTATGTTTTCAAAAACCCGTCTGCTGTAGAGGCGTCAGAAAGCGTCTTTATGAGGGAAAGGGTTAATTAATCAGGTGAAAGATCTTTTCACCATAATAGCTCCCTTATTATACCAGCAAATTCTATGTTGTGTGTACTCAAAAGAATCATATCACAGAGAAAGACAGAGTCTGAAACCTTATAACATCGGGTATATCCAATCAACTTCTTAGTTACTTTACTCAGTGTGTGTATACCACGTGACTTTTGACGTCATATTTGCATGGTCAGACGGCAAAAAATTGCTCTTTATAAGAATGTAAAAACAATGGTAACTTTTTTATTTCTTCACTCTTTTTAATGAAACATCATGCAGTCTACGCCGCTTACAATGTCCTATCTCCGGTTGTTTACAGGAGTTTGATTGGTGGTCTAGTTTTTTCAAACACTTCGAAGAACCTGTTCTCATAATCCAGTTTGGGTAATGCTCCGGCTGTCGGCGATATTGATAAATTTTGAGAAAAGGTTCATCGAAGTGTTTGGAGAAACTAAACCACTTATCAAACTCCGTTGAAAATACGGAGATAGGGCTCTGTAAGCGGCGTCGACTGCGCCATGTTTAATTAAAAATGATGAAGAAATAAAAAAGTTACCTTCGTTTTTACTTCTAAACCGAAGTAAAATATTTATGTGCACCGTAGCATTTGTGACGTCAAAGTCACGTGGTATACACACACTGTTACTGAACATCCTACAACAAATAATCTCAGAGTCAAACATTAACGAAAGACATAAGAAAGGTTCGTTCCCAGGGTGAGATATTTGCCCCAGAGCATCTTCCTTACAACACCAGCAAATCGTATGTTGTGTTTACTCAAAGGAGAAACGTTAAAAAGTTAAGGGTAAACTTATGAAGTAAGCACTATATATAGAACTCTGAACTCAGCATGGGAACATATAATGATTTATTAGATAAACCTAACGACTACAAAATGACAGTTATATTACACTGTAGAATGAAAAAGTACTGTCATTTTGTATGCTGTTATTTGTTTACTACGTTATGCAACGTCTGACAATATCTTAAAATTATTAAACGAACATGAAATACCCGTTCATATTCATGAACTTTTTTATTCCAATGAGTACTTAACCGTTCCTTGAAAAAAAAGGTGTGTGTGGGGGGGGGGGGGGGGGGGGGGGAATCCTAAATAATATTTCCAATTATCTGTTTCAGTGTCAGTTGTACGAACAGTGTAGCGATGCAGGGTAGGGGGCAGAAATGCGAATCCAATCTATATTCATCAAAACAACAATAATTTTCCATGAATTATAAAATTTGCGCAATAATCTATGTGTTTACCATCCAGTTTCAGTTGCTATAAATACATTATCAAGGCCGATAATACGCCACATGACTGGTGATTATGCGAGGCTCCCAAGAGGAGTATAAGTTTCAATTGACGATAAATAACTGAAAACTTATCATGTTCCAAAAATGATTAATATTTTTTTGCTCTTAAATATTATATTTAATACGTTTTTCACTGATTTGTTTCACTGAAATTTATTTCTTAAGGAAAACAATTAAAAGTTTGTATGCAGAACATTTCATTTTAAAACTTCATCTTATAAGTGCCTCTCGTAGGATCGCCAACTTTTCTATGAACCTATAAAAACGTTTCATTTCCTTTATTTCTTCGACATAATTCATTAAATACAACATTTGATGTGTCTACAATCTAGTTCATTTGTTTAACATCTAGATCAAAACTGAGGTTAAACAGCTATCGTCGAAAAATAGATCTAGGGTTAATGTAAATATATTGCTTATGTCACTGTTTAGTCACCATGCAGCATTTAATCAGTTTTATAACTGATAACACATGCCATATGATGTTAAGTGTACCAAATCCTCGAGATTATTGTATTTGTTAATGCCCTCTTCACAAACTAGATTTTGTCTTACGAGTCGTTACGGATCGGCAACTCGTAGTCAATCGCAAGCATCCGTATATAACTCACTGGTATCCGTAAATAACTCGTCACAACTCGCAACAACTCGCAGACACTCTTAAGGATCCGTGAAAGGAGAGGCAATTTATTTGACATGTCAAAAATCCACGGATTGATTTTTCCGTAAATAACTCGTAACAATCCGTACGTTTCGTAAACCGCTCGCAGCAAAACGTAACCATCCGTAAACTGCTCGCAAGAATCCGTAAATGACTTGTAACCGTTTTGTGTTTAAAATAAAAGTGACATATAGGCCTGTGGGGCCGGATGTTTTTTTCATTATTCGATTTTGTTATATGTATGTTTTGTCTTACACATGTCCCATTAATGAAACAAAAGAGTTACTTATTTTCTTACTGCAATGAGAACCCAGCTCCAAATGGAAAACCTACATATTGTAGATACAGCTACCACTGTAGTCGCCTCATACAACAGCCAATCTGAAGGGCCTTTGAAGCTTATCGCAATTTAAAGCGAATTGCTTGGCAGGGTTTTCTTACAAGCTCATTTAGTTACGAATACGAAAACTCGCTATAATTGAAAGAATAGTTTTTGAATAAACTTGAAAACACTGTTAAAAATTACGAAATAGGTCACCTTGAGAAATTTCTCGTTCTGCCACAACGTTTTCAAAAGCCGTCTGCTACGGGCGCGTCGGCTATCTAATTTAAGTTTGCTATAATTGAGCAGTCCCGCGATAAAACCAACATTATGCTTCATTGTTACTGGGTAGACATACCCAGTAAGCCACATTGTGTACTTTGTTATGACTTTCAATTAACTGTTATTTCAACATTTACTTAATTGCTTTCACAATTAGCAACATTTGCAGACGTTTCAACATTTCAGCACCTTAAGTGTTTAGAAAAGGAGATAAGGAGGGATGGATTTCGATGTTTTTATTAACGTCGGAACACCAGCAATCAACATCGCATCTAACGATGACTGTCCGTAGTATACAGACTTTAAGGTCTCATTAAGATGGCAATACACAGTAGAAAGTCAATCTTCCCGTAAACGCTCGACCCTCTTCTCTGTTAATCCAAAAACAGCTGGCACAGAATCACTGAAATGAAATAAACCATTTTGTTGCAACAAAGGATGTCAGAATTATTAGAAAATAACAGTAAATCAATGTATCAATCTGGATTTTGGAAATTTATAGCACTTTCAAACGACTTGCAAGGTCGCCAAAAAATGCAGAAAAAGATTTTTACCCTTAAATCGAAAAATCACAACAAAAATTCGCAGGGGTTAGGGTTAAAAATCATCAGCTACTATGGGACCAAAACCTGTATGCAATCTGAGGATGTCTAAGGAAATACCACGTTACCAGCTCCTTTGTGCACACTTTTCAACTGAAAAATGGTACCTTTGTTTACATGCAACAGAATGCTCCTAGCTCACAAAGTATAGATTCGCACTTCTGGCCATACACAAGTAGACTCAAAGAGGAAAGGGTCAGATAGCAAAATTCAAACTCATGCATTACGTCTGATGTTTACATTTATAACCTTAAACAAATATCTTTAGCCCAGAAATGTACTTAAAACTCACAGTTTTTCAGTATTTCTATTTTAGACCCTGGCCATAACACGAATATTCCGACTCCAAGTGTTATATGACCCCTTAAGGTAGACGAGTAATCCATGACGCTGTTCGAAGTGGAATTGAAGGCTTCCCTAATAATTATCGTTCAGTGTTGAAGAGAACTGTTTCCATGAGTAGCCATATTAAATGGGCGGTGGTCGGTGAAATCAAGCCGTAGTTTGTTTTCCCTTTCCCTCATAAAGACGCTTTCTGACGCCTCTTTAGCAGACGACTTTTTGAAAACTTAGTGACAAAAGAAGAAATTGCTCAAAACGAGCAATTTCTCCTTTTGCCACAATGTTTTCCACTTTTAGTCATAGATTATCCATTCAATTATAGAGATTTTTCTATTTTCTGACTAAATATGTTCAAAGTCGTCTGCTGCAGAATTGTCGTATGAGGGAAAGGGTTAAGACAAGTGTTGATTGATTGATTGATTGATTGATTGATTGATTGATTGGTTGGTTGATTGAATGGGGTTTAACAACGTTTTCAACAATTTTCAGTCATATTACGGCGGACAGTTCACCAACCCTGGCCTTCTCACAGCAGTACACCACACATCATTCTTTCCAAGCAACTAGCTGTTTACTCACATGGACTGTTAGCTCATTGGTGGAAGACGAATGAAGCTTGCCGCATTGACTTTTATCAAATGTCAAAAAGAATGTTGGCCGAGCTGGGGTTCGAACATCACACGTCCTGTATTGACAGCCCGCGCGGCCACCGACTGAGCTACCGAGGCTCGGCTTAAGACATGTGTATTCTTAAGTAGACCTTCTACAACCGATCAGCTTAACATATCTTTCCAGGTTTCGATCGCAATACAGATATTGATTTTAGCACAGCAACCTCTGCATACTCGGATACATTGGTAGAGCATGAATTTACAACTGCATTCATAACAATTACAGGTAAATATGGTCAGCTTTGTTTGCTACTCGTTCACTTATTCTTAGCAAAGAATGATCTTTAATCCTTAGTTTAAGATTTGTCGAAAGATAAATATGTTTCAGCATGCAGTTGGCTCTAAATTGTTAGTGGTCAAATTATTTCTCCTGGTCCAAGTATGTTTTGACCGAGTATCAATTGCGTTTTCGCTTTTCTAGATGTTTTCGAAGTAAACGACTATTAAATATCATATATATTTATTATCCAGTCGGATACTATCTAATATCCACTGAGTTGTCAACGACACAGAAGTCGTCGCCAATAGAGTACGCTGAAAGAGTAAAGAGCAATCAAACTAATCCAATCCAATCAGTTTCACTAATCCTACTTCCATCCGATCCAATCAAATTAATTCCACATTAAAGATTTTTGTTGTAATCCACAATTTTTAAATGGTTGGTTTCAAAAGTACGAAACAAACCATGCATTGACATATTGTTCTTGATTTCGTTTCAGTGTCATCGAGTGTCTTAGTGGCGTCTATAATTGCGTGTGTATTGGTCCTTGTCTTTAAAGGTAACAAAGGATGTTATAAAAGTTACTCGGCTCATTATAGTCGTGTAACTATTAATAGTGATAGTACTTCGAGCACAAATTATCGTCGAGGATGTTTGAGACAAACTTAAGCACGCAAATTGGCACGGACAGTGGTCAGAGCATTTTACATAAAGTGCACACGATAAATACGGGCATAACGATGCCGGGTGAAGGTTTTTTCGGACATCGGTCAGTGAATCAAGACAAAGATGTCGTTGACAACAAAACACAAACAAACGATATGAAACAATTAAATTATAGGAACAGCATGGGAAAGCCATTTGATGTTCAATTCGCGTTTAACAGCGAAAATAAAACTCTCCAAATACCAGACTCGGCTGTGACTTTTACTCTATCCGATGCCGACATAGCGGACGATAACCATAGCGATAAACTATGTTTGGCATCTACATTCAGAAACGTGTATGACATTGATAAAAAGCTACAACTAACAGAACAAGAACGCGTTGCTTCCCCCGCTGTTGAATATGTCTTCGTCAACACCAGTTTAAAAGGACCTGCTACGGTGACAATGCCTTTTATTGGAGATCTAGGAAAACTAACAGTTTTAAAAATGGAATCCGATCAGGGAAGCGATTCGCCAATACGACGCAAAGTGCTGAAGAGAAAAGATGATAAGACCACCGTGTCTGACGCGGAATTCTATGAGCTTATAGGTCCAGGCAAAATCTCTATCAACATTGTGTCCCTCTCATGGTTAGTGTGCACATCGTGTGATAAAGAAAAACACGACTTCCAACTCACCGGGTACCTGTACGGAAGGATGGAGCCGCCGGTGGCACACCCGTTAAGTGCGTCGTTTGTCCTTTACATTGTAGATAATATCCATTGCTTGGACGATTACAAACAGGTTAGTAGATCACTGAACACAATAAGGTGGCACTTATTCTTATTCTCTCAAAATTTCTCATAATATCCATTCTGGTATTTTCAGAAGGAATTTCCTATATCAAGGAGAGCCATTATTATTATTATTATTAGAAAATGACTGGAATTTACACTCGCGGTCAATTTTATGGAAGGAATTGGCCAAAAATTATAGAGCTGCTTAGATTCTCAAAATAATAGACAATATGTGGATGCAATCAGAAAAAGCATGTTTTCAGCTCCTTTTCAAGCAATCCTGGACGCGAAAGCTATATTCCGACTGTAACTGTAACGACCCGTCGAAACCGTGTTTTTGTTTGTGATCGACGTTTTTGTCTGTAAATTACAGACACAAGTATATTTGAGACATAAATTTTTTAAGGATACCGAACTATTAACGATTTCCCACATATAGACGCTTTATGGCGCCTCTGTAGCAGACGACTTTTAAAATAAGTGTGGCAAAAGTAGAAATAGCTCATCAATAAGCAATTTCTCCATTTGTCACAATGTTTTCAAAGTTTATTCAATAATTGGTTGGAGGTTTATTTATTTTTTATTCATATAGTTTCAATATCTAAAATATGCACATTTTTTAAATGTCGTCTGCTGAATAATTGTTGTATGTGGGAAAGGGTTGAAAAAAGGAAGAGAGATACCTTAACAGCTATCATCTTTACTCAGTATTTGTCGCAGGTTGTAAATAGTTGTATAGGTAATGCATTGAATACATCATGTATACACTCCTAAAATAGTGTCTTGAAATTAGATATCAGCCTGAAAGAAATTTCAAATCAAATTTTAAAAAACAGTTTAATTTAATGTAAAATAATGAGAAAGTACATCATAGGAAGCATTCTCGGAATCGAATTATAGTAATACAACTATACGGTAGTGCTAGTAATTCGTTTTTAGAGCAGGACACTTTAATACAAGCATCTACTGGCATCGATATTGTATTCAGTATCCAATCTAGGATTCGAAAACAAGGGGGATTCTTTTTCGTAAAACTGATTTTATGAATAAATTGTGGCATTTTACCTTCCTTTTCCATGTTAAAAAGTCCCCCATTCCATACAATTCCACACGATCCCCCTGATTGGACACTGTACCGTATTGTGTTATGTCTTTTATCATTTCAATGAATCCTAATGTTTTCAGGTAATGAAAGATGAAGAGAAGAAGCGTGCGAATTTGCACTCGTTTAGGTTGAAGTTATCTGGATATGTGTCTCCGAAGGATTGCATCCGGGTATCATTACAGCCGACGCCAAACATAGGATGGGAGCACACGAAAATCCCGGCGTACATGAAACAGCCGAGATGTCATGACTTTCTACAGCCCGAGGGAGAGGTAATAATTGAACCGTTCCACGAGCAAACCAACATTGTGGCTAACCCGGACAGACACTTTTCGCCCCCTGTTGATTTTCGGTTTCAGGAATAATAACTCTATACCTCTATCCCCCTGAGTCGGAATGTGTCGGCATGGATTAGCATGCGTGCGTAGGGTCGATACAATACACCGAGTGCATCCATAATGTTGTTTTTTCTCGTGGATCTGCTCATATCATGTTACGGTAGACACTTTCAAGGAATTGATTGGGTGTAATGTCATTTTTAACAAGTTGTCAGTCATTTCACGTCGGGTCAGTTCATTGACGCATGTGTAGCCTGGCTTTGACACACCAGTTTGTATACGCCCGTTTTACCTGCGACGTACGGGCGGGCGGGCGTATGGGCGGGCGGCGTCCAGTATGTTGTCAGCTCAATAACTTTAGAAGCCTTATCGCTTTAGGCAATCAAGAGTTATCGCCCTTTTATTAAAGAAATTACCTAAAATTGGTCTTGTCAGCTCAATAACTTTAGACGCCTTTGTCCAATCATCACCAAATTTAATCAGAATATGTATCGGCATAATATCTCAGACAAGTTCGATAACTAACCATATCGCTTTAGTCAATCAAGAGTTATTGCCCTTTAATTATAGAAATTACCTAAAATTATTCTTGTCAGCTCAATAACTTAAGAAGCCTTTGTCCAATCATCACCAAATTTTGTCATAATGTGTATTGGCATAATATCTCGGACAAGTTTGATAACTAGCCATATCCCTTTAGTCAATCAAGAGTTATCGCCCTTTTATTAAAGAAATTACCTAAAATTGGGATTGTCAGCTCAATAACTTTAGAAACCTTTGTCCAATCTTCACCAAATTTATTCAGAATGTGTATTGGCATAATATCTCGGACAAGTTCGATAACTAGCCATATTGCTTTAGTCAATCGAGAATTATCGCCCTTTAATTATAGAAATTACCTAAAATTGGTCTTGTCAGCTCGATAACTTTAGAAGCCTTTGTCCAATCGTCACCAAATTTGGTCAGAATGTGTATTGGCATAATATCTTAGACAAGTTCGATAACTTACCACGTTATCTTAGTCACTACACACTTATGTCCCTCGAAATTGCCAAAACTGTACTAACAGTGTCTGCTCTCTAAATTTGCCTGATGTACAACCAATTATCACTATACTTAATTGATCTCAAAAAGACAGGACGGGCGTATTTTGTGACATTTGGCGCTCTTGTTCCTCTTCATGTAACTGACAGTTTGTTCCGCATACACTGTTAGCTCTTTGGTGGAAGACAATTGTCGGTTGGCTTTTGTCGAACATCGCATAAAATGGTGGACGAGCTTGGGTTCGACCTCACAACTGATAATTTACAGAAAAAAAGTCTCCGGGACTAGATATTTGCTGTCAAAAAGGGTGGAGGACACAAACAAAATCTAGATTGGTGGTTATTAACGGTTTACATACTAACTGGTTAAGCAAACCAACGTTTGTGGTTAAGGTGTTATAACAAATAGTGGTATTCAACAAATATGTCACTGCAGGCATTCGCCTATTTCAGGCAGTGCAAGTTTTTTTGTTTTTTTGGACTTGGATAAAATGATTACTCCTTTTATCTAGTTTATCAAAGAACTAATTTCAGTCAGTTTTACAATGAAGTTAATTTTCTTTCATTTTATTTGTTTTTCGATCCAAAAATTTCAAACATTTTTGTCTTATCCCGCATAGTCATTTCACGACGGGTTGGTTCATTGACGCATCTGTATCCTGGATTTCACACACAAGTTTTTCCTCTTCGTGCAACATGTAAGTCATTTTTTCGGACTTGGAGATAAAGGTTTATTACTTTTTTACAAGCCCATCAAAGAAACAATTTCAGTCATTTTTACAATGAAGTCAATTTCTTTTCATTGTTTGTTTTCGTTTCAAACATTACAAATAGTTTCGTCTAATCCCATATAGTTATTCCAGACAATTTCTTTCTCTATTTTGCCGATTCATCAGATGAAATCATATTTATTCACAGGATATCTCTCTGAGAAGTATCACCGGTTGTCATAAATCGAACCAATCCGGATTTCCGTTTGCGAAGATGTGGTACCTAACCTCAGATAAACAGGCTGAAAGGTTAGCCTGTTTCCTCACCACAACAGAGCTGAAGTCAGAACCAGATGCAGACCAGACAACAAACCCAGATCACCATATAGTAGATACTTACTTACTATATGACCATTTAACTGCATGTGGCAATCAAAACCCAGATATTGTTCAGCCTACTAGTCACTTTCGACAACCTATGAGTGCACCACACCAAGAAATGAGGTTATGGCCCGAGGGGAAATAGTTTTGAGTGGTATCTAGCTCCGGTAGCTCAATCGGTAGCGACTCGGGCTGTGTGAGAACACCAGGAAATATATGAGTAGATGAACCGACCGCCGTGATATGATTAAACAATTGTTCAAAGCGTTGTTTAACCACAATCAATCAATGAATTAATCCGTTAAGGGGTTACCAACACCGGAGACACGTGCAAAGTTTCCCATACTGTAATACCATCCTGCTGTCTGTGTTTCAATACGAAGACGATTTTAATCTTATTATATATTTCAATGTCACCTTTCAGACAGTTACGAGCTGACTAACCTGAATCTGTATTGTGTGCACAAACCTCAATATTGCCATTGGTTTCAATAATTAATGGTGTTTAAGAACAGTACAGCACAGTACAGAACTTCATTCATGAAAAATAACTTGAACACATATGGTTCGTTGTAAAATGCAACATATTTAAAACATACATGAGTATTAACATACAAAATAAAACACTTACTATTGATCAAAATATAAATAGTCACATATATTTAGATAAATAACATCAATAGGATAATACACAGATATAGAAACTATATTTAGATGAAAAACATGTATATAGGATTGTAAGTATCTAAAAAGCTAATACCAGAAAATACAGGTCGAGCTGGTCCCTACTTATTGAAAATTTATATAAGCCGTTTTATTATGACAAGCCTTTTTATTATTTATTTATATAGTGTTGGGCTATTGCTCTTTCCCAACAATCCAAATAACCCAGAAACTTATATTCAATTAAAGTTTATTCATAAAACTACCAAAAAAGCAACAACAAAAAAAACCTCACATATTCACCTTCCTTTTTTTTGAGCTATGAAGTCAAAACAAAGGTCACCTTTATCCCGCAGTGAATTTTACTTTCAATTTCAGAAAAATACATGATGTTCTGAAATGGCTCTTAAGCTGTCAATATAACTTAAAGCAAATAATGTTTTAATTATATATCAGTCAGAGGGTATTCAACTTCAACTTTCAACAAAATCATTATTGTCCAATGGGGGACCACTTCAGTTTTATGAACTGATAGAATTGTCTGCCCGACCCGAATTGCTTCCCTTTAACCTAGTGTGTGAAGCATGTGCGATAAGAATTTGAAGAGGCCATCATTGTATCATCATGGCCAACTTTGGGGCTAATCAGAGTATAGAGCGATCTCTATCACTTTAATAGCTACGGGCATTAAGGTCAAAGGGAAGTAATTCATTTTCCATAGACGACCATTATAGCATTATGGGTTATGGTTCGTTCCCATCAAGTGAAACAACACTGAAACCTGTCTCAAAATGAAGTTTAAGGACTACCAAAATAAGAAAGAAAACATACATGTTTACCGACCATTTTTCGTGTTATAATGTCAAATAGAAGGTCACCCTTATCCCGAACTGAATTTTACTTTCAATTGTAGAAAATACAGGATGTTCTGAAAATGGCCTTAAGAGTGTCAACATATTAATCAATCGGAGGTTATTCAACTTCATAAAAACCACTTTCAACTTTCAACAAAATCATTATTGTCCAATGGGAGACAACTTCAATCTTATATATTCATCTGAAATTCCCTGGACAAAATTGTCTGCCCGGCAAGCCGATCCGATTTACGTTCCTTTGACTTGACTAGATCAGATAAGCGAACGGAATTTATGGGGGTCATATTAGTTTTGTTTTATTACATACCCAGTCTCGATTTATTCTAGAAGAGAGCATGTTTTGATAATTGTTTATTTAAGGCTTTAACGAAAATAAGTGCTGCTGTATATTCTAATCTTCCGATGCGTGTTAGTCAAGAGAAAAACATGTTTGAAATGATTAACGGATTATAATTAATAATAATAATAAACTTTATTGCATAAAACATACATACATGCTTAAAGCAAATAGTGTTTAACACAAAGACATGAATTTCGTAAAGGAAAACATACAATTTTCGGAAGAGCAAAGTAATGGTGATTGTAGGTGGATAAATTGTAAGTTCTGATAAACATTGCCTCATAAATAAATCTACTTTATCCGCATATAGTTGTTTTAGATGTTTTAGACATGAGATTGATAAATCTTTGTATCGTTGGCCATGTGAAATAATACCTTTTCAAATTGTTCACTCTTAAATCTGTGAATTTTGGACATATAAAAAGGAAATGATATGTTGATTCTATTTGATTAAAATGACAATTTTTACAGATTCGAGTGCTACGAGGATTATTCGTAAACCTTCCTTGTTCTATAGTTAAAGTATGCGATGACGTTCTAAATCTTACTAATGCTGTTCTATATTTTGGTACTTTTATAACTTGTAAGTATTTTTCAAGAGCTACCGAATGTTTGAATAGGCAATATGATTATACTCTTGGCGAGTTATTTATAGTTCTATACCATTTCGCATAATATGTTTTTATAATATAATACTTGATTGGTTGCAATTCAATTCTTATATTTGATTGATTTTCCCATAACAATATTAACCCTGATTCATCTAATGATTGTTATATGCATGTCCATTTTCGGCATCGGTTTTTAACATTTTGTACGTTTTGAATAGAAAACTATATTCATTTAGAGATATTATTTTCATCTAATATGTTATCATTATTATTTTTCTTTGAATTTACATTGGTATAGTTCCTAGTTCTCCGTATAGAGCTTCGAGATTGGTTGATTTTTTAACATATAATATCTTTCTACAGAATTTGGAATGCATAGCTTCTACATCAGGTGATTCATGCATTCCCCAAATATGGGCCCCGTAGTTCAAATTTGGAGAAACAAGTGCATCGAATAACTTAAGTCGTTCTGTAATAGGCAGTTATATTTGATTAAATATCGTAAATAGGTTATGTAGAGCGAATGAAGAATGTTGGGCAGTGCGTTTTTGAGTCTGTGTCCACTTTCTATTCTTAAATAAGTGTACTACTAAGAATTTAAATGATTTAACAAGTTCAATCTTTGTATTATATAGATAAAAATCGTAACTAGTGTGACGTCCATTTTCGCATATTATGATGTTATTTAAATCCATCATTTGTAATATAAACTTCTTAATTGATGTCTGTAATTAAAAATACATTTAAGACATATTATAAATGACGATGTAACACTTACATTATGACTGATAATGTTCCTTACTCTCGTTGTTGCGTCTTGCAATATAGAACTAACTAAACATGTGTGAACACGTCATAATTTGCATAATTAAATCCCAGAAAAAAAATATATATATAACTTTGAACTTATCATACATTCCCTGACTCTTAAATCAACAAGTTGAAAATGTTAGTTACCTCGAGACAACGTACGAAAATAAATTATAATTTCATCTTCGATACACTTCCAACAACTTGGAATTACCAAAATTAACAATATATCATAATAAAAGGTTGATAAAAAGTCAAGTGTCCTTTCATTGATTATACATCATTACCAGCCAATTTAAGATATGTTTATACGAGTTATGTTTAGCACAATAACAATTAAGACAGAAAAATACATTTAAGAAGCAATGTAATTAAGAAAGACTATTCGTACACAATAACTACATGTATATATTATCTCTTTCATAGAGATGTTTATCTTTGTTTATTCTTTCTAAATGTTTAAACATATGTATTTGAATATTATACTTATTCTATAATTCTTTATGATTATAAGTATGTCTTTGTTATTGAAGTTAAGCTCCTTCTTATTTCAATGTATCTTTTGGTGACCACAACCAAAACCTAAAAAAGGACTGAAGTATAAAAATCACAGACTCATATTGAAAATATCTTATTAAAGAGCAAGAGTTTTCCTAACATATTCCTTTGAAATGAAAACATACATTGATAAACTAATTCGTAGGAGCAATTTAACTATTTTCTCCTATATATATAGGATCTGACATTCGTTGTCATTTTATATGGCTAAGCGTATCTTGCGGAACGGAACGGAACAAGTGATGACGCACCACACAAGGAATATCTGTTTCCATACGTATATATTGTACCTGCGGTTTAATAAAGATTTAGTAATATCTGGTTCAGCAGGAGCATACTGTTATTAACTGTGTCTTTTATTAGTCGATATAAATAAATAAACGATGATCAAATGTGTGTCTTTATTCACTAATGCATGTCTTTACTGTCATACGATAGAAATATATATCATGTGCGGAGTTAAATTTATAACTCTGTGAAAGCTAGTTACCCCATAATTTGCATGATCATTGTTTATTTTATTCACTGATAACACTTTAGATAAAATATCCTGGATTTCTCTGTTTTTCGGATTCTGTATTTAAAATAGGTAATAAGATGTTCGACCATTAATACAAAGGAAAATGAAAGAGTTAGTTTCCCTCTTGTTGCTTCTGACTAGATTATTATTTCATCTCAGTTTTATTTTTAATTTATATATACTTTTTTTATTTTTTCAAATTTCATTCTTTAATTTGTTGATTCTTTCATTGATTCCTTCCTGCAGTACTAAGGAATCCGCTGTGGTCGAGTGGTTAGCGTCGGGGATTTCGAAACCGGGTGTCCCGGGTTCGATCCCAAGTCGCGGCAATTCGGTCATGGTGGAGTGCCCTTGGGCAAGGCACATTGTCTAGTACTGGTTTGTTTAGGGAACATGAATAATACAATTTAAATGCGCGATTAATGACCTTAGCTGTCGATGCGCCATAAAACAATATACATTCATTCATTCCTGCAGTACTAAGCTTAACCCTTTCCCACATATTTCAAATCTGCAGCAGAAGACTTCAAAAGCATTTCCCTAAAATATGATAAACCTGTATTAATTCTTTTTTAAATATTGAAAAGAGCTGAAATCGTCGTGACAAAGGGAGAAAATTACTCATTTTGCGCAATTTGATCTTTTGCCACAATGCTTTTGAAAGTCATCTGCTGCAGGGGCATCAGAAAGCGTCTTTATGTTGGAAAGGGTTAATTTTTGATACAATGATCTCAATATGAACTCACTTTTTGTCCTACATACCATTCTGTGCTGCATTGAGGAAAAGGACTTGCTTTATGTGAATCAGTAATATTACTAAATCACATGCATATATATATGATTTGACGTGTTTGTGTATATATATCCACCCTCTCCATGTCTCTTTTATTTTAGAAACTATAAAGAGACACAGGAGTATTACAGCGTTTAAATTTATGTCCATAATACATTCCGGTAACATGGTTGATTAAAAGATACGGCATGCATAATACTTTTGCGATGAAAACTTTGCACATTGTAAAACGTTTTAAAATCATTTTTTGTCTGCTGGCGTCAATCAAGGCTCTGTTTTAGGGCTGTTACTGTATAATTTTCATAAATGATCTTCCGTTGTTTATTAAAGATTCAATCATTACTATATTTACTGATGACAACACAATAGCTACTGTGGGTAAATCAAAGCCAGATATAACTCAAACTCTGCAAAATGAAATTTGTCATATTGAAAACTGGTGTCAACAGAACTTAATTTTACCAAATGCACAAAAAACAAAAGCTATGTTCCTGTCTGCTTCATACTCAATAAATCATCAATCAGATGAGATCAAAATACTAAAGAAAAAATTCTTGGTGTACATATAGACCCTCAAATTATAGTAACTGGAAACCTCATGTTGCGCACACGCTAAATAAATGTAATTCGTTACTATACCTACTTCGAATTAAAAAGTTTCTTAATATACATTCAAGGAAACTTTTCTTTAATGCCAAAATACTTCCTCACATTGATTATTGTTGAACAATATGGGGCTCCTGCAGTCAAAATCTGCTTGATAAAATGTTAAAATTTCAAAAACGTGCTGCACGTGTAATACTTGACAAGCCACTTAATGCACCGTCAGAAGAACTTTTCAAACAATTATCCTGGATGAAATTTCAAGCAAGAATAGACTATAACAAAGCAATCATCATCTACAAATCATTAAATGAACAATGTCCTGAATACTTCAGAGACAAATTCAAATACTTCCAAAATAAAGGTCTAAGATCATTACAAAACCAAAACTAGAATTTTCGGAAAATCCCACACCTATTCGGACCAAAGATTTGGAATGATATTCCCTTTCAAATTAGAACTGCAAATTCATTAAATTCTTTTAAGGACTATGTCATAGCTGAAATAAAAAAAAATGAGTAGGTGAGGTATACAAGTAACAATTCTAAAAACGTAAAGGACCTTGGGCTATGTATCTATTATAACCTGGTGGGATAAGCTTTTTTAAATGTATCTGAATGGAAGAAAATAATTGAAAGGATTAGGTTGGTCATTTATAGGCAAATTAAGTGACAAGTTTACGGCTCAGCTTTTCACATTGTTAAGTTACCTAATATATAAATCAAATACCTGTAATACTTAGGTAAAGTAACCATGTAGATGCAACGAGCCTTCATATTCCAAGTACTTGTATACAGCCTGTGCAAATCACTTACAAACATGGATGTGTTCATCAAAAAAAACATTTCTTTAAGGTGTGTTTACACAACTAAATTAAACCTATATATTTAAAGGTTCTTGTCCAATACAAACATTGGGGGATAAGATGTACACATGTCAACTGTTATAAAAACACACTCAGTTCATTGTGGCACAATTAAATTTTATTTAGCATGGACGTTTTCTGGTAATTCTTGAAATTAAGTAATCTTTTATTTTTCTTACCAATTTGCATTTGCTTTTATTTTGAAGTGTTTATAAGTATAACATTGTGTATATAATGTATTGCTAGCACTGAGGCATGTATGGAAGATTAGGACTTGTAACCCAAATGTGTACCCTCATAAAATATAGTCGTTATTATTATTATTATTATAATATGGGTGAGCGGCTGGTTATGAAATGTTCAAAGAAGTTCCATGTGCTAAGTGAAGAGAATTTGACTTAAAATTGCACAGAGCAAATTATATTGTTTGGGGAGTTCTTGCAGTACTTAACCCTTTCCCACTTGTAAACGCATGCTGACGCATCTGAAGCAGACGACTTTTAAAAACGAGAAATTTCACCTTTTGCCACTATGTTTTCGATTTTTTCAGTTATTACACTGTGTTTTGCATCATTGTTTTCAAGTTTGTCTGCTGCAGATTTGTTGTATATGGGAAAGGGTTAAAGAAAACATAAATAATTGAGAAGATTCAATTTAAGGTGGTCTTTTCAGAGATTACTTGGTAGTATATATATCTTGAATGGAAAAGATACCGTTCCTGTGAGGTCTTTATATTCAGAGGCATGTAATACAACAAATAGTTATATACAAAATGAATTTAAAGGGAATTTGAAAGATACCAGAAAATCATCATAAGACTTATTAACAATTCTAATTTTCTTGTCGAGCAGGTCCAATTTTCTGAGTGACATTGACACATTAGATACTGAACACAAAAGTCACTTTTCCAAACAAACCTGGAAGAAGATTTGCTGGTTTGAACACCACTTTAAAAAGTATTTTCAAGATACAACCAATGATTTGCTGTATTGACTATTAAGATGTCTTTTATTTGAAATATAAACAAAATCAATCTCTGTTTTGTTTTAAAGAGTGCTCCTAGATCCTGTTTAGACAATGTCGCAAAAATAGAATAGATATAATTTATTTATGCACATTCTTAAATAATCTAAGAATGTTCAGTATTGAAGATAGTGACGGCAATCTGTCCCTTTCCAAGAAGTTTTCAAAAGTAGTCTATATGTTGTGTCATCAAAAGCCCTTATTATTATACCGTGTGGAGAACTTCATCTTTGTCTTTTGCTCAGTTGGATAGTGAAGGCAATAAGAAGAATTTGCAATTGAAATACAATGAATATTAACTTATAAAATCACGTGATATGATGTTCAACTACCATTGCTATAGCTTTTGATGTCAATATGACACTGATAGTATTGTTTAACTCTTTCTAGTATTCAACAAATCGGAAGCAGACGACTTTGAAAACTTCTGGCAATACTAAATATCGTTCTAAATGAAAATATAATTATTGAGTCAAGTTTAAAATATTGTGATGAAAGGAGAAATTACCCAAATAGGGCGTGTTAATAGGGCTTTAATATAATGCTGATTATGGGTCCCTTTTGAGATCAGATAGCGCTATGACACGAACAGTGAGAAAGTCGGAGTACTATCCTCAATAATCTGGTACGTCCCATCCTTGTCAGAACGCAGTCGTATTCGTTGTTAACAGAGTCCTAAGAATCAGGAATGGTCTGGAGAGATCGGCCAAGCACTCCCGACAGTTAGTTCTGTCCCGTAACATTCGGAAACTCAGCCGATTTTGTCTAGTCGGATTACAATTGTGACTATGTCGTGACAGATTCTGCTGTATCGGATCAAATTCGTAACACTGTTCTTTGGAACGGGCATGATCTTGAGAAATCTGTCATTGCCGTTTCTTGCTGATTGAGTCCAGATCGCGTCCAGATATTGACGAATGCGATTCTGTCTTTGTCGAATCCATTCCGGAACAGAACACGATACGACTGATTCCAGACAACGCCGTTTGGAATGTGGTACATCAGACTGTGATATCATTGCATTCTGGCGTGTCCCGATCATCCCTAATATGGTGACAGTTGTAGGATTCTAGATGTGTGGATTTCCCGATTCGGCTGAGCTGCTCTCGTCTGGAGTATAACGCGTGTGTGTGTCATTCATTGACAGTACTTTGACCGGTTCACCATGAATTCTGCTTGTAGGCTGAGACTTCTGCAAGAGGTCGCTATCATGGAAATAGAAAAAGAAGAAGAAGACCTTCTGTTTGCCAATTATTATTTGAACTGAAGGGCATTGCGATCCGGTAAAAATAGAAGATACTGGGTCAAGCCCTGGATATACAGAAGGTAGTAGCTCGGTCAGTATGACACATTGATAAAGCAGCTAAGAGAAGAAGACCCAGAAGCTTTCATCAACTACATGAGGCTGCCCATGGAACTGTTCAATAAAGTCCTGGCTCGGATCATATCCAGTATCACCAAACAAGATACCAGGTGGAGGCAAGCCCTTGATCCAGGACTGAAGTTGTCTGTACCATGAGGCATATGGCATTCGCCAACAGTTACAGCAGTATAGAGTGCGACTTCCGAGATCCCAGTAACACCATGTCAATGTTTCTCCCTGAAGTCTGCCAAGCCATCATTAATGAGTACGCTGCAGAGGTAATCGCCTGCCCCACTTCCTCAGAAGAGTGGAAGGAAATCGCAAATGAATTACTTCGCAGATGGAACTTCCCACAAGCAACAAGCATGCGGTGCCATGTACGGTAAGCACATGGCGATCTACCTATCATAACTACGAGTGTTTCTTTTCCAAAGTCCTGATTGCCTTGGTAGATGCGAACTTTAAATTAAACAGGCTTGATATTGGGCCAGATGGAGCAGCTTCATATGCACAAATATACAATGAGTGTGAGCTAACAGAAGTCCTAAAGACTGGACTTGCTGGACTTCTCCAACTGTTTCACCATCACCGATTTTCTGCAGAGGATATAGAAATATCCTTCCTTTTCCTTGGTTGTCTTGGAGCTTTCTTCATGGTAGGCACAGGCTTCTTCTTAGAAGGTATAAATAAGTAATTGAATCAATATGAAGATGAAATTATATCATTTAAATGAAGACAATCTGCCAATAACTGACTGCGATGCTCCTTGTAGAACTGTTGAGGCTGGACTGAGAATCTGCCGTCGCACGATTCTTTTATAGGACGGGACTATCATGTGAAATGCTTTTCTAATAGGACGGGACAGGACTATCATGTGAAACAGTTTTCTAACGGATGTCTTCCGTCAGCGTCTGGTCACTGTCTGATCTCATCAAGTATATTTATATTATTATTAATCGGGATTCTGTCTGGACAGATATGGTCATTTTTTTAATGCGAAAGATACAAATCAGATGAGAAGCGGATTGAGAAGCGGATAATCTTGTCTGTAAAAGTCATCTGCTGTAGATGTTTTAAAGTGCATCTTCATGTGGGATGTTAACACTTTCCAACATACAAATTATCTGTAACAGATTTCCAAAACGTAAGGCAACCATTGGAAATTGCTCATCAGCAATTTCTTTTGTCTGCACTATGACATTGATTTTTCCAACATACAACAAGTCTGCAGCAGAAGACTTTGTGAACATCTATGCAAACATCGGAAACTTCTCTTTAATTGAAAATCCATTCATTGAATAGTGTTAAAGGCATTGTGGCATTATACTGGTACCGCCACAGACATGAATATTGATGGCAAATATTAATCATGCTTTGTAAAGCTTTACTAGATAAAGAGAGAAGGGTCATGGCGTCTACAAATAACGGGGCACATAAACTAGACCCTTCAACCCTAAATTGCTGTTTACTAGCTGTTCTATAAGGGAATTAATGTAAACAAAATATAACAATTGTGACCAGACCTCAGCCTGCAGGGTACCTTGTAAAATCGGGAACCAGTCAGAGTAAAACCCGTTGTACATAACACAGCTGTACATACCTGTATGTATAGAAACAACAGATTTTAACAGATGAGAACATATACATAGTTTATGTAATTTATAGTAAAGACCATCATGCCACTTGACGGGCATCTAAAAGGCAGGCAAACAATTTACTACCATTTTCCTTACAGTAACTTACACTCTCCTTTAAAACAAATGCTGTCATAAGACTGCCCATACCTGTTGAAATTCCCCCTGAGGTGAGTGTAACGGTTTATTAATTTTGATCTGAAAACGTCGTAATAAAACCTTTTCATACAGCTTTCAAATAGACGAATAAAGGGTTATAGCCCTGTAATTATTAGAATCATGTTTCGGTTTACCACCCCCCTTAAACCAATTTAAAACCCCTTTCTTGTGTTTGTCACATTTACATGTTCAATATGTTCTAATGGTTGTTAAGATATATATATTGTTTGTAATTATGTATTAATAATTATCATAGTTTAAATAAAGAAGTAAATTTATGCTATTATCCCTATATATGGAGAAGGGACATTTGATATAAGGCATTCCCCCAAAATCTTTAACAATGTAAGATACAAATGTAAGTAGGACTGTTTGGGCTCATTTTAATGATAATTTGAAGCTGATTGCAAATATGTATTTAATCAACTAATAATTCGGACAATAAAATAAACATTGATCTTGGCTAGTTTTGACAATTCCTACTTGGAATTTAATTGTCCGGAAAGGGGCTGGGCTTATCAGTCTATATTTCACTTTTGCGTGATGACCACAGTCAAATAATAGGATTATCCAATCGAATTATCTTTTCATTACTTTGTAATAAGCCAATTAAATTTGAGCCCTGGTCACTATAAAAGATGCAGCACATCATAATTCTGGACCTTTTTGCAGCTTAATCAACAAGATGTTCACACAGCACTGTGTTCATAGTGAGAATTTAGATATTAATTACTTGGTATTTTGGACTTAGGAAATTTGGCATCTTCTTATTTAGGATTTGTGATTTTAACACCGCTGTTTTAGAATGTTTTTAATCATAACTATCGCTGTGTTTTTGAATCTAACAATTAATTTGCCATTCTGTCTTTGAACCTTATAATACTCGCAAAGTTGGCATACATTTACTCCTACAAAACACAATCATCGTTTACTGCTTCGGACTGAAGGGTCATTTGTAGAATATAATTCGAGCACAATGTCTTGCTATAAAGCAAACAGTTATACTTTTTTACATTTTGCAACTTTTAGTTTTATATGTTTAGGTCATTTGAATTATTAATAATCATTATTCTTTAGTTTATATTTTGTGTTTGTTATTTCTTGAGGTCTTGGTTTCCTCCATTTCAATTAAGCAAGTGGTGTCATCCTGATAATTCGTAAATTCGCCTTATCCTAACACATTATCAAAGAACCCTGTAAACTCTGATCAGAAGAATCAGGTTCGCAATTTGATTAATTTGGGTTTAACGCCGTTTTCAACCATTTCTCTCTCATATCATGGCGGCTAATTCACCTACTCACGTGTTTCCTAGCTTTCTCACACCAGTAATCATAACAACATTCTTTCAAAGCAATTGGATCCTTTTCCACATAGACTGTTAGCCCATTGTTGAACGACGAATGACGCTTGTAACAGTGACTTTTGTAAAACGTCGGAAAGAATGTTGGCTTACCTCGGATTCGAACTCACAGCCCCTGGATTGACAGCTCATGTCGCTACCGATTGAGCTACATAGATGAGTTACTACATGAATTAATATAAATTGGTTAACCCTTTCCAACATTCAGCAAATTTGGCAAAACTGAAATATCTCCATAAATGAGAGTTATTTATTAAATAGAGTTGAAAACATTTTGGCAAAAGGATAAATTGCTCGTTTTGATTAATTTCTCCTTTTCTAACAACGTTTTTCAAAAGTCGTATGCTGCAAATGCGTTAGAAAGTGTCTGCATGTGGGAAAAGATTAATAGATCCAAGTTATAGCATGAACCCGTCCATGAGAAAAGGTTCAAGTTCGCGTTTTAGAGGAGTGTAGATCCAGATCTACAATGTTCATATGATACTTACACATATAAGAGGTTTCTGTCAATTTGTTTAGATCCTGACACAATTGAGCAAATGTACCGGCTCATCCAAACATACACTGGTCATTTATCGTAACTTTAACCTTTTTCCATGGACAGGCTTGGATCATTTATACTTTTAGCTATTTGCATTTTGAAGCATCTGCAGCAGACGACTTTTGAAAACACAATGGCAAAATGGCAACAAAAGGTGAAATTGCTCAGAACGAGCACTTTCTCCTTTTGCCAAAAGATATTAAGCTATATTTAAAAGTTGCAATTTCCTTTACAGAGAAGTTGTTTATGTTTGCTTAATTTTTTCCCACATGTAGACGCATGTTGACCCCTTTGCAGCAGACGAGTTTTGAAACTAGTGTGGCAAAAGGAGAAATTACTCCTAATGAGCAATTTTATCCTTTTGCCACAATGTTTTCAACTCTGTTTAATAAATAAACTTGTGTTGATAGAGATTTTCTATAGTTTTATCTGGATGTTTTCAGTCGACTGCTGTAGATTTCTTGTATGTGGGAAAGGTTTAAATGTGTTCAATGTCGCGTGCTGTAATGTGTTGCCTCAAGCTGAACATATTATAAGATTATATCATATCCTACTAAGCTATATACAGTGACTGATGCTGTAGTCTTGATGAGTTCTTCCTCAGTGAAAAACAATTAAAATTTTCAGAAACTTGGTTCGCCTCTATATTATTTTCGATTCTCTCCGTGAACCCCTATCTATACAGTGATGTTGGACGATTAGCCCTTTCCCACTTGCATGCGCATACACAGCAACAACTTTTCAAAACATTGTGACAAATAATTTTCTAATTCTATTTGTGCTTCAATGTTTTCAACTCTATTATTTTAAAGAGAGTTTCCATTGTTTTGTCTGGATGTTTTCTACCACAGTCGTCTGTTGCAGCTAAGTTGTATGTGGGGAATGCTTAATCCCGTTTCGATCTGCAGTTCTTCTTCCAATCGCCAAAACTCAATGTTTCGGTGGTGTATTGGCAGAGCGTCCGGCTTGTATGCGGGGGGTCGCGGGTTCGATCCCCGGCCGGGTCATACCAAATACTTTGTGGTAATGGCTGCCCTCCTTGGCCCTCAGGGTTGCTGGGTTAGCATAACGACTGACTAACTTGTATCAGAATAAATGGACCAGTAGTACTAGTAACTTACTCAAGAAACGCCGTTATATAATTGCAAAATTGTTGAAAGGATTGTAAAACACCAAACAATCAACCAACCAATACTCAATGTAACTTCGACATGTTCTATTGAATGTGTTTTTATAGTGTAGAATGTTCGATTCAATTACATTGTGGTTGACGACATATCTATTTATTTTATTTAATTGAAAACGATTTATTTTACACCGATGATGAAACGTGTAAACACCTTAAGCTGTCCATATCGGTTACCTCATTACAGTCGTGATATCGGTCGTTATTATACCGTTCTATACAAGGTTACGATGTAGATTGATTTAACGCAGTATATTAAACAGCTGACCATATCGGTTACCTCATTACAGCCGTGATATCGGTCGTTATTATACCGTTCTATACAACGTTTACGATGTGGATTAATTCGTGTTTAACCGCCTTATATTTACCCTTCCCACCTGCAGACGCATTTTGACGCAATAGCAGAAGACGACTTTTGAGAACATTGTGGCCAAAGGCGAAATTGCCCAATGATTTTAACTTTATTTAAGAATTATGCTATCCGCTATGGAGATTGTTCAGATTTTGGTCATTATGTTTTCAAAGTCCTCTGCTGCAGATGTGTTGTATGTGGGAAAGGGTTCAAGTTAACAGCAGTACATCGGTTGTATCACCTCGGTGGTGTAGTCACGGTTAGAGAGCCCGCCTCGGGTGCGAGATGTATCAAGACTTTAAAAAAAAGAAGTTATAGCTTTCCCTCGTTTGCGTTCCGTATTGTTGGGTTAGCTTCAGTACGACTACTCGCTGAGGCCAGGATAAATAAATAAGGAGTACTGGTAATTTACCTAGGGAACGCCGTGGATATGACTGAAACATTGTTGAAAGCGGTGTTTAACTCAAAGCAAACACATCCAGAGGACTATTTCATTTTGAATATGTGCTGCTGCTTTGCTCTCTCACACCGACACAACATTGTTCCTGTTCAACTGGTATCCAAGACAAAGAGTATAAACTTATTGATTGGGGTCGAATTGTGGTAGAACAATTGATTTTGCCAACTACCGGGATAAATGAATGGCCGAGACTCACGGTCGTCTTGTGCTTAACCCACATACAGCAAATCTGCAGCAGACGACTTATAAAACATATCGGCAAATTATGGAAACTTTTTAGAAATGATAAAAATGATAGAAAAGTAATAAAATTGAAAAAATTGTTTCGGAAAAGGGAGATTTTGCTCGTATTGAGCAATTTTATCTTTTGTCAAAATATTTACAAAAATCGTCTCCTACAGAGGCTTCAAAAAGCGACTATATGTGGGAATGAGTTGACAGAGTGTGTGGAAAGGGGAATTTACGTGGTCAGTAGCTAAATGTAGAAGTTTCAGATTAGAATTTAGCTGAAAGCCTGTTGAAAGCTGTCTAAAGTACCATTCAAATAAAGAGATAACGGATATTGACTTATTTAAATACCCTTTTCTCCACAAAATCAAAATGTTAAAAAGGTTATTACATCTGCACAACAGGATTCCCATCTTTCTAATCGCTAAAAATAGCAGAAAAATTGGTATTTCCGATCTAAAATTATACATAGCGCAACTAAAAACATATGGGGGTTTCCAAAAGGAATTTCTGGAAGAAACGCAACGAAACTTTACCAGATTTTCGGAAATTTCCAATCTTTCTTCTTAAAATTCAGAATGAGGTCTTTACTTCTCTGTGTGATAGTTGTGACTAGTTTACTCGGATTTATATCTTACACACATTGTTCGAGTAAGGTAGGTTTATCTATCGTAGCTTCAATACTGTGTATTATTTCTAACCTTACAGTGGTAGTTGTTCGATATTAGTTTAAATCCCTGCGTTCAGCGAAGAAGCTTGATATGTCACGTTTGACAAAACCACCAATCAAATGGCAGCTACTTTATAAGTAGCTCTCATTTGATTGGTGGATTGGCAATTGGGAGCTACAAAACTGTTTCAATGAACGTTAGGTGTGGCTAGCAGATCGTTCATGTAACTCAACTCTCCATATGTTTAATTGTTTGTATGTTTGATTCCTAATGACATTATATTATGATTGTACTTGTACTTGTACTCACTAAATGAATCAACTTCTTAAAATAAAGTATTATTATTATTAGTAGTATTATTATTTGAGATTGTGAACTAACACATCGACTGCTATAAATGAATGTTTAACTACATCGTCTCAATCGAGCAAACGAAGAACATATTATTGGAATATGATGTGTATCATCGTGGTTATCATCGTTGGCTAGACATTGTCTTAGTCAACCAGTTACTATATATATATAATTGAGCCGTTCCATGAGAAAACCAACATTGTGGACTCTGCGTAAAGTATCGACCCAGATCTGCCTAGGCATGCCGCGCAGGCTAACCGGGATTGACACTTTACGCCTCCTGTGGCTTTTCTGCTTCAGGAATCATTACTCTATACCTCTATCCCCCTGAGACGGAATGTGTCGGCCCGGATTAGCCTGCGCGGAGTACGCATGCTGATCTGGGTCGATGCATTTCGCTGATTCTATAATGTTGGTTTTCTCGTGGAACGGCTCATATATATATATATAAAAAGAAGATTCAAAAATTAAAAGTACAATAACCTGACATGTTATCCCTTTCCCACATACAACAAATCTGCAGCAAGCGACTTTGAGATCATCTAAACAAAAGTATGGAATATCTCTATAAATAAAGGTATAATTACTGAAAGAAGTTGAAAACGTTGTGGCAAAAGGAGAAATTGGCTTCTATAATCAAAAGCTGTAATTAGATTCTGCTAGTACATGTATACTCAAGTGGTCGGTGTGTTAGGGTAATGGGAATACACACTCACGTGTAGACTTTGGTGAAATGATTTCTAAATGTCTTTACAATAAAACATTAGGTCTTGTATCGAATTCAATATAAGATAGGTAGCCGAGCGAGTTGTAAGCGTCGGTGATCTAGAACCGGGCGTCCCGGATTTGATCCTCAGTTGCGGCGGTCATGGTGGAGTGCCCTTTGGCAAGGCACATTTTCTAGCCTATAGTACTGGTTTGTTTACCCATGTATCATGAATAAGTGAAATGTCGCCGTTATATAACTGAAATAATGTTGAAAATCGCGTTAAACCCAAATAAAACAAAATCAATTTAAGATAGGACATCGGTGTAAATGGATCATGATGGACAACACTCAGTTTAATCTTTCTCTACCCTATAAGGAAGGCAATTAGATTACAAGAAACTTGACTCTAAGCATCGGTTTGCATGCAAGTATTTTTCCACACCCGTAATATTTACGTTAACCCTTTCCCACATACAACAAATCTGCAGCAGACGACTTTCAAAATATCTAGGCAAAATTATTGAAAACCTCAGATGAAAGTAAAATGACATGAAAAAGTTGAAAACGTTGTGGCAAAAGGAGAAACTGCTCGTTTTGAGCAATTTTTCAATTTTGTTACAGTGTTTTCAAAAGTTGTCTGCAGCAGAGGCGTCAGAAAGCGACTGTATGTGGGAAAGGGTTAAGGTTGGTTTTCGCAGAATACTGCTCAACTATTCCTAGTTTATATACATGGTATAATCATTGATGTTGATTAGCGTTTATCCTTGATTGCCTAATTAACATAAACTGTTATCAGTGTGTGTCTTACCGTTATGTCATGTTATAAAAATATATTTACAGAAGAAATCCAAACACACGAAGAATTATTTGGGTTTTGAAAAGTCGAATATTGCAGGTATGGTTCTTGTTTCATTGTTCTTTTTTTAAAGAATATGAAACATTGTTTTAAAAAGTCGTACTTAAAAAGCAATTGGAACTAGAAAACGAGACGTCTTGCTTTAAACTTTTTCCACACAAAGCGTATTTTGAACAGACGAAATCGAAAAACATGTGGTTTAAAATGTTAAAGATAAATATTGTTAAAGATTTGAAAACAATATGGCAAAAGTGGGAATTGATCATTATGAGCAATTTCTCCTTGCGACATAATAATTTCAATAGATGTATGTTGCAAAATGCGTCTGCAAGTGGGAAATTGTTAATGTATCCAATTTATTAGTACTAAATCTGTTTGCGGTAGAAATGCCGTTTTTGCCCATGTTTTCGTGGTTTGATATTTGAAAAAGTATACATGAATTGAATATGTTCAGAATTGATTTACAAAGTGTAATGTAAACATGACATAGTACTCTGATTTATTTTTATCTATAAAAAAATGAGTATAGATATTTTAGACTTTTCATCCTGGTGTTATTGTTTGGATCCATCGACTTCGCAGACCATTTCTCTATTTATCATAATTGTCACGATAATTTAAACTATTCCCACATACAGACGTTTTTATGACAGATTTACAGCAGAAGATGTTTGAAAACATAAATCTCTAAAACTTTTCGTTTCTTTGTTTTAATTAACTTTCACAAAAATGAGCACAGGATTTGAACTATTCTAGCATTAATACAATTAAGACAACACATTTATGGTAGCTGTCAGTCCAATGGAAGTGGGTTCAAATGGGAAATACAAGTTAGGGGCACTGAAATAAATAATTAAAAAGGAGTAAAAAGAAGGGTTTTTTATGTTTTTGTTTTTGTTTACTTATTTCTTATTTATTTTATACATCGCATGGCCATACATGTGAAAAGGACCTACGGAAAGTTTTTATATTATACAGGACCGCTGAATTTGGCCTTGAACTACTGTACAATCAAATCATTATTACAAAAATCTTCACGAGTCAGTCGCCATTGCATACGGCACTGGGACCGATCATACAGGAAATACTGTTCAGCGTCATCCAGTCACGTGACACACAAATGTAAACGGTTGAAGGCCAAGGCTGCCAAGCTGAAGGAAGAGTGGATATCATCTCGACTTAAAAGTGAGTTTTATTTATGAATTAAACTTTTCCCACTTATAGACGCATTTCTGCGCATCTGCAGGAGGCTTTTGAAAACATTGTGACAAACGGAGAAATTGACACTCAGTGTTCAACTCTTTATAATAATCAAACTCCCAATTATAGAGATTTTAAAGATTTTTACCAGGATGTTTTCAAAGGCGTTTGTTAAAAATGTGTTGTATGTGGGAAAGGGTTGAGTTGTTTTGTATATCTCCTGCGACCTTGTAATGTTTACAAGTTTCTTTCTCAAAATACTTGAATTCAACTGGGCAGAACAGCAATAATCCTGATTCACTTCCCATTTTGATGGGAGAAATAGAATTATATTGGGTTACATGTACGTATAATGTTTTCAATTATTACAAATCACCGGTATAAGTTCTTCTACCACTTAAGGTCGCGGGTTTGATCCCTGGGCGGGAAATACCAAATACTTTTAAAGCGGTAATTATGGCTGCCTTCCTTGGCACTCAGGTTTTCGGGGTTACCATTACACCTGACTGGCTGGTGTCAGGATAAATGGACCAGTGGTAACGGTTACTTACCTAGGAAACACCGTGATATAACTGAACAATTTGTTGAAAGCGGCGTAAAACACCAAACATTCAATCTACTACCGATTGAAAACGTAAAATATCTCGCCAATTCCGCATTAAAGAGATACTATTTTAAAGAGTGGAACGCAAATCGGTTTTTACACACACATTATTGACCTATTCTGGGTTTTCGTGATACAGGTTTCTGTTTCTGTTCCAGTGTCTATTCGACACAGAGCAGTTTATCGACCATTATCTACTGTACATTACATAACAAAAACAAATATATTTAAACCTGGTGTACAACCGTATACAATTGGTCGCAATTATTTATCAGTATTTCGTTATCTAAAACAACGTACTATGAAATGGAAACACGTTTGACTTCAATGAAACAAAGTTTATTTACACCATATTCAGTCTCAAAGTAAAAGGGTCAATATGAGCTCGTAAATCAGAGACTGATCTGAACTTTCACTGTTCTGACTCCAATTCCACCAACCTTTACTTAGCGCTAAGTAATAATTCATCATTTGTGTTTCTCTACTACTTTGTCAAACATATATGGTGGAATGTATTAAAGTAAATGACTTAGTTGACATAAATAGTAACCTTGTTTACTTAAAGTATTTGTTAAGATATTAAATATTTTGGCATTTTTATTAGGTAAACACACATTATGAAATACGCTCTTAAGTAGGAATGTATTACTTGGCGTTGTTAATTAAGTTTGGTGAAATAGGACCAAAAAATGAGTATTCATTAAACTAAGATGCTGCTCGTGTAATTAGTGTCTTTACTGAACATCCCAGAGGACTAGATAAGGAGGAATAAACTGGTCTTTTCCCGACAATATCTCTCTAATGGCTAAACCAAACCCTGTGTTGTGGGTACTCATTAGAATCGTCTCGCTGAGACGATTCATTTGAGTACCCACAACATAGGGTTTGATTGTCAAATAAGGGTTTCGGAATTTTAAAAACTCACCTTATCTAGAGCTCTGCATCCTTCAAAAAATCCTCTCAGAGATAAACATTAATCAGACGCATAGAGAAGGATCTTTGCAGAGGTCCAGATGAGGAGGGAATTTTAGCTCTTTTCTCCACACTATCTCTCTTATTATCCACCCAAACCCTATGTTGTAGTTACTCGAAATAATCGTCTCATGACGATTCTTTTGAGTTCCCACAACATAGGGTTAGCGGATAAAATAAGGATTTTAGAACAAGCAAACCGCTCCTTTTCTAGCGCTCTGTCTTTCTCGCTGAAAGATCTTTCCCCCCTAAATAGCTCCCTTATTAAACCAGAAAATTCTATGTTGAATATACTAAATATATCTTTTCCGAGAAAAAGAATTATTTCAAACCGTACAACATAGGATGCATTAAAACTTCCCCTGATACGACAATTCTACAGCAGACGACTTTGAGTATATTTTGTCAAAAAATAGAAAATCTCTATAATTGAATGGATAACCTGTGATTAAAAGTGGAAGACATTGTGGCAAAAGGAGAAATTGCTCGTTTTGAGCAATTTCTTCTTTTGTCGCCATGTTTTCAAAAAGCCTTCTGCTGCAGAGGCGTCAGAAAGCGTCTATATGCTCATGCATATTCAGTTAAAGTATTAAAGACTTCACTGAACATCCTACAAAAAATCACCTCAGAGTCAATCATTACCCAAAGACATAAGGAAAGTTCATCCCCAGGGTGAGATCTTTTCCGCGGAGCATCTTCCTTACAACACCTGCAAATCCTATGATGTGTTTACTCAAAAGAATCTTTCCCGAGAAAAGAAAAATGGAAAACTCTAATAGGGTTAAAGAGTTAAGGGTAAACTTAAGAATGTTAAAATATGAAGTAAGCATTATAAATAAAACTCTGATCTCAGCACGGGAACATATACTGATCTATTAGATTAACGTAACAGATACAAAACGATAGTAATATTACACTGAATAAAATAAAAGAATGCATTGTATATGCTGTGTTTTGTTTACTATTTACATCTGAATAATATCTTAAAATTATTAAACGAACATGAAATTCCCGTTCATATTTATGAACGTTTTGATTCCAATAAGTACGTAACATTTTTTAAAACAAAAACAAAAAAGGGAAATCCTTAATAATATTTCCCATTATCTGTTTTAGTGTCAGTTGTATGAACGGGGCAGGAGGGAAAATGGGAATCCAAAATATATTCTAAAAATAGATCTAGGGTTTTCTGCTGTACAGTAATCTAAATACATTGCTTATGTCATTGTTTAGTCACCATGCGTTTGATCAGTTTTATAAATGATTACACATGATACATTTTAAGTGTACCAAATCCTCGAGAGTGTTGTAATTGTTAAATTGCATTTACCTTAACTCTTACCCACTTGTAGACGCATTTTGAAGCATCTGAAGCAGACGACTTTTCAAATCATTTTGGCAAAAGAAGATATTGCTCATAACGAGCAATTTCTCCTTTTGCCACAATAATTTTAACTATATTGCATAAATAAACTTTCATTCATAGAGAATTTCCATATTTTTTACTAGACATTTTCAAAGTCGTCTGCTGCAGATTTGTTTTATATGGGAAAGGCTTAAAAACACTGTATGCCGAAACATTGCGAGATAAATAATTAACTTGTTTATTTTTATTTTTTCATTTATCCGCTTTCAATACTTTTTCAGTATATCACGTTTACAAAGTTTCTAGTAGTTTATTTGTTATATCCTGAACACCAATCGTCAGTTGTAACCCCACAATCCAATAATTATTTAAAAAGTCATAGAAATACTTCTGTAAATAAAAATGTAAACTCCACAGACCACCGTTGAAGCAGTGAAATGTACTGACTGTGTAACAAATATTTTTACAAATTGACATATAGACCCGTGGGGCCGAGAGTTCCTTTCATTATTCGAGTGTGTTATATGTATATTTTGTCTTACATATGTCCAATTAATAAATCAAAGCGCCGATGGCACAGTAGTGGCGATCGTGTAGAAAATCCTACAAATTAACAAGCAGTATCTCGGTGTAGGCGTTGCGAATTTCAATATATTTAGGCATATACGATAATGCTCGATCTCCAACTCAATTCGGCTACACGTTCAGCATTGATTGCTAATTGACGCTAGAACTTACAGACGTGTCTAACTTGTACACTGCATGACATTGTGTCCTTTAAACCTTTGTAAACCAGTCTTTTCATCTAGACGCTTTCATATATTGCAACAACTACAACACAAAGCGTTTATAATATTCAGATTTATGAACAATCGATAACCATTCTCGCGGCTATTTATATAACCTTTTGGAATTTCCAGACGCCTTATACTGGGTCATTGAGGTGTTTTGAGTATCAGGAGAGTTATAGAACGCGCAATGATATTTATTATCTTCCCAAACACGAAGAAATATAATATTTACATAATTTAACTGTATCTCAATAAATCTCAAATCTTAGTATCAATCCGGTACCAAAGTAGCGCTGACATGATTATTATTATTATGATTATCGTGTCTCTGAATCACTGATGGAACTATATATTTGGCGGTCTAACGGATGTAGTTTAATTGGTTTGCAGTAAGGAATAAAAAGTCAACGGGCTGTTCAAAACTACTGACTATGTACATTTTTTCGTTGTTGTTGTTTCTGTTAGCATTGTGACGATTGTCAAACCAATCGCCACAAAAAAAAGAGTTACCTACTTACTTACTTACTGCAATGCGAACACAGCTCCAAATGGAAAACCTACAGATTATAGATACAACTACCATTGGAGAGTTGCCTCATACAACAGCCAAGCTGAAGGGCCTTTGAAGCTTATCGCAATTTAAAGTGAATTGCTGGGTTGTGTTTTCTTATGATTTCTAAAATTCAGTCTTATTTCAATTTGAACAAGATTTAAAAAATGATACCAGTTATGTTAACCCTTTCCGATATACAACACATCTGTAGCTGACGACTTTGAAAACATTTAGTTAAAAATACGGAAACTCGCTATAATTGAAAGAAACTAAATATGTCATGATGAGAATTTCTCCATTTGCCACAATGCTTTCAAAAACCGTCTGCTACGGATGCGTCAGAAATATATTGCATATGGATAAAATCAACATTGTGGAATCTGCATAAAGTATCGATCCGGATCAGAATAAACATGCCGCGCATGGATAATCTGTTTCAGGAATCATTACCCTATACCCATATCCCCCTGGGACGGAATGAGTCGGCACGGATCAGTCTGCGCGGACTGCGCAGGCTGATCTGGGTCGATACATTACGCAGATGCCATAATGTTGGTTTTCTCGCGGGACGGCTCATATTAAATATTTTTCTTATCAGATAAAAGACCGCTTAGTATCTGTGGAGACCAAAACATTGATCGTGATGAGGACGGGTGCTGCCGGCATGTAGTATACGAGCTTGGAACACAGGGTTGCTGCAGTGACGTTGTGTACAATACGAAAATTAAAGGCTGTTGTGATGGCAAATCATTTGATATAGAGACCGAAGCTTGCTGTAACACGACCATACATTTTGTGGACGGCAAACAGAGCAGACTTTGCTGTGGTAATATATCTATAGACGCATCCCGATATTTCTGTTTTAACGGAACGATATTGGTTAAAAATGGTGAAAATGTAAATTCAGGTGAGTATAGACTGGTTGGGTAAATGTATGAGTGGATGGGCGGGAAAAGATGGATTTGTGGATGGATGGATTGATGGAAGGATGGATGGATGGGTGGATGGATATGGGTGGTGGATGAGTGGTGAGTGGTATGCTTGGATGGAGGGAGAAAATAATCGATTTGGTAGGGATGGAATGGATAAAAGGTGCTGAACTCCAGATTATAGATAGTTCAAAAGTTGTATTCAAACATTAGAATCACAATTATTGGATAAAATCAGAGTAATAGTTTCACTTCCCAGTACAATCAACATCTATATATTGATATTCTATGCTTCATTTTTGCCGGGTACACATACCCAGTAAGCCACATTGTGTACTTTGTTATGTTTTGACTTTCAATTAACTGTGTTTTCAACATTTACTTCCAAAAATAGTTTTGAACTATTTATTACTTACTTTGTCGTCACAATTAGCAATATTTGCTGAAGATTCAACATTTCAAAATTGTGATTCAATCTGGAGTTCAGCACCTTTAACGTCGTACATGTCTAAAGTTAGAACGAAACTACAAACTGTAGCAACATTTCAATCGTGTTTATCCCCACCTGGAGTTCAGCACCTTTAATGATTGGGACAGGAGATAGGGAGGGATGGATTGGGATATTTTTATTTGCGTTGGAACACCAGTAATCAACATAGCATCTCACGATGGCTGTCCGTTTTATACAGACATTTAAGCCACATAAAGGTAGACGAGTAATTCATGACGCTGTTTGTATTGTAATTAAAGGCTTCCTTAATACTCGTTTAGTGTTGCAGAGACAGGAGAACTGCCGATGTGACGGTGTTAGAAAGAAATACCGGTACATGTAGTTTTCCATGAGTAGCCATATACAATGAGCGGCGGTCGGTGAAATCAAACCGTAGTTTATTTTCTTTAAGACAAGTGTTGCTTGATTTGGTTGATTGATTGGTTGATTGATAAATTGATTGGTTGATTGATTGATTGATTGATTGGTTGATTGGTTGATTGAATGGAGGGGGGGGCGGTAACACCGTTTAAACAAAAATCAGTCATATTTCGGCGGACAGTTCACCTACCCTGGCTTTCTCAAAGCAAATAAAATAAATTGAATATTATCAAATGTCAGAAAGAATGTATTGACAACCCGCGTCGCTACCGACTGAGCTACCGAGGCTCGGCTTAAGACATGTGTATTCTTAAGTAGATATTATTCTCCTGATTAGCTTAACATATCTTTCCAGGTTTGGATCACAATACAGATATTAATTTAAGGACAACAACGTCAGCATTCTCAGATATATTGGTAGATCAAGACTATAGAACTGCAGTCATAACAGTTACAGGTAAAAATGGTCAACTTTGTTTGCTACTCGTTCACTTATTCTTAGCAAAGAATAATCTCTAATACGTAGTTAAAAACATTCATGCAGTCGGCTTTCTCCTGGCCCAAGTATGGTTTTACCGAGTAACAAGATTGCGTTTTCGCTTTTCTAGATGTAAACGACTATTAAATATCATATCTGGTATCCAGTCGGATAATATCTAATATCCACTGATTTGTCATGTGACACAGAAGTCGTCATTCATATTGTACGCTGATAGAGTTAAGAGCAATCAAATTAATCCAATCCACTCAATTTCACTTATCCTACTGCCATCCGACTCAATCAAATTAATTCCACATTGAACAATTTTGTTACAATCCACAATTTGTAAATAATTGGTTTCAAAAGTAGGAAACAAACCATGCATTGACATATAGTTCTTGATTTCGTTTCAGTGTCATCGACTGTCATAATGGCGTCTATACTTGTGTCTCTATTGGTCTTTGTCTTTAAAGGGAAAAAAGGATGTTATAAAAGTGACTCGGCTCATTATAGTCGTGTAACTGTTAAAAGTGATTGTACTTTGAGCAAGAATTATACGTCGAGGACGTTTGAGACAAACTTAAGCACACACATTGGCACCGACAGTGGTCAGAACATTTTACCTTATGTGAACACGATAAATACGTACGAAACAATGCCAAGTGAAAGTTTTATCGGACATTATCAGTCAGTGAATCAAGACAAAGATGTCGTTGACAGTGAAACACAAACAAGCGACCTGAAACAGTTAAATTATAGGAACAGCATGGGGAAGCCATTTGATGTTCAGTTTGTTTTTAACAGGAAAAATAAAACTCTCCAAATGCAAGACTCGGCAGTGAAGTTTACGCTATCCGATGCCGATATAGAGGAAGATAAACTATGTTTGGCATCTACATTTAGAAACGTGTATGACATTGACAAAAAGCTACAACTAACAGAACACGAACGCGTTGCTTCCCCCGCTGTCGAATATTACTTCGTCAAAACTAATTTAAAAGAACCTGCCAAAGTGACAATGCCTTTTATTGGAGATCCAGAAAAAATAACAGTTTTAAAAATGGAATCCGATCACGGAAGCGATGCGCCAATACGACGCAAAGTGCTGAAAAGAAAGGACGATGTTACCCGCACGTCTGACGAGGAATTATATGAAATTATAGGTCCAGGCAAAATCTCTATCAATGTTAAGTCCCTCTCATGGTTAGTGTGCATATCGTGTAATGAGCCCCACAACTTTCACCTCGACGGTTCCCTGTACGGAAGGCTGGAGCCGCCGGATGATCCAGAGGTGTCACACGCGTTAAGTGCGTCGATTGTACTTTACATTGCAGATACTATCCATTGCTTGGACGATTACAAACAGGTTAGTGGATAAGGTGGCATTACACAGTTGAAAGTTGCTTTTCTGATTTACCTTTTTATTCTCTCAAAATTTCTCATAATATCCATTCTGGTATTTTCAGAACGAATTTCCTTTATCAAGGAGAGCCATTAATATTATAAGAAAATGACTGGAATTTACACTTTCGGTCAATTTTATGGAAGGAATTGGCCACAAAATTGGTCTGAAATAGTAGGACAGAAATAGCAATTTTACCCTTTAATCTAAAAATCACCAATCAAAAACGCAGGGGAGAAGTGTAAAATTGAAGAGCTGCTTATATTCTCAAAACAATAGGCAATATGTGGATGCAATCAGAAATAGCCTATTTTCAGCTTCTTTTCAAGCAATCTTGGACGCGAAAGCTGGTTTAAATTCAATTTACCTCTTAATTCAGTCCTAGCTCTGCAAACAGTGTGATCACACGCCTTGTCCCTATACATATGAACCAGAAGGAGAAGTGTATTCAACCGCAAAATTCAAACCCATGCTGAGAGGCTAACTTATCACATTTATAAACTTTAAAATCAATCATTTACCTAAGAAAGTACCCAAAACTTACTATTTATCATTATTTCTATTTTTGAAATCCGGATATCCAGACTGTAACTGTAAGGATCCGTCGAAACCGTGTATTTGTTTGTGATCGACGTTTTCGTCTATTAATTACAGACACAAGTATATTTGAGACATAAACATTTTAAAGATACCGAACAATTAAACCTTTACCATATCAAGACGCTTTATGGCGGCTCTATAGCAGACGACTTTTAAAATAAAATAATTGTGGCAAAAGTTGAAATAGCTCATCAATGAGCAATTTCTCCATTTGTCACAATGTTTTCAAAGTTTATTCAATAATTGGTTGTTTTTTTCTGTTTGTTTTTTTTTTCGTTCATAGAGTTTCATATATTTAAAATATGCACATTTTTTAAATGTCGTCTGTTGAATATTTGTTGTATGTGGGAAAGGGTTGAAAGGGGGAAGAGAGATTATTTATGGCTGTCAGCTATCTATACTCGGTCGTAGAATTTGTCGCAGGTTGTAAATACTTGTAAATAGTGTCATGAAATAAAATATCAGCATCATTGTCTGCATGAAAGAAATATGTAATCATATTTTTATTATGAACAAATTGAGGCATTTTCCCTTCTTTTTCTATGTTAAAAATTCCCTCATTCCATACAAATTTAGGGGGAATGTTCAAAACAGTTTGAGCATTAGCACGATCCCCCTCCAAACATGATTGGACACTGTACAGTATTGTGTTATGTCTTTTATCATTTCAATGAATCCTAATGTTTTCAGGTAATGAAAGATGAAGAGAAGAAACGTGCGCATTTGCACTGGTTTAGGTTGAAGTTATCTGGAAAAATGTCTCTGACGGATTGCATCCGGGTATCATTGGAGATGGATCCTCCAAACATAGGATGGGATCACAAACTACAGTCTGAGGAAGAGGTAATATCATGTTACGGTAGATACTTTCAAATGATTGATTGATTAATTGCTTGTTGATTGATTGATTGATTGATCGATTGGATGGTTTATTGATCGATTGGATGGTTGATTGAATGACTGATTGTGTTTAGACGTGCTGAACTGCACATGGAGATCAACATTTTGAAATATTGAAACTTCTGCAAATATAATATTGCTAATATTGATAACAAAATTAGTAATATGTAGTTCAAAAATGTTGGCAGTAAATGTTTTAAATCTGTCAATTGAAAATTATGAAAATGTACAAAATCAGGTTTACTGGGTATATCTACTCAGTAAAGGTGAAGTATAAACGATCATTGATGTTATTGGTACTGTAAAGTGAAATTATAACTCTAATTTTATACCAGAAATATTATTCTAATATTTCAAGACTAATTTTGAACAGTTTTAAAACTTTGACTTTAATATATTGTTTTCTGGAGTTCAGCACATTTAACGCAATTTTTAAGACGTTGTCAGTCATTTCACGTCTGGTCAGTTCATCGACACATGACTTTCATACACCAGTTTGTCCACGTAAACTATTAGCTCAATTGACGCTTGTTAGATTGGCTTTTGACAAACATCGGAATAATGATGGAAAAATGCTTTGGTTCGAACTCACACACTCATAATTGACAGTCCATATCACTATAGAAAAAGTATCCGGGACTAGAGAGTTGCTGACAAAAAAATGAGGAGGACAAAGAAAAAGACAAAATATCTGGATTGGTAGTTATTAACGGTTTACTGGTTTAACTGGTTAAGCAAACCAACGTCACGTGAATGTGGTTAAGGTGTTATAAAAATTAGTGGTAATCAACAAATACGTCACTGCAGGCATTCGCTTATTTCAGGCAGTGCAAGTCATTTTTTCGGACTTGTAGAAAAATGATCATTCCTTTATTCTAGCCTATCAAAGAACCAATTTCAATCATGTGTCCAATGAAGTCAACTTCCTTTCATTTTTTTTTTTTTTTTTTTCAATCCAAAAATGTCAAACAGTTTCGTTTTATTCCGCATAGTCATTTCACGTCGGTCATTTTTTCGGACTTGGAGAAAACGGTTTATCATTTGTTTCAAGCCTATCAAAGAACCAATTTCAGTTAATTTAATAATGAAGTAAATTGTTGTTCAAGCCAAACATTTCAAATAGTTTCGTCTTATTCCGCATAGTCATTCCGGACAATTCCTTTTTTTTCCCGATTCAGCAGATTAAATCATTTGTATTCACAGGATATCTCTCTGGACGATATCACCGGTTGTCATAAATCGAAACAGTCCGGAATTCCGTTTGCTAAGACGTGGTACCTAACCTCATGTGAACAGGCTAAAAAATTAAACTGTATCCTCACCACAACAGCGCAGACGTCAGGACCAAATGCAAACCAGACAACAAACCCAGATCGCCATAAAGTAGATACTTACTTACTATATGACCATTTAGATAAAAGAACTCCCGATGTAAAGAAAGCAACTGCAAGTGGCCATGTTTCAGATATTGTTCAGCCTACTAGTCATTTTCAACAACCTACGAGTGCAGCTAACAATGTTCAATATCCCAATCCTCCAGTCCTAGATCAAGCTCCAGCTTTACAACACCACGTAAATGTTGGTTTGGTTCGCGCGGAAATGGGTTCCCCTCCCCCATAGAAGTACCAAGCTCCGTCGGCTCAATCGGTAGCGACCCTGGCTTTCAATCCAAGGTTGTGAGTTCCAACCCCAACTCGGCCAACAATCTTTCTGACTTTTTTACAAAGGTCACTGTGAAAGACGTCAATCGTCATCCAGCAATGGACTCATAGTCTATGTGGGAAAGCAGGATGTTTTTTTGGAATGTCTGTTTTATAGATAACTGATGTGAGAAAGCCAGGAAATACATGAGTAGGTGAACTGGCCGCCGTGATATGATTAAACAACTGTTGAAAATGACGTTTAACCCGAATCCGTCAATAAATCAATCCTTTAAGAGATTACCGACAACGGAGACTCGTGCAATGTTCCCTACTCTGTACAACCATCGTGCTGTCTGTGTTTTAATACGGAGACGATTTTAATTTGATTATATAATTCAATGTCAACTCTCATCATTTTCAATTTTAACCTTTCATCACCATTTCCTAAAGTAATCTCTTCCATGTCCAAGATCGTGTAATACGAATATCAAAGGTCTCTGGTTAGAGTCCCGTGATGAGCGGGTCCTGACTTTGGGATTGTTCCACACAAACGGCGCGAGAAATGGTTAAGTCTCCAGGAAGCAGACATCGAGCGTGATTAATATAAGCTGAAAGCTTGCTTCGCAATCGATGGAAAATAAATAATGTTTAAATTAATACGAAGGTTATTTATTATATTGATAACTTAAAGGCAAACGTACTGATTTCAGAAGAGACAGCAGCTTGTTACGAACGGACTTACCCGAATCTGTATTGTTTGCACAAAGCTCAATATTTCCATATTTAATGGGTTTTTTAATAAAAGAACTGCATTCATGAATAATAACTTGAACATATATGGTTCATCGTCAAAACATAACATATTTAAAACATACATGAGTATGGACATACAAAATAAAGAAGATACATATTAAGTTTAACTCACTGTTTATGAAAATATAAATAGTCACATATATTTAGATAAATATCATAAATAAGATAATACACAGATACAGAAACTATATTTAGATAATAACATATATATGATTTTAAATATTTTAAATAGTTGATACCAGAAAATATAAGTCAAGCTGGTCTCTGCTTATTGAATATTTATATAAGCCGTTTTATTATGACAAGCCTTTTTATTTTTTATTTGTGTTCATTTTTCTTTGACTTTATAATTGCCTCTTTTAACTTTGATCCATACCACTTTAATGGTGTTGATGTCGAAGAGACATGTCTTTAAGTTAAGGGGACATTTATTAATGTTCAGATACATGTCTTTCAACTAAGGAGGTGTATACACATTATGTGTAGATGCATATGGGTTGTGGTTTTTAGCTCTACTGGCCAAAGGCCAGAAGGGCTTATGTCGTGGCGATTTGTCCGTCGTGCGTGCGTGCGTGCGTGCGTGCGTCCGTAAACAATTTCTTGTTAACACGATACAGCCTTTCGAAAACCAGCCAGATCCGCCCATGCATGACCGGATTATGGCCCTTGAAATGGTCAAAATTGCTATAAAAGAGCTTGTTAACACGATACAGTCTTCACTTTTGATTGTATCTCAACCAAACTTATACAGTAGTTAGATATCCATGAGAGCTTGATTCCTTTAGAAAACAAGCCAGATCCGCCCCATGCATGACTGAATTATGGCCCTTGAAATTGTCAAAATTGCTATAATAGGGCTTGTTAACATGATACAGTCCTTATTTTTGATTGTATCTCAATCAAACTTATACAGTAGTTAGATATCCATGAGAATTTGGTTCATTTCTAAAAAACGGCCAGATCTTGTGAGCACAATAGAGCTTCCATTTACTATCTGATCTTCACCAAACTTAGATGGTATTTGAATATTGATGGCATATTGGTTCCTTTTGAAACAAGCCAGATCAATACCAGTATAGCATAGGCCCTCATGGGCCTCTTGTTCGAATAGGTGCCTTATTTCACCAGCGAGAATCAAATAAATAGTATAAGAGAAGCTGTGTATATGTATTCTTACCAGTGTATTCGCGTAAACTTACACTTTGGCTGCAGGAACCGATTGTGGTCGGATGGAAGCAATTCATTTGCTATAAGTGACCATTATAGCGTTTTGGGCTATGACCCTTTCCCAACAATCCAAATGACCCAGAAACCTATATTCAGTTAAAGTTCATTCTTAAAACTACCAAAAAAGCACACAAACGCTCATATTCACCTTCCTTTTCTTCAGCTTTGAAGTCAAAACAAAGGTCACCCTTATCCCGCAGTGAATTTTACTTTCGATTTCAGAAAATACGTGATGTTCTGAAAATAGCACTTAAGCTGTCAATATAGCTAAAAGCAAACATGTTTTGATTACAAATCAGTCAGAGGGTATTCAACTTATCATTATTGTACAATGGGAGACCACTTCAGTTTTATGATCTGATAAAATTCTCTGTCTGATCTGAATTGCTTTCCTTTGACCTATTGTATTTGGAGTGACCATCATCGTATCAGTATGGCCAACTTTGGGGCTAATCAGAGTATCGAGCGATCTCTATCACTTTGATAGCTCCGGGGGAATACTGACGTATACATAAGCTAGTTTAAGAGTCACCTGTTGATGGCCGCTTGGCATGACTAAATCAGATTAACGGGTGGAATGTATTGGGGTCATAAAAGTTTTGTTTTATTATATTCCTGGTCTCGATATATTCTAGAAGAGAGAACATATTTAAGGCTTTAAACGAAAGGAAGGACTGCTGTATATTCTAAACTTCCAATGCGTGTAAACCAAGAGAAAAAATGTTTGGAAATGATTAACGTATTATATATAAATCTATCATTTGTGATAAAACTTCATAATTGATGTCTGATATTAAAGAATACATTTAACACATATGATAAATGGCGATTTAGTACCTGCATTACGATAGATGATTGTCCCTACTCTCGGCCTTGCGTCTTTCAATATAGTTTGTACAATTAAATCCTAGAAATAAATTTATATAAATTTTGAACTTGAACTTATCATACAATCTCTAACTCATACATCAACAAGTTGAAAGTTGTAGTTACCTTGAGAAAACGGAAGGAAATAGATTACAATTTCATCTTCGATACAATTTTAACAACTTAGTATTATCAGAAGTAACACTATATAATAAAATCCGATCAAAATATCATACTAAATATTTTTTCTAAAAACCTAAGTATGTATAAATATTTTGAATTACTGAACTCCTGTAACACAAAAAAACATTACTAAACGTTACATATTTCTATTAAAACGCATTCAGAAACGAAGGGACTATATAGCCAGTAAAGGCGGCTAATAGAACCAGGAAGAGATGAACATGTAATCTATGTATGTATTAATAATTTGTTCAAAAGACCAATAATCTGTGCAATGTTTGTATATGTACACGTGTAAACTATGTCTATGTATATATAATGTCGATGTGTACCATGTATTAGATATGCCAAGTTTACTGAAATAGAAAACATCTGAAGAAACAAACAAAGATCGAGGATAGAATACATTGTTGGAAAGGCAGGAATGTGAACGATTGCTTCCTTCAAAATAAAATACAATAATATGCCAATAAAAGTCGACAAAGGGGAACAACTATGATATATCTTTATTGTTATGTATGTTTACTGAAAATCTGTTTTATTTGCATTGTTTTTAGCTCACCTAAGCACGAAGTGCGAGGTGAGCCTTTCTGATCACTCACCGTCCGGCGTCCGGCGTCGTCGTCGTCCTGCGTCGTCTGTACGTCCGTCTGTTAACAATTTCCTACAAATGACTTCTCTTAATAAACCAATGGACTGATTTCAAACTAAATTCACAGCAATGCTCCTTAGGTGGTCCTCTTTTTAAGTTGTTCAGATAATTTAATTCCATGTAGAACGTTGGTTGCTGCGGCATCAGAAAAGGGGAAAATTGCCAAAATTTAAAAATCTTCTTGTCCAAAAGAACTGGCCGGATTTAAAAATTAATTGACAGAAATAAGTTTCTTTGGGGGACGCTCTACCAAGATTGTTGAAATTATTACGATCCTTTGAAAAGTATGGCCCCAGGGGCATGAGCTTGTTTTCCTTTTATGTGCATTGTAAACTCTTTAACAATCTGCTTGTCCAAAAGTGCATGCTCGATTTAAAGATAGTTTGGATAAAATGTTCCTTGGGGGACCTTCTACCAAGATTGTTCAAATTATTCCGGTCCGTTGAAAAACATGGCCACCAGGGGGCTGAGCTTGTTTTCCTTATATGTGCATTGTAAAATAAATAAAAGTCTTCTTGTCCAAAACAACATGCCTGATTTAAAAATAATTTGGCAGAAATGTTCATTGGGTGACCCTCTACCAATATTGTTGAAATTATTCCGATCTGATAAAAAAACATGGCCACCAGGAGGCGGGGCTTGTTTTCCTTATATGTTCTATAGTGAAAACTTAAAAAAATCTTTTTGTACTAAATCACTGGCCCGATTTGAAATAATTGGGCACAAATGTTCCTTGTGTGACCCTCTGCCAAGGTTGTTCAATTTATTCTGATCCGTTGAAAAACATGGCACCAGCGGGGTTGCTTGTTTTCCTTGTATTTATAGAGTAAACACTTTGAAATTTATTGAAGTTCTATCAAATCAGGTGAGCGATATAGGGCCATCATGGCCCTTTTGTTTATTAATAACAACATATATACAAGAGACTACATAAGCAGTTTTAATGTCAGGTTGGTAGCTTCTTGGGTTTCGTTTTGTACGGAGTTGTCAGCCATTCACCTGTATGGAGAAAAACCCCGTTTCCTCTCTACAACATAAAATGTATTGAATGCTTTTAATTATATGTTTCTAAGATCTACAAAATTATCATAGATAAATAAATAAATGTTTGTGTCACCAACATTATCGGATGTGTGTAGATGCTTGGAGGAATGGTAAAACAGAAATTCTAGTATATGACCAGTACTGGATGCTATATGTTCCAAAAATAAGGAACAAAATGCTGAAGAATTCTAACATTTTAACCTTAAAGCCATTTTTCTGTTGAATGTATATGTATATTTTATGTGACTATGAGCTAGAATGCTTAATGTCAATTAACATTTCTGTTCTGTTCAGTTCTGTATGTTAATAAAAAGTTGATAACCAGTCAAGTGTCCTTTCATTACTTATACATTATTACTAGCCATTTTTTTATTTTTTTTAATCGAGTTATCTTAAGCACAATAACAATTAATTTTAAGACAGTAAAATACATTAAAAAAGCATTGTACTTAAGAAAGACTATTCTTACACAATAACGATATATTATCTCTTTCATAATAATGTTTATCTTTGTTTATTCTTTCTAAATGTTTAAATGCATGTATTTGTTTATTATACTTATTTTGTAATATTCTATAACTATAATTATGTCTTTGCTATTGAAGTTTAGCTCCTTCTTATTTCAATGTAACTTTGGGTAACCAACAACAACCTAAAAAAGGACTGAAATGTAAAAATCACAGAATCATATTTAAGAGCAGGAGTTTTCCTAACATATTCGTTTGAAATGAAATGATCCATTGATTTACGCATTCTTGGGAGCAATTCAACTATTTTTCCCTATATAACTATGTAGGAGACAACAAATTTCCCAAAAGTTGGCAATGCAGGGTCGGACCAGGCATTTTATTTCTGGCTTCCCAACTCAATATTTGACCCTCCCGCGGGAAAATCAACACAGGGGATTCTGCGTAAAGTATCGACCCGGATCAGCCGAAAGATGCCGCGCTGGCTTACCCGGATAGACACCTTTCGCCTCCAGTGGATTTTCTGTTTTAGGAATCATTACTCTCATTAATCTCCATCCCGCTGAGATGGAATGTGTCGGCCGGACTGCGCAGGCTGATCGAGGTCGATACATAACGCAGAGACAATAATGTTGGTTTTCTTGCGGGAAGACTCATTTTAATCTTGATATTCCTAAGTTTGGCTATAAACTCGTCCATATGGAAAGAAGGACAATTTCATTTAAAAAACAAAATCAGCATTTATAGGATCATGAAGAGGTAACTTCTGACGACAACATACTGAAACTCTGAACTGTTGTCCCGCTTTATTCACGCCTGTTACATCTTATGTGAAAACAAAAAAGAACTTTTTAGTCTGACGTAGCGCAATTTCATCATATTCATAAGAGTTGTTGTTACATGAAAAATATTTAGAGCTTCAATGAACTTATATATAGTTCACTGTAGAGCGAAGTACCTGTTTAGTCACCATTGCATACATTTGTGTTTCAATAGCATCACTCGTATGTTGGGTATACTTTACATTTTATTTTATTTTTTCATAAACAGCCTATCAATTCGACAATACTAGATTCTACAGTTTACCTGTAATATGTGACTTAAACACCATTTCGCTTAATTTTGAATAAGATTTAATTTGATGTGTGATGATAATCAATAAATTTACTTGTATTTGAATCAACGGTGTGCTTTTATGTGTCAGTTTGGGAGTTCGTGGGTTCAATCCCTGGCCGAGTCATTCTAAACATTTGAAACATGGTAGTAATGGTTTTCCTTCCATGACGATTAGGATTGTAGGAGTAGCATAAATACTGTCAGACAATGGATCAGTAGGCTTATAACTTGCCCGGGAAACGCTGTGATATAACTAAAACATTGTTAAAAGCTTCGTAAAAAGGGAACCGGCTCCGTGATGTAGTTAGAGCGTACGAATAGGGAGCGGGAGATCAGAGTGTTATCCCCAAACGAATCTTACAACATGGATTCCCTCCTGGCGCTCAGGGTTGCTGGGATAGACTTACAGCCGATGAATCGGTGTCGGGATAAACTATATACATGTAGTTCTGAATGTTTACCTTGTATAGCTGAAATACCATGAAAATGTCGTAAAATACAATTGAAATAAAAGTTATCCGTCAATATCGACAACTAACCATTGTTTAGGATATTCACGAATAGTGCAACAGGAGGCAATCGAGTAAACGTTAAGTTTGTTCCTTTCTTGAACTATGTTTTTTTACACACATTCAGATAGTTTTTAGGGTATACAATGGCCTACCCTGGTCAAAGAGACAGTAGTACGGCTATTGTTTTATCCAGGGCGGCACAGGTGCATGATGTGGTATACCACCACGGAGTATATACCATATATAAAGAGAAGGTAATCAACAACGCTACAAAGCACACACCACATCGCCACAGTAATGCTGAAACACCCTAATATGTGCAAGAACAGAGTGTTTATCAACTTTTAAATAATTATTCTTCATAAAATATAAATAACTTTCCTACATCTGTACACACTTATTGGCAGTCACAAACGTTTAAACTTCACACACACAACGGGTTTTTTTTTTATTAAATTCGAGCTAAACCTGTCCCCTGCATGTTCACAACTTGACACTGATGGAAACATTTCTGGATGGAATACACATAAACAACGGTTAGTGTCTCTTTTTTCATACTAATTGTCCATCAAATGCACACAAATTTCAATCAATAAATGTTCACACACTTTATAAAACGTCCATTTTCGAGCGTACGAGCCCCTTTCAGTCAGAACGCTGCCATGTTGGCTTGAACTAGCCGCAGTAAATGTGACGTCACAGCGTAGATGTCTTGGATGTAATCTAAAATTTCATTGGTCGGTAAATTTTCCTGTTGGCCAATCGATGAATGTAATTCAGACACCTTCATCGCTGAAAATTACAATAATATCGTAGTTTATCTTATTTGTTGACGGAAACGATGGCATTGAATTTACAGAAAAAACTGGCGTTGGTTTTGGTATTATCAGGGAATTTTTGTTTTATTGGCGGTCAGGCGATAGTTGGGAAGTCGTTTCTGATCGAACAGATATACAGCGCAGTCTGTAGAACTGGAAAGAGAGTAGCACTTACTACTTAGTTACTACTTACAGGCATAGCATGCAGCCACTTATCAAAGGTAATATTCAGCACTGTCGTGTACTTAGCAGTTTTCTTCGAATAATTTGTTTAATTTTAGTGATGATGTATTAATTCAATGTCTTTTGACAAAGCCAGAAAATGCATTCATATTTTAAATACGTGTTCAGAGCTCTAGATGAGTTCTGTTTTAAAATTATTTGACCGTACCCTATGTTGTTGGTAATCTAAAGAATCGTCTCATTGGGATTTGTTGCATGATAAGATAGATAGTGTGGGGGTAAAGAGCTGTCTGTTTACGCCTCATTATACAAAAAATCTAATTTCTGAATTTATTAATGTCTAATCTCTTTTACGTAACCTGTATATTGCCTCTGCATGTTACAAGGCATGCACCATTTATGTTATGCCATCGCAACAGTTAATTGTTTCTGTGGCCCTGCTGTTTGCATTTTTTTTAATGAAATGGGAACATTTGATTTGATTTGAAAGTTAGCTAAATAAAGTTAATTTAATAATTAGCATATCGACAGACAGTTTTCCATGCAGATCAGTTCTTAGCTTACATAACCCTTTCCCTGAGGTAGAAGCTTTCTGACACATTTGCTGTATTGCTTTTTAAAACATTGTGACAAAAGTATACCTTGCTAGTTTTGAAACGTTGAACAATTCTACTTTTGAAACCATGTTTTCACTTTTGTTCAGTAATTATACCTTTATTTATAGAGCTTTTCCATATAAATGCCTAACATTTTTCAAAGACTTCTGCTGCAGATTTTGTGTATGTGGGAAAGACTTAATCGCAAATGTTTGTATATTTTGTTGCATCATAAAGTAATAACAATTATGTTGTATAATTTACAATTTTTGAATGCTACAACAATTCATAAATGGAGTGGCATTGGTGATGGTAGATTCAGTGGCGCGAAATTATCAGCTCTTCTAACCCATGATGAAAAGTATTCAGATGCCAGGGACCGAATTTTCGCCACCGCGGTTCTCATTATTGATGAAGTTTTAATGCTTAGCATGTGTTTATTTTACAAACTGGAACAATAATGTTGTTTAAAGAATGAAGACATAACATTTGGCGGTATACAGATTTTTTTTAGTGGGTGATTTCTATCAATAGTCACCAGCGTGAAATGCTCAATATGGAGACATGGGAGAGTTCTGTGTTCAAAGTGATAACCTCCCATTACAATGTCTACCTTCCGGAAGTAAAGCGGCAAAGTAGTGAAACACTTATTCAGTTTATAAGAGAACTATCATTTGGTAGGATTGACAATACTATGCTACATTATGCAAGATCCCTATCCACCGTATGGGAGCGACACCGGATATTGGTACTAAGTGAGGCGATAGAAAGGCTAAAGAAACTTGACCAAAGCGTAAGTTTTATCGAAACTATTACATTTCTAAGAATCTGACATGCCCTATCATATATGTATTCATCCATAACAAGCTCCGCCGTCAATCAAACCTAAAATTATTCCGAAAGGGTGCCATATACTTTATATCGCCCGTAAAACATGACATCTAGTACCGGCAAAAAATTTGTATCCGTCAACTTCATTCCCTTTGAAATAGTTTAATTTCAGCTCAATAAGTGGATGTCTGGTCAATTTTTATCTGCCATTATCTACTAATTATGTAGATGTAACTTCTTCTTAGTTTTGATTCCAATCAACGACAAAATCTTATTTTTTTTATTTTTTTAAATGTACGGCGGCTTAACAATTATTGACAACTGGATGTACGGCATACTACTATTGTAATGTACGGCATACTTCATTGAAATGAAACCAAAATGCCATTGTTTTTCTGCAAAACGAGTGTTTCCATAGTATGCAAATCTGCCCAATCAAAAACAAAAGGCTACGTTCAAATTTACATATGTCATAGGACATACCCAGATTTTCACGTTTACATAAGTTATGTCTACTTCAATATTTAATATTTTCAATAAACCTCGACCTTGAATCTATTCATCCATCGACCGACTTGCTATATATATATAACGCATGTCAACGTTACACTACAGCTCACGCGGAAAGCGTTTTCCGCGATACTACGATTGACAAATATTTTAGATCGTGAATAACCACCGCGACTACATACGGTGTGATCACCGCAACTCCATCGAGGGTTTAATTGGTCACCGCGATTGCTATTCCGTCGATACCGAGCATTTATCCACCATGGCATCACCGCGATCATCTGCACCTGTACAAAATTATATACATTTTGTGCAAAAACAACTTAAATTATTTTGTATGTGATGAAACTTCAAAAGTTAAATGTGGAAAAGTGTTGTTGTGTTTTTATTAAACATAGGAAAAATCTCAAACCATAAAAACAGTTGAAAACATCATAGTGCGAAGTTATATCATTTTCTCCTTTTGTCACACTGCTATCACATTTTAAGCCATTTGCTGTTAGTCTGAATATGTCTGAAGATGGGTCCATGTCAAATGAATCTAAGTGAACTTTCTATAAATGGTTTATCCAAGACTTTAAATAAGGCTTGTCTCTGGGCGCCAGAACCTAGCCACATTATACAAAAACGACCTTCAGGTCTCTGTTTCCAGCCGGTGTTCATATGAGCCTGTCCAGTCTGAGCAGGTTGTTCCGTGTTTGCCATCGTTGGTAGTCACACTAGTATCCATGACTCCACATGGGAAGCACACTGTCTTTAAACAAATGACTGTAGAAGCAGGGTAGAAGTATGAAATTTGATCGAAACTGTCATTGATTTTAAGGTTGGATTTTATTAGACGCGGCTCAATGTACCCGGGGAAAAATAACGTCATTCATCAAAACAAGCTCACGTGGTTGTTTCACAGCAATGTAATATGTAAAATGAATTTTCCAAGCTTTTATGTTTTGAACAGTCCAAATTAATTGATGTCTGTATTGAGGAAAAATAAATTAACCCTTTCTCATATACATATAGAATTTGACACGTCTACTAAACATGATTCGTGTTAGACTTGTTAGAAACGGGCATATGACTTTGAATTAACGTTTAAAATGTTAAACTTTCAAGAAAGCAGGAATTGTTTTCCTCATATTGTTTAAGCAAAACACTCTAAAATAGCCCTTTAATCACAAAAAGACGCATTCTGCAGCAGATGGCTTTTGAAAACATTGTGCAAAAAAGCACCATTCAATAAATATATTTTCATTTATTGAGACTTTAGATTAACTTTCATCAAGATATTTACTAAGAGTTGAAAACATTATAGAAAATTGAGTAGTTACAATCCATTTCTCATTAAAAGCTGTTTGCTGCAGTTGTGTCAAATTCGTCTTTAAATAGGGTCACATAATTGCACTCATTTTCTGCAAATCATTGACCCTGGATTTAGGTCAAATAATTGCATCATTTATTAGTTTATAGCTTAATGTAACATGTACAAACAGCTTACTGTATGTTTACTGCATTATATGTAGTTTACATTTGTTTATCGTATAGACTATTCAAAACATTCTTTCGGCATTACTTATAAGAAAGCCAAAATAAGCTTATTTTTATTGCCTAAAAATCACCTGAAAGCATTAACGTGTTTGTTCCTTTTACTGTGGTGACCTTTGTTTACGTTGTGTGCACGATATAGTGTCGTAATTTTACTTTTAAAGAGTGGAAGATATAAATGGGTTTTTTTAAGAAGCCGTACACCTTCTATTTGTGGAATATCAATGAGCCGTACACACAACACGTAAGCCGCCGTACATTTAAAAAAATAAAAAAAAATAGATTTTGTCGTTGATTGGAATCAAAACTAAGAAGAAGTTACATCTACATAATATGTAGATAATGACGGATAAAAACTGACCGGACATGCACTTATTGAGCTGAAATTAAACTATTTCAAAGGGAATGAAGTTGACGGATACAAATGTGTTGCCGGTACTAGATATCATGTATTACGAGCGATATAAAGTATACGGCACCCTTTCGGAATAATTTTAGGTTTGATTGACGGCGGAGCTTGTTATGGATGAATACATATATGATAGGGCATGTCAGATTCTTAGAAATGTAATAATTTCGATAAAACTTACGCTTTGGTCAAGTTTCTTTAGCCTTTCTCTCGCCTCACTTGGTACCAATATCCGGTGTCGCTCCCAGACGGTGCTATCGAGACCAGTTGCTCAGGAAGATAAAACTGTCAAGTTATTTTCCAATAATGTTTTGGTGGACATGTACAATCGAGACTGTATACTAAAGGTATATTCATGTATTACTTCATAAGTACATAAACCTTTTCCCACATCCAAGTTATTGTTATGCGGGAGAAAAACGGGTGGATGACTATAAAGGTTATTAACCAATCATATTCTTATTTTAAAATCGCCGCTAATTAAATGGATTTACTTGAGCTAATAAAACCATGCAAATCTTGATTGGTGCTTAACGCCGTTTTCAACTATTTTTCAGTCATATCACGGCGGCCAGTTCACCTACTCATGTGTTTCCTAGCTTTCTCACACCAGTAATCCACACAACACACAAGCAACTGGCTCCTTTTCCATATATACTATTAGCCCAGTATGACGCTTGTCACAATGACTTTTGTCAGACGTCGGAAAGAATGTTTGCCGAGCAGGGATTCGAACCCACAACCCCTGGATTGACAGCCCGCGTCGCTACCGACTGAGCTACCGGAGCTCAGTTTAAAAATAAGTAATAAGTAATCTTGAACAATAGTGACTGTTAGTAGACTGTGCATAATCATAATTATGCTGATTTGATGCTGGTCATAATGTTCTCAGTGCAAGTGTTTATCTTATTTTTATACAGGTTTTGATCCAGCATCCAACAGTAATGTTGCAGAGAGGCTACAGATACCACTGAAACTTGCATATGCACTTATTACAGTTCACAAATCACAATGCATGACATTATTACAGTAAGTCCCTTTCATTTAATACGTTAACTGTAATAAGAAATCAAATTTACTGTTTATTTAAAAAAAAGATATGCTACTTTAGGTTTTACCTCCACTTAGAATTACTAGAGTTTTGCCTAGATGCTTTTATAGTTGTCTGTTGCAGATTTGTTTATGTAGTAAGTGATAAATGTAATCACAAAAATGAATGATCTTATTTTAAATGTGCCATTGTTTTTGTTAATCTTTAAGTGTTCGTTTAATACAAGTTGGCTGCTTAACAGATGTGACCGCTGATGGAAGTTTGACTGTAAATGTCAACATAAAGATCAACAAATTACTATTGTTGATGAAACAATGTTAACCCTTTCCCACTTAAAACAAATCTGCAGGAAATGAATTTGAAAACTATTAAAAACAATATGGCAAAAGAAGGGATTGCTCATTATGAGCAAATTCGCCCTTGCCACAATGTTTTCAACTCATTTCAATAACTATACTTTCATATTAAAAGATTTCCCATGTATTTGCCTTATATTAATGCATGAAACCTATTGGTGTGACTTTGGATAGACAATCATACTTACATAAATCTGATTACAGGGTTGTAGTTGACTGCAGGAACATATTTGCACCTGGACAGTTGGCAGTAGCAGTATGTAGGGTCCAGTTAGAGGATGGATTGCGCATTATTTTCTTCCATGAAAGTGAAGTAATTCGGCAACCTGCTGTGATACAAGAATTTGGGACACAACAATCAGAGCCAGTCATTGATGACCATTCTTGCTGTTTCAAGTACATACTAAGGTTTGTGTGACACTTAGTAACTATCAAACACATGTGCAGCATACAGTCTAGGTTCGTTGACACACCAAAGGAGAATTTATGACTAATTAGTCCAAAATTACGTTATGTTCTTTAAACACTTCCATAACTAGAGGAATTTGTAATGTCTCCAAGAACTGCCCTCACTGATTTTCGCGTTGTTTCTTCGATCAACAGTCGGTGTATTTGAAGTTTAGTAAGTGTATTCTCTTCTGGATACATTTTTTGCAGATGTATTTGGCATTATTTTCCCTGAATCTGTATACTCGGAAGTTGTGAGGATCATGTCTCCTCCAAATGTGATGTTTGTGGAACTTTTGTATTATGGCCCTTGAATTATACAAGGGGGCTGGCTATTTTGCCTTATATGGCTATAGTGAAAACTTAAAAAATGCTTCTCTCCGAGAGTGTTGGGCCGATTCTCAAATAATTTTGTAGAAATGGTCCCGGATGACCCTTTTACAGATTCAAGTCATGTTGAATTATACAAAATTGAGGAATTTCTCATTGTGATGAGAATTTAAATCATAACGTAATGTTCTTTAAACACTTCCATAACTAGATGAATCTTTATACTCTGAAGTTGTGAGCATCATGTCACCTTCAAATGTGATGTTTGTGGAACTGTTGTGTTATGGCCCTTGAATTATAAACCACACCATAATTTACCTGAATACAGTTGATGAGCGAAAGAGAGATAGACTATCAAGGTATTAACTTACAGGCTATAAGACCATGCCTTAGGTTATCTGAATATTGGAGAGAGATAGTCCAGGTATTAACTTGCGGACTATTACACCACGTCAGAGGTTACCCGAATAATTGAGAGAGAGAGAGAGAAAGATTTTTCAGGTATTAACTAACGGGCTGTTGGACCACGCCAGAATATTGGAGAGAGAGAATTGTTTCAAGTTATAAAATGTTAAATTCTGATGCATTTCATTGGAGGAAAATGTTGCTGTCGATTTTCTTTTCTTGTTCTGATTGAAGGAACTTTTAACACTGAAAGCATAACTTTCAAGCCTTTCATATGTTCTTCCAACATTGCTTTTTCGTGATACAGCACTTTGTCCGAGAATTACACTGTTAATATTCCGTCTGAATTGCAGCGCTGTGGTGTTAGATGTTGACCAATTAAACTTTCCTCTATGCTGACAGAACTGATTTTCTATGGCATCAGAATTTATCATAGCTGGATTGATTGACCATCCTGTTCTCCAGATAGTATTGTTAAGCAGATTTTGTCAAATATAATGAGGCATGATTGGATGTCTTCATGACTCTCCATAGACAAGAATGCAGCTTGTTGGTCTTCTTTGGTTAGGTTCTTATTTTTTTTATGTTTTCTTCCCATTTTAGAAACCATTTCTGAAAACTTGTATTTTCAGCCAGTCCGGTATCTTCTAGGTTGGTAATTGGTCCTCTGGCCCGGAAGTTAGCCACAATTCTGGATGTGTTTTGAAGAAATTCAATAGCTCCATTAAGGACATTCCCTTTGTCACCTAGAATGTGCTTGTAGGACAGCATTACGTTGAGAACAATTTATTCCTCATGTTATTTGAATTTGATGGAAACATGTGTTCATAATTGAGATGTTTGTGAATTTCGAACGGGTTTTGTTTGTCCCAGTTATAAGCATCAAAAACATATTCCAGTATACTTCACTTGATTCTATATCTTTAAACATTTAACACATTTTCCAATTCCACATTATTTCTAAAATGTTTTAAACAATGTGACAGACCCATTAGAAAAATAAGTGGCTTCTTTGGATTGACAGGTGATTTAGCAGTCATATTGTCTTTTATCATACTATTTCCTGGGAAATGTAAATGCATGAATGAGCGATTGCTGTTGGCTCCATCCATTGATATGTATTTGACGTCATCTTAGTTTTGAACTGCATCATAAACGAGTATGTACAAGTCAGAAGCATATACTTGACGAGTTACAAAATGGGCAAATGGAAAACGAAAGCCTGTTATTCCTTGAAACATTATTTGGAGTACATAACACCCAGGTCGTTGTTGATGCTTTCCATCTTTGATGACTTTCATAAAATTTCCTTCTTCTCCAACATCAGTTAAGCCAACAAGTTCAAGGTTGGAGCCAGACTTAACTATGTCAATATTGTCTTGTATTGACATTTCGTCAATCAAAATACCACCTACTCTACCTTCTTGGGGAATATTTAATTTAGTGGCTTCGACATGCATCCAGTTAAAAATATCAGCATGAAAACCTGGTTTTTGATCAATACTGTTCTTATACAAAATGAGTAATCTTTGACTGGGCAGAGTAAACAGACCCGATTGTCTTATTGCTCTATAGCCTTCAGGACTACGAGTATACAGATTCAGACATTCACTAATAATGTTTTTGTCCCATCTGTCTGCTTGTTATGTGCAGAATGTTTTACTTGCGAAAGCATTTAGGTTAATAAGGTTTTACTTGCATTTGGCATTAACTGACAAAGTGTATCCTCCACTGAAATTGAGTCTGAACTGCAAATGCTCTCTTCAGGTTTGAAATGCACTATCATTGTTTGGCACATTTTGCAGTTTGGATGTATATTTCTAACAAACGGAGCAACCAATTTACATCTAACAGATTTAAGAATACGGACTGTTTTATCATTAACTGTTAGAAGTTCCTCTAGAATGTGTTGTTGTTTTTTTCAAACATAGTCCATGCCATTGTATAACATGCCTTGACAAAGGCTGATACTGTAAACTTGTTTACATATGCTGTGTAATTCTTGAGAAGTTGGAATAAACCTGTTCTCAATTCCAATAACACTGAGCTCATATGTCACTCCTCTTACAGTTACATTAAAAGTTAAATCACTGGAAAGAGAAAGAGTTTTAACAATATTCATATTATTATTGCACATAATACCACTGTCTGTGTTAAGTGTTACAACCATGTCAGACTATGACAATGCACTGTGATCTGATGAGCAGTTCTCTTTTATAACTTTAGGATCAAACTTGTCAGTGCTAGCATTTGAAAGTTACTTCCCCTTCAGTAGAAATACTGTAATCTTTTCCCTTGTTTCTTGATGCGTTTGTTAAGTCCAGGAAAAACTTTATGCAATACATTGGAAATAAATTAAGTAGTAGGTGGGCTAGTTTTCAAGAGCTGTGCATATTTTGTAGGCATCATATATATCTTCACCTTTGAGATGACCATCTACACTGCTTTCAAAGCTTTCAATCAACCTATGATATAAATAAAAACATGTTTCTAGTGTGTGTATGTATACAGCAAGTTTTAGGTAAAACACAAAATATAAATTTTGAGCACAGCTGTGCGAAAAACATATGAGCCATCCCTGCTTGAAGTTTTGACCCGTATCAGCCTAAGCATGCCGCGCAGGCTTACCCGGATGGATATTTTTCGCCTCCCGTGGATTTTCCGTTTCAGGAATCATTACTCTATACCTCTATCTACCTAAGACGGAATCTGACGACCATGATCAGTCTACGCGGACTGCGCAGGCTGATCTGGGTAGAAACATTACGCTTAGATAATAATGTTGGTTTTCTCGCGGGACGGCTCATATTTTCAATCCCTTTCCCACATACAGCAAATCAGCAGCAGACGACTTTGAAAATATCTATACAAAAATATTGAAAATCACTATGAACGAATGTATAATCTTTAAATGAGTTGAAAACATTTTGACAAAGGGAGAAATTCTTCATAAAAAAAGGTTGTGCTGCAGAGGTGTCAGAAAGTTTCTATCCCTTTCCCACAAACGACAATTCTGCTGTAGATGGCTTTGTAAAAACATTGGCAAAAATGTGAAATATCTCCATAAATGAGAACTTAATTATTAAATAGGGTTGAAAACATTGTGGGAAAATGTGAAATTGCTCATGATGATCAGTTTCTCCGTTTGTCACAATGTGTTCAAAAGTTGCCTGCTGCAAATGCGTCAGAATGCGTCAATATGTTGTAAAGGGCTATATGAGTGAAAGGGGTAAATTCATTTTACTTCACCATAATATAGAATGGTCATTTTGAAGGGTGATGTTACTTTAAAGGTTTTCACTGTTTTAAATACAGTGATATTTGCCATTAATATAATTAAAATAATGTTATTAATTCCAGTGCTCTAACGGATGAATCACATACATATACCAATTCAGATGTTCCAGTTTGTGAGTGGGATCCATAAATTGATATAGAGGTTGTGGATATGTCAGACCTTGAAATGGACAGCATAATTAGCACAGTTTCAGAAACATTTGTGGTGGAGGATATACAGCTACCGGGAGAGTTGAATTTAACAGAAGAGCTTTCAATTTAATGTTAACCACCTGATTGATTTCCTTTTGAAAAAAGAAAAACACCTTGTAGAAATATTTTGTAGTTTTCAATAGAAACACATATGTTTTTTATATGACAAACATGTTAATGTTCAAGACAGTGGGGTAGCCCAATCTTGCTTACTTTCATTTCATAAGGAATTACAGGGGTATATGACAGCGTCAAAGTATGACGAATCTTGCACTGCCTTGTTTCATATATTTCCTTCTGAAAATACAAGCTCAGACACAATTGATGAGCAGTATCACGTGTGTTACAGTCTGATGTCAATTCTCCAAGTTTTGTTATTTAAAACTAAGCATAAAAATCTACCAGTTTGTAATAACAATTTTAGCAGCAGGCTTGTTACAAGTAATATGTCTGATACAGCAATAGGTAAAATAAGATATGTTGTTGGATATGTCATTGGTAAACTGAGGTTTGTGAACATTCAAAAGTTGCTCTTGACATTTCAGATGTAATAAAAGTTTCAGAGCATCACATTATAAGTATAACTACAGAGGTTGGTAGTTTGCATGAAACATCACGTAAGCAAAATCTCAATAGGACTCTAAAGCACATGTCTGACAAAGCACATAGATGTTTCACTATGTTAACTGACCATATCTTAAAGTTACTATTAGGCTCTAATGTTTCCGAATATGGAAGTAACATATGTCAGATTATGTATGATTGTTGGAATTTGTCATAATAATAATTGTGACATTGAAGACTGTGATGTGCAGCACGTTTTACTGACAGTTGTAGATAAAGTTGTAGTTATTGATACCCTGTACACTGACATATTAAAAAAAAAGTTTTATTAGTGCTTTTAAAACAGTTCACAAGGGACATGCTAATGAGTTTAAAGGTACAACAAAAATGGAACTTAGGAAACAAATAAAAGTTAGTTTTAAACCAAGTAAAACTCCTGTTGATAGTAAGTAGCAAAAAGCATGTAAAATGAAATCTGTCAAAAACGCAACCGGCTGTATGTGAGTCATTGTCACAGGAGATATCAGTTTCAGAACCAGTTTCAGAACCAAATAGCTCTTTAGATTTTTCAGATGTTAAAAGTGAAGATATTTGTTGGAAATGCCATAAGTTGTATGATGAAGAGGAGGACTGGATTGGGTGTGATTTTTGTTTTTAATGGTTCCACAGGCAGTGCTGTGGAATAAAGACTGCATCTGCATGGAAAACAATTTCTAAGTGTAAGGCCAAGTTTGTATGCCCAGATTGCCAATAATTAGTATTGCTTCATATGAAAACAATAGAATTTAAGATTAAAATAAGATCTGTCAAAGCAGTATCTCAAATGGTTTTGAAAATTTCTCATTAAATTATTACAATGTTTCAAAATTATTCAATATTGAAACTTTCGTTTATAGATATTTTTCATAGCAAAAAGCAAAAATCTTTTTTTAAAATAGATGGCATTAAGAAAGATTGCTCATTATAAGCAAATTTCCATTTTCCCACATATTGTTTTATAAACTGAAAGAGGAAATTGTTCTCACCTTTGTGAATTTGTCATCATTTAATTGTGTTTGCTTGTCTACAACAAGTTGCAGTGTTGGACATGTGTACGTAATAAGGGGGGAGCCGTTTCTTCACCCTATTACGTAATAAGGAGGAGAGCCGTTTCCTCACCCTATGACGTAATCAGGGGTGGGAGAGGAATCCTCACTGAGCGCTTTCTTCACCCTTTGACATCATTAGGTTACTTAGGTGGAGGTATCCTCATTGAGCCGATTCCTCACCCTATGACATTGATCATGTGATTCGAGAGGAATATCTTCACCGAGTCAATTCCTCACCTAAGACGTCATCGGTTAAAAGTACTAATCGTTTGGGGGAGTCCTCACGTGAGGAATCCTCACTAAGCAATTTCCTCAGCCTACGATAACTTGGGTATCGGGAGGAATCCTCACTGAGCCATTTCTTCAATCAGGACATTATTAATCACGTGACTCTGGAGGAATATCTTCACCGAGTCAATTCCTCACCTAAGACGCCATAGATATAAATGATGTAAAAAGAGGTCATCGGTTAAAAGTTATCGATATAAATGATACGGACTCAACATATAGACGGATAAAGGGAGAAATCACCGTTAATATTTTAATAAAATAATATACTAGTTACCTCCTGTTTACATTTTCCTCTAAGTGAAATCTCTAATAAATACATTCATTTAAAAAATAGTAATCTATTAATACGAAGTTATCATATATAAACCTGTTCGACACCGTTTTAAGACTGTAAATGTACGTGTTACACCTATCAACGAACAGTGGGATATTGACTTACTATCAATGAGTAATCAAGCTAGTGATAGTGACGGAGTCCGATTTTTCTTGTTCGCGATAGACATTTTCTCCATAAGATGCGACCATTCAAAAGTAAAACTGCAAAGGCTGTTTTGGAATCGATAAAAAACATATTACGAGAGCAAAAGCCGAAAAAGATCATAGCTGATCGAGGATCTAAGTTGGTGAATCGTTGGTTTAAAAGCCTTATGAAAGAAGAAGATATTTACTTTTTCGCAACACAAAATCCAACACAAAATCCCGCAAACACGTTCTTATCGTTATATTAATAACCTAGAAGATATAGTGAATAATTACAACAACGCTCCTCACCGCAGTTTAAACGGTCTATCACCCAATGAGATTACTAAAGACAACGAAGCCGATGTATGGGCTTATATGTACTTAAAAAAGACACCAAGAAATAAAACAAAACCTGTATATAGGTATCAAGCTGGTGATTTAGTACGTATAAGTTTCACGAAACAACCATATCGCAGAGCATATCAAGAACAGTTCACCACAGAAGTGTTTAAGTAACAAGTAAATTGTTAAAACAAGGTATTCCTATGTACAAATTAATAGACCTAAAGAATGAGAATATCAAGGGTTTGTTTTATACTAGTGAATTACTAAAAGTTGATAAAGATGAAAATAGATTATGGTTTATTCAGCGGATAATAAGGAAGCGAAGACGTAACAAGAAGTTGCAGTATTTTGTGGAATGGCAAAGCTTCCCAAAACATTTAATAGTTGGATAGATCCAGATGATATCAAAGACACTGACGCAAACAAGTCGTGAACAACTATGGATCGTTATATATATATATTAAAAGTTATGAAAGTCAATCTTATTTCACGGATAATCAAACATATAACTTTAAAATACATTTAAAATTACCACTGCTTTTACCCGGACTATGTAAAGTAGCGTTAGTTCAATTTCAGGTTAAAATAAAACGCAAATCAAAAGCTGCAGACGTAATCTATATATGTTCGGACCTTTGTAAGGAGAGCATTGATCATGGTGAAGCGCGACCTCATTTAAGACGTCTCGAAAAGAACAAAAAATCTGAGTGGAACTATAGTTTTAACAATCCATATTATATAGCAGTGAAAAGGCATGAGGTTCCAGAATTCAAAATCTATATAAAAAACGAGGATGATACATTTGCGACAGAGTTAGTAGTACCAGCGCGTTTAACACTACATTCAAACCGATCCCGTTTTTGTGATAAATAAAAATGAAATTATTTGTACCTAATCCACAAAAATGGGTCGACGTTTTCGATCATATTAGATCTGGAAGAATGTCGCTCAACCAATTAGGAGCTGGCAGAAGATCACAGGTGATATACGTTGAGCAGACAAAGGGTACCGACGATAAACGATATCCTATTAAAAGCATTTTACCCTCTGATTAGGTCACAGCTCGGGCAAAGTCGGAATTAGAAAGGAAAGACATACACCCAGGAGCAGTTGCCAACATGCTTCATATAAGTAAAAGCGTCGAAGGAGAGGGATCAAGAGGAAAATGAGTACTCAGAAAAAAACGAAATCTCGTACCAAACGACAACGTGGTGCTGGTAAAACGACGAGCAGACGTGTGAGAGTTGGAAAAAACATAAGCGGAAACCATATAGTTTAAAAAGATCACGCGATATTTTTGAAATTGATTAGAAAATGTCGATATTTAACGAGGAAAAGTTTAAAGAAAGGCTAGTTTCTGAACTTGCCTTGTTTGATTTACCCGCGACTCAAACCAGTGTGAGTGATGTATATTATGAAGAGGTTCGTCCACTATCTCAAGTGTCAGACGATAGTCCATTTGAATTTCGTATTCATTCTCAGAACTCTAGTGATTATTGTGATTTAAAGAATTCTCAACTATATGTTACACTCAAAGTTGAAAAACTGGATGGTAGTGCATTAACCACAGAACCAGTTTATTTTTACAAACATTGTTTTCTACAAGCGAAGTCACGCTTCAAAACACAGCCAGTTTAACCTGTAACTGTAACCCATATAGAGCATACATACATACTATTAAATTATGGTCAGGATGCATTATCAAGTCAAGTTGACACACAGATATGGTGTATGGATGACGCAGATGCACCGAGCGTTACCGACCCTGGCAGTTATAATAATGGGTTGTATGTAAGAGCAGATTTGATAAAACAATCAAAAAGTTTGGATTTACAGGGACCTTTCTTTTACGATTTGTTCTCCATGTCCCGATATCTTAATAACCAAGTGGATGTTAAGGTAAAGTTGTATAGAGGTTCTTCCTATTTCGCTCTGTTAGCGAAATATAACAGTACTGACTTTAAAATTCAAATTGAATATATTTATATACTAGTTAAGAAGATCATAGTAAACTCTGCCGTTATTTATGGTCATTCACAGATTTTGGAGAAGCAAAACGCACTATATCCTTTCACAAAAGTGGAGTGTCGATCTCAAAGTATCGCTAATGGCAGTACATCTTTCAACTGGGAAACCTCTTCAATGGCAGACGGCCTGACAAAGTTGTTGTAAGATTTGTGAAAAGTAAAGCTGTTAATGGAGACTATACCACAAATCCATTTATTTTGAACACTGTAACATTCGGCACATTGCTTTATATGTCGATGGTTTACCTGTTGGCGGGAATCCTTTGAAACTTGATTTTACAAACGGTGGATCAACTGTCATGCACGCCTATACAAATATACTTTTATCTACCGAAAAATGGCGGTTTGACGAAGGCAATGCCTTAAACAAAGAACGTTTCATAGGTGGTTCTTCACTATTTACCTTTCAAATAGAACCGAACTTCTCTCACCATGACGAATATTGAAGTTTACAGAAGACTGGTAACGTTAGATTAGATGAACAATTCAGCCAGGCCCTAATAGGTATGTTAGGTTTAAATAAAATCAAAACTATATTAATATTATATATGAGCATATTTTTCCCATCTATAATGTTTTTTGAATTGTTAAGACTTTTATTGAATACAGTTAAACACAATTCGATTATAAAATATGTTTGATTCAAATAATGAACCAATTTCTACGATAATTCGATTGTTTTAGGATGTCATATCTCATTTAAACACTTGTTGTATTTTCAGAGCCAATGAGTTGCATCGTCTATAGTGACAGAGCAGGATACTTTGAAATCAACGAGGAAAGAGACGTTATCTTCCCATATTGATTGTGACCCTATGTTGCAGAATAGTGTCGTTGGAGATGACCGTCTTCCACGGGAAAGATTCTATCAAACATATGGTTTAATAGTTACTACTGATATCTGTTCTAAGAAGGGCCGGCATTGGTTGGGTGTTTATGATGATGGGCTGGGAAATATGGAAATTATGGACTCATTTGGGAGATCACCGAGAGAAAACAGTTTTTTATATATCAAATTGGATTAATGAACGTGCTAAAACTTTACAGTTTAATAACATTCAAATTCAAAGTGAACTATCAAATGTATGTGGACTGTATTGCTTACTGTATTTACGTCAGAGATGTCTAGGAGGCACTCTACAAAGATTCATGAATGCGTTTAACACATTAAATACAGAAACCAATGATGTTTATGTTCTTAATATTTTATCACATGCTTTTCCACAATGTCTTCCAATGGTAGGTGATTATGTCCAAGTATGTATATCACGTCTATAATGTTTTCTGTAAATATGTTCATTTATAATAAAAAGATTATATATGGTACAGCCGTTTTCTATTATTGTGTATCAATGGCATCATGATTTAACGTATTTAAACGATTCCAATGGAAGAAATCATTGGAGAAAATAAACCAAGAGAATAACAGATAAATGTATTCATATAATTTTATTGATATAAATGTTGTGTCTATATAATTATACGTATATCAAATTACTTTAAATACAAGGTGTCACCTGAAAATGTCCTATTGTGAAAGATTGTTCGTCTAAATTCACAACGCTTAATAATTCTTCACTATTCCGATAGATTACAGGTATCGCTACCTTTCCGGGGTTTGATTTGAGAATTGTTTCAGTATGTGGCTTAATTCTAAAATGACCATAAGCATAACTATCTATATTGTTAAGTAAATACCGTTTATCATCAAATGAAGATAACGATTGTTTTTTAATAACTTCCTCGTATAGTGCATGCTTATGACTTGACAACGAAGCCATTGTACACATTTTTTTATTTTTTTCATTTCCAAAGAACATTTTTATAATGTTCATGCTTTATATCCTTTTTCACAGTCACTTTGAAAATTCCTTTAGCTCGTTTTTCTTCTTTTTCATCACATAAAAAGCTATACATTTTAGATCGTAATCCAACAAATTCACTAATAGGCCTTCCATAAGTTTCATCTTTTATTTTCCATAGTTCTTTCTTATTATGTAGACTATGAAGCAGATGGTATATCGGATAATCAGATGTATCAAACATCTGCATGTCCATACGCATATCTTCGTATATGTCATCTGTTTCACAGCAGAACAGGAGGGAATCGGTATCTGTCATTTGAAGTTTGACTCTGCTACCATAATTTTTCTTGATTTTGCAATACCATACTGAGTACATCAACCACTTCGAAATTTCTGTAAAAAATAAAATATATATAATTAGACACTTGTAAGTAAATTGTATGTTAAAAAATACCTCAAATTTCATAATTTAAGAGAAAATCGACAATCGACTTTAAAGTAAATATATTAATACAAAGTATTTTTTCATCAATAACGTATACATTACCTAATACAGAGAAACCAAAGTAACTAGGACGATCTAGACGAACGGTTGACTTGATTAGTTCAGCCGCAACCAAATCCTCATTAAAAATAGTGGTGTTTTTATAGGTGGACTTAGCGCTCACTTTTTAAGTCTTTCTTCAGTGTGTATCAACTCAATATCTTTATGTTTTCTTTTATTTTCCATTGTCTGAAAAATATGATATTAAACACATGTAATCACATTTCTAATATTGCAAAGTCGTTCATATGTGTGTTAAAATGATACTTTAAAAAATGTTATGATGTATAAATTAATAGAGGTTTAAAGGAAACATAGTGTATGTTTTGAATGTCTATATATTATATATATATATAATACATCTATAAATTATTTACATATATTTCAGTATTATACACACCCTCATCCCAACCCCCATCAGCTAACCCCCTTCCCCCAAAATAAAAAACAAAATAAAATAAAACATACTTTTCCAAATACGGAGACATTTATCAGCTTGTAAAAGTCTTTCTGGAAGTTAGATGTTGCTTTTTTCCTCATATCTGTATTAAATTCTATATAAAGTTTCATCCATGGTTCTTGATGGAATTTTAGGATTCTATGTATAGTTTTGATACGCATCCCAAGTCGTAAATAAAGCTGTAAATTTCTATAGTGGACAATATAATGGTCTTTATCCTTAAGAGTCGTAAGAAGCTTCTGCACTTTACCACGACTCGGTAATGGATCAATGTCAGTTTTACCATATAACTTTCTAAGCAATTACTGAGCATAAGGAGATAGCTGTTCATCATCAATATGTTTTCGTACCGGTGCTAAGGGAAGGTAATTATGTAAGTCATGCAGGTGTTGTGGGTATTCGAGTGATACCTCAGAATGTATCCCGTTTCTCCATATTCAGGGATAGATAATACATCAAGCCGTTCAATATGTCGACTTTCTATGAATGAAAAGTTACCTCCTGGGAGTGGTTGCACCATAGCCTACCCATGTAGATTGTTAGCATCTAAATATTGTAAGTATGATGTGGGTTTAGAAGGATCATAATCAGGTGAGAGTTTATTGTTTGCTTTCGTGTAACGGTGTGATATCTGTGATATACCACCACGTATACCTGATTCTATCATTAACATTTTATCAATATCTGTAAGTAATTATAATTGTATACCTGTCATTTTAAGACAGCTAATCCAAGACAACCCGGGCGAGGTATAGCAATGACTGTTTCATACTGTTTCATACAAACATTCCTGAAGGACTCGAACACGGAACACAGTAATAACGTGTCTGTCCGTACGTGCGAAAGCGCTCTAGACAGTGGCATATATGTAGAACAATTTAAGGGTTTATATATAATGGTGTGAATTTCTAATTTGAGAACTTTCTTCACAAACCAGTTTTACCATTCTTTGATATATTTTTCCAGGCTTGCAAACATCTTTTGCATAGCTTCATTCAAATTATGGTCATTTAAGTCGTCTCCAGCTAGCGTTATATAAGTATAACTTCTAAAAGAGGGTTGTGTAACCATTGACTCTGCTTCATCATTACGTTGCATCTCTACTTGCACACATAAATTCCACTTAATACCACCAAGTCGACTTTTTCTAGATTCTAAAAATACCTTAACTTGTTCCCTCACATTAGCAAAAAAAGCTAAAACATCATTCTTTTCATTTTAAGTGGGGTATATATTCCTATGAATTACTTTTTCAACAAACTCTGTTTCCAAATACTTATCTTTGTTTTCCGCATTTACATCATTATTGGTTTGAGTTTCCACATTCATATCATTTAATGACGTATCCTCACTTTCTAGATGACCACCGGTTTGGTGTTTTTTATTAATAACTTTAAGTAAGATTTCATATCTACTTTTAGTTACAAGCACTAATTCTCGAGCCATTTGTTATAGCACGCCTTTAAAGCTCAGGTTTAATCGCCTTTATGAATGGTAAAATAAATTGTATATATTTTAAAAGCAATTTCTATCTCTGCTTAAGAGAAATCCTCTTGCTGATAAAATGACGAATAATATGTTTTCTTCTTGATAACCTTTTTTTGTCCTTATCAGTTAGTGGTCGATAACCTTACATTACATTATACACAATTTGTACGATTGCTTGTAACTATGGTTTTTCAATACTTTCCAACAATACTTTTCGTTGTTTCTTAGAAGTATTGTGAAGAAAACGTAGAAAATATGTTTGTGTTTGAACTGTCTGGTTCATGTTTCTGCTTTACACTGGTTGATAGACAACCATAATCTGTGAATGTAATACCATGCTCCTTAGCTTAACTGCTGTGTCTGAATGTGGTGAAATATCGATTAAGAGATAACCATACTTTTCACTGATAGCTTTCCTATATGCATCCATGAAGTATTTCACTTTACCGGGGAAGATTTGACGACCTAAAGTTTGTAACTCATCACGAGAATTTTTAAATAAAAAGAAATAATGAGTGTTGAGGCTTATAGTTCGAAATTCTCGCCCAGGGCAAAACACATTTTTAAAATGGTGCGCATATTTACAATAAACTTCAACTACATATTTACTGTTAGCACTTTCCGATATCAAATCATATATAACTAATACCTTTTCTCTTTGTTCATCCATATGCCACGTTTCAAGTTCGGTATTTGTGGGAAAACCTTCATGGAAAGTCATATTAGGTATATGTTGCTTCATTTTTGCAAAAAGAGGTTGATCAACGCTGTAACAGTAATATATGGCCTTAATCGGGTTGGTAAATGCTCCATCGGTTTTAATAATTGAAACACAAACGTGCTTTTCCCAACATAACTAGGACCTGAAAAATAAAGGATTTGCAGTCGTTTTGGAATCATTTTCCTATATATCATACCAAAAGAATATATTAAACAAATATTTTTTTTAAAAAGCTTAACGTACCTTTTATTTGGGCGGTTGAATCCGTTTCCAGTTTAACAACATTTTCCATTATGATATTTATGTGAAAACGATTTCAAAAGGACTTTATTTATATTTATAAAATTGGGGTAGGGGGACTATTTATAACAAAGGAATAAACAATTTATTCATCTAATATTATATTTCCTACTAAAACGTTATACTGAGCAATTTATCCTTTTGCTACAATGTACATTGTTATAAGAATAGATATATAACCATACATTATAAAGCATACATTTCACATCAGTCTGTCATTCAATTTCATCATTTTGATAGTTAACCTTTTCATTTTATGTTTCTATTCGAACGTTTTCATGTCAGATTCACGCCAGTCTTCACAAAATATTTTTAATTTAAACATTTCAATGACTTCCGAAGTTACATCAATAGTCGATACAGCTTCATTCCAGTTCGTTAGTACTATAGTGTCATCCACTTCGTTTAGAATATCTCCAAAATATAAATATATTAATTGTGATTTTGTTAAAGGGACTGAATCCCATATGAGAAAAAAACGGGGAAAAAAGAAAATTGTTAACAATTGCTATTACCTTGATGTTTTTGCATGTAAGGCATTGAGATTTGCTGACTGATGTACTACAATATATGCACACTATTAATATTGCGGATATTTTTAGTTATTTTGCATAAATCTAAAAATATCGCTGTATATTTATCACGTGATCACTACAACCGAATTGACAATCTCCTTCGCAGAGTTGTCGTTCCTTACACTCACGCATACATGAATGTAACGAGTCGATAGTGTTAGAGAATGCCGAATTGAATCCACAAATTCAAATGAGCAAGAGGAAATTCCACGGTATATTTAAACGGGAAAACACGGAGCGGACGTTTTTTTAGCTGCTTATTTCCTTATTAAATAATGAAAAACAAGACTTGTACGACCTTCTACAGCATTCCGTTACATATATATCGACGTATTTTGGATAAATTAGAATAAGTATAAAATATAACGATTTTGGACCATTATGGTGTTCAGTCCCTTTAAACTTATACATGTATGAGACAACTGTGATAAACAATCCAGTTGACAACCAATGTAATTCTTTTTGAACACAGAGTTCATTTTGTATTTCCTTCGCATAGAAAAGTAGAATTGAAGAAAAGACACTTCATATTCTCAATTTTAAATGTCCATATGTGTTGCTTCTTTTCCAACGTAAATTTGAATATTTTAATCCTATACTGTTAGACCATAGATCGTTCGTTTCCTTTTCAGAAGTTCCAGTTAGTTTTAAATACACACAATTAGAAGAACACATTTCGTGTTCAATGGTTGGAATGTCGAACTCTTCCCACTGACTCACTCTTATCCAACAAACAAAGCATTCAACGATATCTCCTTCTTTTTTATAAAAAAAATCCAGCTCTTGCAAGTGTATATGTATCTTGTTTCAGTTGTTTTGGCCAGTGTTGATACGTCGATAGTCGATCTTTATATGTTATGAAATCTTTCGATTTTATATTTTCACCGAAAAGTATAGTATTACATAAAGTCATTATTTACCAATGTTCATAATCTTTATAAGTTGATGGGTTACAAACGGCGCATTTATACCACGAAATTTGATTAAAATGAGGGTCATCGCATGTTTTGTCATAGTCTTTATTGACGCCGCGTGGAAGCGCGGCGTCAGTATGGGATAGGTTTTAATTTTGTACCATGGGGTGACGTAATCGAAAAGGGAGAAACCAATGTTATTATTGTTAAAAAAAACCTCTGTTGTTTGTTTGAAAAAAAAAACCTTTATGAATTAATAAATTGTATTAAATGATTTAAGACACAAAAAGATACAAAATAGGCATGTCTTCTACCGTTATTACAAAACTTTAGACATATCTAATGCGTATTTAATAACTTTCCCCTAACTCATTAGGCTACGCTATTTTTATAGTTTGGTTTACGACCCGATTCATCAAAGCTCAGAAAAAAGTTTCTGGCGATGTTTTTGCTTATTTACAATATTGAGATTGTTAAATAAATGGGTAATCTTTAAAATATCAATGATGATTCATTTTAATTACTACATATTACAGTATAAATCTAGAAACTGTAAAAAGAACGTTAACCCAACTATGCAATAGGCATGGCCGTAATGTGACCCGTTCTATTTGTAAATGCAGCATGTCATCGCTTGGCGATTTTGGTCATTCTTATTGAATAGACGACAAGGTGTCATCGGTTCCCATAGAGTAATTAAGTTGTCTCTGCTTCCTTCCGTTATGAATACTTCGCTATTTTCACGATTTCATCCGATTGTAAAATTCATTGGATTCGTCCCCGGTTTTTCATGTTTCGTTCGAGATGAACGATTCGTACCAACTGGTTTTCGCTCTTTGCTCTTGGGGAACTGACCATTTTCTTTTGTTTATTTTTCAGTTTTCTACTGGCATGTTCAAAACGATTAAAGTCACATTACAAACAAACAAAACAGACTTAATAATTATTGCTATATGTTGATTATACATGTGAACTTTTTTTAATGCTCAATCTTGATCATAAATATCTTCTTTTTTTTGTTAATAACTTCGTATGTTTTGTTTATATACTCCCGTTTTTGCTATCATACTTCTGCTAAACTGGAAGGAGAATTGACTTCCCCCTCTCCGTCCAAAGCTTGTGTCACACTTAACTTATAACTAGAAGCAATAAACGTTAATATATGTTAATATTTAAGGACGTATGTTTGTTTCTTAAATGATCTAGTTAGAGGATTTAAAACAGTTTATTGGTAAAAAAAAAACACTTGAGAAACTTCAGCTTGTATGACACATTATAGTTGCAGTGAATGTTAAGCAAACCGTAAACCAAATGGTTTCAGGACTAAACTTGTCATTTCACGACTAAACTTCACATGCTGAATATCACATAGATCGTAGCATATAAGACGTTTAATCCCTACATCAATATTGACCTTTTCTGCCGTTGGTAACCTTTTTATATATGCTATGGTAGCCAGGTGAGCAATATAGGCACATCTTGGCCTTCTTGTTTAAAATAAAGAGACATTTGGCCTTCTTGTTCCAAATATTTACATCCTGTCTGCTTGCACAGGTAATTTAAATGTACTGAACTGCATCTGCTTCATTTAAGTCATGCTTCAAAATCATGCGCGGCGTCTTTGACGCTTTGCATCAAAATTCTTCTTGTAACTAGATGGGTTGCAAAGGGCACATTAATCCACGAAATCTGATTAAAATGAGGGTGATTACATGTTTTTTTCAGAATCATGAAAGGTTCCACTTAATAAGTCCATCGGGAAGTCTGATGACGTATTTAAAATTATTCGGATCATTTTCACATGGACTTTGGATAGTAGATGTTTGCGCTACTGGAGTATCGCTGTTTTCTTTTTCATCACCAAAGAGTAGGTTGTGAATCCAATAATCGTCCTCCGGACCTAAAGCTCCGAAAAGATTTTGAGGAACATCATCTAACATTATATTTTGCCGCACTTGTTCTTCTTCAAACAGCCTGTGTTTTGCCTTATCAAATAAATCAGGCAACTGACTGTTATTTTCTAAGTCGCTGCAACCTTCCAAATCTATATCATTATGATAATGCGAACACTATTTTAATGTGCTGCCTTGAATTACATACTGTTCATACTGCTTTTATGGTGTTTTGCACACCTCTGTTGATGTATCAGTTAATTGTTTACTTAATTTTACTTTTCGTGTTTGTTTTGATCTACGTTTCTTTATGTTTGACGTCTTTGAAAAGTGTTTACATGTGAAATGATATTTACTCTTCAAGTGACGAAAAATATAACATTCTGTCATCCATTTCTGACAAATATCACAGTATATATTTTTCACTCCGCCTTTTTTTATTTTCACCATTATGTTTTCCTATCAGTCAACGTTTACCACATTACAATTGAGTAATGAATGTAAAACATAAAATGAAAAATACTAATGTCTATGTATATAACAGTTATATGTTTACTCAATATAGTTGAAAACGACTTCCTGGGTGATGGTAAATTATTTTAACATCCTGTGGGGTTTCCGAAGTGGATGGTGTATCCTGGTTGTTTTGTACTAATGGTATCGGTGAAGCGCAGAAAGTCTCGTTCAGCAAATCCTGCTGCTCGTTTACTAATAGCATCGGTGTAGCGGCGAAAGGCTCGTTCAGTAAAACCTGCTGCCCGTTATTAGGTAAACCTGTAGTCTGAAAAATAATTTCAAAACTTTAATATGTTTTAAATGTATAAGGGCTATGCTATCTATATTTTTAGAATCTATAATTAAAAATTAAAAATTGAAATAAAAAGCATTTGTAAAATTATGAAAAATGAAAAAATAATGAGCAACTTTACCTGTATAAAATATACCTGCTCCGCTAATATCTGATTCGCATACAATTCCATATCAAATAGACACTCTCGAAGTTTCTGTGCCTGATCCCATTTTACGGAAATGCTTTTCGAATTTCCCATCTTTCCATGACTTTGAATCATCGTTTAAATGAAGAAAACTTTGCCCATTCCACTTTGTTAAAGAAACATGTTTACCATAGGCAAATTTACAACGAACACGTTCTAGAAATCCTGAATTGTTATAAGTAGGTTCCATCCTCTACAATAATAAAGGTAGCGATGCTGTTAATAAACATATTTTTGACTTTATATAGTAAGTGAGTAAGGGCGTAGCACATCGCCTGTCTATATCGGCGGGAACGTATTATTTGCTATCAACTCATTGTAATTGTTAGTCTGTCTGTAATTTGGCGCGAACGATAATCCTTATATCATATATTACACCCGCTGAATTATATCGGCTATGGGGTAATGGATTATCTAAAAATAGAATTGTAATCATAAAAAGTCACGTTTACATAATGGATATTAAATGAGTTCGTTTTTTTACTTTTTGAGGCACGCCTATGAATTAGCATACTTTAACAGTTTTCAAAGGAGTGATTGACCTAGTAATTATAAATGGGATTGCTTAAACGGTAATTTGACCACAAGTAATTTGACCACAGGTAATTTGGCTACAGTATTTTGATTACAAGTCATTTGACCACACGGAAAGTTGACCACATAGAAAGTTGACCACAGGTAATTTAACCACAAGTAAATTGAACACATGGAAAGTTGACCACATGGAAAGTTGGCCACAAGTCATTTGACCACATGGAAAGTCGACCACATCGCGTGACTCCACATGACTTCGCGTGACTCCACATGTCTCGAGTGACACCACGTGACTTCGCGTGACTCCATGTGACTTCACATGACTCCACGTGACTTTGCGTGTCTCCACGTGACTTTGCGTGACTCCATGTGACTTCATGTGACTCCATGTGACTCCGCGTGACTCCGCGTGACTCCGCGTGACTCCGCGTGACTTCGCGTGACTCCGCATGACTTCGCGTGACTCCACGCGACTTCGCGTGACTCCACGTGACTTTGCGTGACTCCACATGACTTCACGTGACTCCACGTGACTCCACGTGACTTTGTGTGACTCCACGTGACATAGATATCTATGAGTTGGAATGAAGCTTTACAATTACGCCAATGTTTATCGAAGTTAAAGTCGTTTGTAGTAAAAATGAAAGAAGACCGGGTGAACCGAAAAGTTACTGAAACACACATCGAAGACACATCTGACTCTTTAACATTGCGATAAAAAATTGAAAGATAATACATCTAAATGTAGACAATAAAAGAAATACCGTTTTACATTCATAGAAATATGAAGTGCTTTCAGAACTTTGATTCAATGTTATTTCGGTACACTTTCGGTGTTGCGGTGTTTTATACAGTTTTAAGTGATGTTCTACACTCACCCGATTATATGAAATTCATATTTTTAAAATCTATATTTAAGCATTAATAATGCATATATCTGGAAATGTAATAGATGCAAAATGCTTTTTAAATATTAGTGAACTTTTTTTAAATACAGACGGGTTTCATATTCTGTATTACGTGAAAAAGGTATCAGTTTTATGTACTTGATTAAATTATAAAAAAACATAGATGATATAATTTAAACCAATCATTGATAAGTATGCTATCACCATGAACAAAATGCAACGGAGGCGTACTTATCACTTGTTGTGATTGTTTTATTTTTCTCCCTAACGGAGAGTAAACCCATTCACATTGGATGTCTTTCGGGTCGATGTGACTTCGACTTTGATGGCTCTGGAATATATAACCGGCTTAAGTGTGCTCCGATTTGAGAACAGAACGTTCGACTTCACAACTGCACCCAATGTGACACTATTTAAAATCCATCTTGGGGAAGCAGATGATCTCTGCGATTTAATATACCGCTGTGGTAATAAGGAAATACTAGTGGAAATGGTGGAAGACAAGGACAACCCCAACATAAAAATGAAAGTGTAATTACTAAAAAGAGTTGAAAACACTGTAACAAAATGGAGAAATTCTGACTAATTCCTTCTTTTTGTCGCAGTGTTTTCATAAGTTATCTGCTACAGAAAGCGTCTTTATGTGGGGAAGGATTAAACTTCTACACAAGTTTCAATTTATACTTAATAATCAGTGCAGACCCAGATTAAACATTTCCTTTTTTGTTTACAAACAATCTAATCTGGATCTACACTGGTTGTTAGGTATAAGTTAAAAGTTGATGTGAACGCTCCTCTGGAGAAAATTGTATATATAATAACCAGTATAAATCTAAATCAGGTTGTGATTACAAACAGTCTAATCTGGATATACAGTGGTTGTTAGGTTTAAGTCAACAGTTTATGTGAGTACTTCTTTATAGTCAAAATAGATTTTAAGTAAATAACAAATAAAGCCATGTTTTAAATCATATTTATGTTAAAACATTCCGTTATTAAACATTTCTATAGTAGTTTTTTTATTACATAATTCACATTCCTATTCTTCATTATCTATAGTTGTTGAATACAATTAAATTAGAGGGAAAATATACCTATTCAGTTTAATGTTACCATTCCATGTTAATGATACATAATCATTCGCTAGTGAACAGTGATAATATTCCAACTAATATTGTTGAAAACGGCGTTAAACTCCGCCGTAGTATAACTGTAATATTGTTGAAAACGGCGTCAAACTCCACCGCGGTATGTTTTGCATGTGGAAAAAGATTATCCATTACGGTGTACTTTGGTCTTATATTGTTAATCATATAAATTAAGATTCAAATCCGTTTGTGTTTACAAACAGTCTAATCTGGATCTACACTGATTGTTAGTTATAAGTTAAAAGTTAATGTGAACGCTCCTCTATAGAAAATTGTATATATAATAACCAGTATAGATCTAAATCAGTGTGGCACTTTTATGCTAACACCTAACGCTTTAAGCTTGTCGTTTTCCCCCTTCAATACCGCTATTAAATAGCCTTTTCTACGCATCAATAATCTGTTATTAAATTACCGTCTTTTTGATATAGAGTGTTTGATTTTTAAGCTATGGTTATCTCGTTTAAATCGAGAGTTTACTTCTTGTAAATGATATACAAGAGACTTATTTGTCTCGCTTAAACGTTGTTACAAATCAAGACCCATATCAATCATTTTCCGAAAGATGATCACCATCCATTTTTAGTTATGATAAATAATTGAACGGTTGAAAAATGAATTGAAACAGTTAAATAGAAGTAAACGGTTTAATATAACTATCATAGAAATAATAATGTAATATCCAAACACAAGATAAGTCTTTAATCGTATGATAGCTAAAACGTAATAACTTTTATAGGATTGAAACAGTTAACTAGAAGTAAACGGTTTAAAATAACTATCACAGAAATAATAATATAATATCAAAATACAAAATTAATCTTTAAGCGTATGATAGCTAAAAGGTAAAAACAGTTATAGAGGTCTGTCTTCAAATACATGAATTTTCGGGTGGTTACCTTAGTATGCCACAACGTAACCGGTTTTTTGCGGGTGGTGGCTTTTTTTCATTTTAAACACTATATTGCGATCATTGTTTGAAAACCGCTATACTACAAATGAAACTTTAACTGAACATACACTATATTGTGATCATTGTTTGAAAACCGCTTACTATTGATTTGTAAAATGTGAATGGATGTGAATGGATTAACTTTTTAATGGAAAATGGGAGGTAACTAGTATATTATTTTATAAAAGATATTGACGTTGTTTTCTCCCTTTATCCGTCTATGTTGATTATATACCCAGATAGATATACGTTTAAACGAAAGACCTCTTATCGATGGCGTCTTAGGTGAGGAATTGACTCGGTGAAGATATTCCTCCAGAGTCACGTGATTAATAATGTACTGATTGAAGAAATGGCTCAGTGAGGATTCCTCCCGATACCCAAGTTACCGTAGGCTGAGGAAATCGCTCAGTGAGGATTCCCCCCCCCCCCCCCCCCCCCCCCCCCCCCCCCCCCCCAAGCGATTAGTACTTTTAACCGATGACGTCTTATGTGAGAAATTGACTCGGTGAAGATATGCCTCTCGAAGCACATGATCAATGTCATAGGGTGAGGAAACGTCTCAGTGAGGGTTCCTCCACCCAAGTAACCTAATGATGTCATAGGGTGATGAAAGCGCTCAGTGAGGATTCCTCCCACACCCCTGATTATGTCATAGGGTGAGGAAACGGCTCTCCCCTGATTACGTCATAGGGTAAAGAAACGGCTCAGTGCAGGTACCTCTCGGCCGTCTTACCCTACTTACATGGATACTCTGTCCTCACTCTCTCTCTCTCTCTCTCTCTCTCTCTCTCTCTCTCTCTCTTTCTCTCTCTCTCAGATACGGATCGTGAACATATTTTGTCACAAGAAGAAAGGCAATACAATATAATATAGCTTCAATTTAAAATTTTGTTTTGTTTGTCCCTGTCTAATTCACACTGGTTGACCTAGGCTCACATGTCAAAAATAAATTCACCCAAATCTTTTTATTTCAAAAAAAGTATTTAACCAGGTCCATTGATAATGGATGAGATTATTGCTGAAAAATATCTTAAATTTAAGGAATACTTGTTGAACAGATTTGAAAACAGTTGCTGAAGATGCGCTAAACGCGTCTGCATGTATGAAAGGACTTCTATGATAATATGAGCCGTTCCGCGAGAATCCATCATTATGGACTCTGCCATAGGCATTATCGGCCGGATCAGCGTATACATGCCTTTGCAGGCTTATCCGGCTAAAAACACGTGGATTTTCTGTTTTAGGAATCATTACTCTATACCTCTATCCACCTGAGACGAAATGTGCGGAC
>JASEVX010000015.1:22402833-22681042 GCA_031761405.1 Serripes groenlandicus | reverse complement strand
AATTGTCATTGTTACAGGCTCAAGTTTTGATATATTTATTTTAAAGAGTACAAAGAGTCAAAAAAATAAAATTTGACTATCAAAAATAATATAATGCTAAATAATAACACGTAAGAACCAAAAAATAAAGAAATGTTTTTAAGTATGATAAAAGCAATTTTGTGTAATAAAATTACGCTTTCACGGAAATAGTCGAACGCAAAATGTGAAAATATACTGACTTCCGGTTTACCGTGATGACGTAGTAATGAGGAAAGGTTTCGATTTCAATAATGGCGAATGAGTTAAATTACGGAGCTTTAGATGAAGAATTATACTGTTCGTCGTCTTCTTTCGAAGAAAACAGTGATGATTCAGCTATTTACAGTGAGACAGATGACCTAGGCAACGATCTAGTACCTTTAGGAATCAGAACATACCAGTTTGAGCCAGTAAAACTGTCTGAAACGAGCAGCAAGTCTGAAGACGAAGTAAGACGAGAAAGTGTTCGTGATAAATGGTTCGTGATTTTTTTAGGTAAAAAGTATAGATAACATGCGAGAATAAATCAAATTTGATTAAAGATTATTTTAATAAGCAGTTTAAACTTTAATTATTTAGATTTAGATCTACTTTCAGTATGATTTCTGTGGGTTTTGACAGCGAATATTATTGTTCTACTCCATTTGATTTTTTATAACAAATCCACATACGTCGCTGGTTGAACCATGTAAGGAGACTCTGAAAGTGTAAATCTTATGTCCGATTTTATTTACATTGAAGCATGATACAGTTTGATGACTTTCTGACAAATGAAAAACGAGTTACAGTGAATTCGTAACCTAGTGAATTTGTAACCTGTATATTTTTGTTGAATATTGGCAACAAATGGTGAGAATATTATAGTAGATAGAAGTTTTTCAAGAGTAAATTGTACTATGTAAAGGTTTGTTTCTTCTTTAACTTGAGTATTGTCACAAAACTTAGCATGGAAAATAAAGGTCTGGTTATTTTGCACAATTACACAAATGATATATCTTAAGGGGTAACCCCTTGCAAACTGACATGTAGGGGTCACTTCTTGTGTGGCACAACTGCCTGTCGATCACATTATCATTTAGTAACATACAGCAGGTGATAAGTTTTAACCTCCTGCTCTCATGTCTTTTTTATTGTGGACTTTATTTGATTACAGATTGTAAACTTTGTAATGTTATCATTCGGACCACTGCACTCAAAATCAGGTAGACAGGGTAGGATCATGAATATTCATAGGCAGGTTTACATCTAGCAAAACTTGGTTAAATGAACACTTACCAGTGTAGTGGACTGAATGGTGTATGTGCTTGTACATGGGCAATAAATTTTCACAATACTTGGTCATGCATGTTATTGGTGATTCCTACTTTGTAAGCAGAATATTCAATTGTATTTCGAGAAGGAAGCGCTTCACAGCCTATAGACAGTTGGCAAGATGTGCTGGGGTTATTCGGGGAAAGAAGTACGGGTTGTTCTTCCATCTTGTGCTGTGTGTAAGATACGAGAAACATTTTCCTCTGATGACTATAAGGGGTTCCACTTTGCAGAATAAAATGGATGTTTTAATGTTAGTTATAGACTTTATAATGTGAAGCATCAGTAACTGGTTGTTTATAATTATACATTATGGTAAAGGTTTCAATTTGTTAAATAAAGAAAAATAATACACATGGAAGTTTTCATCGTTATTCATAACTATGCACATATCGCAGAAATGTTTAGAGTTGTTTTCCCTTTATCCCACAAAGTTTTCAAGAGCTGTTGCTGCATTGGCAATAAAGATTTTCTGTATTCAGCAAACGGTACAAACTCAACTAACAAACTCATTTCATTTTACCTGAATTTCTGGTAATGAGTAATCTCTATATTTCATATCATTTTAATTACCATCTATGATCTAATGATATTTTGTAGTAGCATATGTGTACAACTTTTAACAAACTTTATGCCAGAATGTTCTCTGCATATTTCTCACCTTCCCCAAAATGCCAGTAAACTATTCAAACGATACTATGGCAAACATACTTTAGACCTCTATGATTCATAAGTGTTAGTGTTATAAAGTAGAGTCAAAACTATGACTAATTTCTCCTTTTGCCATTATGTTTTGTTTTCAAATATCATATGTTGAACACAAGATTGTCAGTAGGAAAGGGTTAAATGAATTGTATCTGGAACAGGAAGGCCTAAATTCCTACTCAATTCCTGTCAAATTATAATATTGAAATTTACAATACATGTACAATATATATATTTTGAAACTTATCAAAGTAGTTACTTTGTTAGACCAACTTCCATTCCCTCAAAGTATTTCATAATATTGTTTTCCTAGATACATGTTAATCCGAACATATTGAGAAAAATTTCCCTTGTAACCAACACCTTCTTTATATTGAAAACATTGCAGAAAAGGGAAAGCTAATTATTCAAAGAATTTCGTATTCCCAATCAAGCAGTTTTAGTTTAAAGGGACTGAACACCATAATGGTCCAAAATTGTTATATTTTATTATTATTCTAATTAATCCAAAATACGTCGATATATATGTAACGCAATGTTGTAGAAGGTCGTACAAGTCTTGTTTTTCAGTATTTCATAGGAAATAAGCAGTTAAAAAAACGTCCGCTCCGTGTTTTCCCGTTTAAAAATACCATGGAATTTCCTCTTGCTCATTTGAATTTGTGGATTCAATTCGGCATTCTCTAACACTATCGACTCATTACATTCATGTATGCGTGAGTGTATGGAACGACAACTCTGCGAAGGAGATTGTCAATTCGGTTGTAGTGATCACTTGATAAATATACAGCGATATTTTTAGATTTACTGGGTTACTAACCCAGTAGATTTTACAATGCAAAGTAACGAAAAATCTACGCAATATTAATAGTGTGCATATATTGTAGTACATCAGTCAGCAAATCTCAATGCCTTACATGCACAAACATCAAGGTAATAGCAATTTTTAACAATTTTCTTTTTTTTTTTCGCTTTTTCTCATATGGGATTCAGTCCCTTTAAACCTTTACCTTCATACGACGAATGACTAGATGACTTTAAAAGCATAATGGCGAAAACATGAAATATCTCTGTAAATGAAAGTGCAATAATTAAATAGAGGTAAAAAATAGTGTGGCAAAATGAGAAATTGTTCATTGTTAGCAATTTCTCCTTGTTTCACAATGTTTTCAAAAGTCATCTGATGCAGAGGTATCAAAATGTCTCTGTATGACTGAAAGTGTGAACTATCAATTTATAAATGCTAATGCTACGTTTACACTAGGCCACGATGTCTACGCTGTCCACGATTCAATAAAATCGTGGAGCTCGTCGATTTATTGTATCAGTTTTTCTTTTTCTACGTTTTGCTACGCTTTCCTGCGCTCTCAGTACGTTTTGTTACGAAGCCAACACGACTATGGTCAAGATCTGCTACGATTTTCATCACGTTCTCTCAAGTTCTGTTACGATCGTCACGATATGCTATTACGTTATGTTACGTTCCGTTAGGTTATGTTAAGATCTCCTGCGATAGATGGCCACGATTTGATCAAAATCTCCACGCTTGCAGCACAATTGGGTATGAAACGGCTGGCATATTATTAATCTACCCAAAACTATAGATGTTTCCTTGTTCAGTGTTTCAAACGTAATGAAGTTTGCAGAGCGTGGATACACATCGTGGGAACCGAGAGTGTGTCAGAGCGTGTATGCCTATCGGGATGATCGTAGCAGAACGTGTCACAGCGTGATGTAATTACTCTTGCTATTTAATGTATCTTGACGAATCGTAGTAGAGAGTGATAGAGCGTGATATAAACGTGGTGACATCGTAGTTAACCTTGAAGGAATCGTGTTTTCAATTTCATCAAGATACCCTACGGTGGCGCATTAAGTTCTGTTACGCTCGGTTACGGTCTGTTAATGTCTACTACGCTCTACTACGATTCCAACTTTCTATCACGCTCTCTCAAGATTTGGCGTCAAATCAGCAAAATCGTGGCAAAATTGTTGACAGCCAAAACTGTTGTCACGATCCTCACGATCATTACGATTCCGCCACGTTCCCTCACGATCAATACGATTCGACCCACAACCCACACGCTCATCACGAGACATCGTGGCTTAGTGTAAACGCAGCATAATCAGCAAACCAGGAAATATATGTGTGATTTACTTTATGGCCCTATTCCACTACGACCACGAATCCCACGAATCACCAAAAATAGCTAAATTTTAGGATTCGTAGATGGATCGTAATCATTTCGCGAAGTTCTTAACTCATTCGTATATATTCGTAGTCGGTTCTTGCAATTCTTGAGCGATCGGGAATTCGTGACAAAAGTTTTGAACTGTTCTAAGTTTTGGCCCCGAACTCCACGATTAAAAAAATCGTAGCTTATTCGTAACAACTTCGTAGTGCGTTCTTGGGCATCGTAACTGAAACGTAATCGATTCGTAGGTAATCCCACAGAATATGTATTCGTACCTGATTCGTACATGCATTCGGTGTGTTCTTAGCGTAGTCGTAACTGATTCCTAACGTCCGGGCAGTATTCGTAATAGATTCTTATACATCGTAGTCAATTCTCGCGGGACTCCAGCCGAACCAAATATATGTATCGTAAATGAATCGTCACGAATTAGACCAGAAAATTTGCAAAATATCACGAATCCTCCCGAATCCTAAAATTTAGCCACTTTTGGTGATTCGTGGGATTCGTGGTCGTAGTGGAATAGGGCCATAACATACACATTAAATAGTCAAATTACAAGTGACTGAAGTGGCATTAGTAACCCCAGGGTGTCAATTCAATACGTGATTGATGTCATAAATCATTTCATCTAAATATGTATTCGTTGCAATGAAACATAGAGAACGGTAACAATGCTGGATTATTACACCTAATGGTGTGATGGTCCAGCTTTGATCACCGTTCTGATATCAAAGTTTTTACGAAAACTATACATCATATTTCTATAATAGAGCAATTTTAGCACGAACACTGACAATGTTAAATTTTCCAAATTCTTCTGGAAAATCCATTTCTCCGTTTGTACTTTTTATGAATTTCCTTATTTGCTATAAACATACTGTATGTTGTTTTATGCAATAAAATATATTGAATTGAATTGAATAAGACTCTCTTCATGGAGTTTCAATATATTATTTCCTTGTTTGAGATGACTTTTATACATTTTGCAAGTTAGAGGAAATGACCAATAAATCAATTAAAACAGTTTTTAAGTAAAAGAGGGGTTAAAAGCAAAATTCAATAGTTTATATCATATTAATATTTCCCTTTTTTCAGCAATACTGAATGAAATTTCAATTTTAAAAAAGCACGAAAACCCATGACAATATACTTAGAGACCCACTTTTTTGTATTGTTTCATGCCTACGTCATCAATATGTTAACTTCAAATGGAAAACAATAATCAGCGTGTAATTCATTTTTGAAGAAAAAGTGAAATGGAAAGAATTTCCTATGCAAGCTGTGAGAAACAAATACCACCTTCAGAAAAATTAATCAAGCAGTAATGTTATCAAGTCCTTAACTTTAATCAAGTTGTGAGTTATAATAATTACCCGCTTAAAAAAAGTGTTCAATGTTTTGGTGGTTCTCTGCATGCCTCCAAGTGTTAATTATTGGGTGGAATAAATATTCTCGAGCGTGATTTTCCTGACATTTATATATTTATAATGAGACGATTTTTGAACAGTAGTCCTAGTTTTTCTCAGGTCAAGGGGTGAAATGACGACCTGTGGCCGTATGCCAAAAATAGTGTACGTCAAAATGACGGTCGATCGACTTTAAGTGGGTATTACCTTTGTATTTGCATGTTATTTAGAAACTCAAAGTTTATAAATATTAACAATAGTTTCATTTATTTAGCAGTTATTTTTCTTTCTTTCTTTCTCGGGCTTGTCGACTTTATCTTCCGGTTGTCCTTTCAGTAAATGTTTTCACTCGTTTTGGGTTAGATCAATACAGTCATCTGAAAAAATGGTCGGAACAAACCATGTATGTTTTGTCGGACCTTTCCAAAGTTTTCGGGTCGAATGCACCGCCTTTATCAACATTTTCCTTACTGTCTCGTCCTTTTGGAAGCTTTGAAAACTTACATCGTACCACCCCCTACCACACAATCTCTGGGCATTTTCAAGTTTTATTTCTCTTTAATTATTCGAAATATATCGATGCGTTCAATATTTACACTGTAAACATAATGAAAGCCTGCATTTAATTCCTCATTACCACGTCACGTCCGGTATATTTTACTTTTTTACGGAAATTGCCCATCATTTTTTTCGTTTATCTCGACCTAGCTTATTTTGAGCCCGGATTTTAAAAGCTTATTAAAGTTATGTTTTTGATATTTGTTAATGAAAATTCTTATCACATCAGGTTTATATGACTTTTCACTACATATTTATCGCGTACTTGAATATCATTCTTGATTTCCCTTAATGCACAGAAAAGTCACAACATAAGTTTGATAAATACTGAAATGCTTGTATAACTGATTGTTTTAAATTTATTTCTTTATTTGAACAATTTTGAAAAATACTTTTTTATTAATTTTGACCATTCAGGTGGTACGTAACAATAACTACGTTGCCCGGATAGGTCAAACAAACATGGCAGCGTTCTGACAGAAAGGGGCTCGTACGCTCGAAATGAACATTTTATAAAGTGTGTGTACATTTAGTGATTGAAATGTGTGTGCAATTGATGGACAATTAGTATAGAAAAAGAGACACTTACCGTTTTTTATGCGTTTTCCGCCCAGAAACGTTTCCACCAGTGTCAACTTGTGAAAATCCAGGGGACAGGTTTAGCTCGATTTTGAAAAAATCCGTTGTGTTTTTGAAGTTTAAACGTTTGTGACTGCCAATACGTGTGTACAGAGGTAGGAAAGTTATTGTTTTATGAAGAATAATTATTTAAGAGTTGATACACACTATGTTCTTGAACATATTAGAGTGTTTTAGCATTATCTGAGTTGATTTACTGAGGCGGTGTGATGTGTGCTTTGCAGCCTTGTTGCAGACCTTCTCTTTATATATGGTATATACTCTATACGGGTATAACACATCATGAACCTGTGCCGCCCAGGATAATAAAATAGCCGTACTACTGTCTCTTTGACCAGGTAGGCCATTGCATTTGCATCCTGTTCCAATATTCATGAATATCCTAACCAAAGGTTAGTTATCGACATAGACGGAGAACTTTCAGCTATACCAGGGTAAAATACCAGAACTATATGTATTATTTATCCCGACACCGATGCATCGGCTGTAAGTCAATTCCAGCAAGCCTAAGCGCCAGGAGCGAATCCATGCTGTAAGAATGTATTGATGCTACTCCTACAAACCTGGTCGTCATGAAAGGAAACCCACTACTACCATGTTTCAAATGTTAAGTATGACTCGGCCAGGGATCGAACCCACGAACTCCCAAACTGACACATAAAAGCACACCGTTGATTCAAATACAAGTAAATTTATTGATTATCATCACACATAAAATTAAATCTTATTCAAAGTTAAGCAAAATGGTGTTTAAGGCACATATTACAGGTAAACTGTAGAAACTAGTATTGTCGAATATATCCTCGAGCATCCATAATTCGTGAGTGTAAGGCTTCAAAGACAAAATATGCAGAAGGCTTAGTGAATGATACGAAATTTCATGTCTTATCTGAAAGATTTATTTATTTCCTCCAAGTTTCGAGCAAAAAGTCCTCTGAAAACTAATAATTCACAAAAAAAAAAAATCTTGAATACACATGTGTTCAACAAGTCCGAAGCCGAAATTGTTATCCTATTTTCGTGACGTCATTATTTTGGCACTTTTCAGTTTCCATAAAGGCAACACACACAAAAAAAAAAAATTAAAAGGGGCAATAGGTCGTAACATATTGAAAACTAAAAAAATGAAGCAATTAAACATTTTATATAGTTTAAACCAATTAATTTGAAATTACCCTTGATTTAAATATGAACTTTTTTTTTTTTAATTAATCAACATTGAATCTTCGTTAAGCTTATTTTCCTTTCTCATTTTTTATCCCACTGCGTCAACCTAAAAGGTTAGCATGGACATTTGGTACCCTGTAAGCATCCTATATTTATGTCATCACAAAGATCAATACAGATTTCAAAATTGCCATATTTCTAATGGGATATTATTTAAAATATTTTAGTTATTTTACATCTCTATGCGTAAGCACCTTTAGGAATGTGAAATCCAATGAAAAATTGCATTGACCTAACTAGGTCAAACAAATCACATGACCCTAGCCGCCATTTTGTAAACAACAAAAGACACTTTCTACGGTAAATTTTCATGTCCGATTTTTCCACTTTTTGGGGGTTTAAACTGTTCTTTAAATTTGGTATATAAAAATAAGGGTATTTTGGCTATTCTTCCCATGACAACAAGTAACAAAACTGTTTAAGATGCATTTTATTGTTGAAATATGTCAGCAAATACTTTGGCCATTGGGAAATAATTTTACAGTTCCAAATCGGCTGCAAGGACAAAGTCACGTGATATAAGCCCGAAAATAGTGACGTCACGAAAAAGGGAGGCTCACGAAAATGGAATGTCCAACGATATATGCTGTTTATGAAAAAATAAAATAAAAGGAAAATAAAGAAAATAAGAAAAACGTAACACGAGAAAAGAAAAAATAAGATTAACAAGAGGGCCAACATGGCCCTCACAAGAGGGCCAACATGGCCCTCAATCGATCACTAGAGTAATAGTAGCAATTATTCAACTGCAAATGTTATTTTTCCCCTTTTCTGATACCACCTTGCTGCCAACCAATATGGCTTGAGCGGTTAGTGTAGAGGGTCACTGAAAGAACATTTCTATCAAATCATCTTGGAAATGGAAAAGCGGATTTTGGAGAAGATGTGTTGCCGCAGTATTCAAAGTTCTACACAGATTGTTTGTCTTTCCACAACTTTGAAAGAGGACTAGCAAAGTAACATTCCTGTGAATTAAGTTGAAATTGTCCAGTGGTATTGTAGGAATTGTCATTCGAAGCTAAAAGTTGATTTTACCCCTTTTGTGATGACTCCTAGTTTCTATGACGGTATACCAAATCAATATTGCTTGAGCAAATTAGAGCAGAGGACCATTGAAGTAAGATTTCCATGCAATTGTATTAAAATCAGACAAGCACTTTTATAAAAATGGATTTCTTTAATTTTGTCAATTTGTCCCCTTTTCTGATGCGGCCTGGGTGCCTTGTTTTTCAACAAATCAATTGTTGAAGAAGATAACCCAGGGATCATTTCTACCAAATGATATAGGAAAATGACAACCAAATTCAGAGGATAAGAATTTTAAAGTTTGAACATTTTACCGTCTTTCTGATGCCGTAGCAACCTAAATTCTCCATGGAAATTAAATATTTGAACACTTCTGAAAGAGGACTACCAAAGGAACATTTTTGTAAAGTTTTGTTGAAATTAGTCCTGTTGTTTAGGATGAGAAAATGTTTAAAGCTAAACGTTAACGACGGGAGACAGACGGACAACGGACAGAGAGTGATCAGAATAGATTATCTTGACCCTTCGGCTCAGGTGATCTAAACAAACAAACAACATCTGTTTGCATACAATATACATACGAGTGATGCAATTAAAACATAAATGACTAAACAAGTACTTCGCTCTATAGTGAACTAAAAATACGGTCATTGAAGCTCTTAATACTTTTTCTATAACAACAACTCTAATGAATAAAATAGGACTGCACTACGTCAGACAAACACGTGAGTCTTGATTCCTTCTGTTTTGTGTTCACATAAGATGTATTAGGCGTGAATAAGGAAGGACAACACTTCATGGTTTACATTTTTCATCAGAAATTACACTTACACCTCTATATTATTCTTTCAATGCTGATTATTTTCGGCGATAGCTGTTTAACCTCAGTTTCGACCTAGATGTTAAACAAATGATCTAGATTGTAGACAAAACAAATGTTGTATTTAATGAGTAATGTCGAAGAAATAAAGGAAATGAAACCTTTTGATTGGTTCATAGTTAAGTTGGCGATCCTACGAGAGGCACTTATAAGATGAATTTTAAAATGAAATGTTCTGCATACTGAGCTTTAATTGTTTTCCTTAAGAAATAAATTTCAGTGAACAAATAAACGTATGAAATATAATATTTAAGAGCAAAATTTTTTTTTTTTTTAATTATGATAAGTTTTCAGTTATTTATTATCGTCAAATGAAACTTATACACCCCTTGGGAGCCTCGCGTAATCTCCAGTCATGTGACTTATTCTCGGCCGTGATAATCTATAGAAACTGAATCTGGATGGAGATGGCCGATAAGCCTTTGGTAAACAAATAGATTATTGCGCAAATTTTATAATTCATGGAAAATTACTGATTATTAACAATAATTTATATATTGACGTTAATTTGTTTAGAAACTTTTTTTCAAACTAAGCAAAACCTTCCTGATATTCAAGACAAATAATATGCGCATGTTCCATTTCTTAGTGTTTTCTCATGATCGCCGTTTATTTTTTTTAAAGATATTTCTTGTTTAAAATGAACTTTTCCAGCTTTGCATGTGAAATAATATATAGTCAAACGTAGGCATATCCAAATGTAAGTGTCCGCGAATAACGAATACACTGGCGTGTTTCTCATATACGATTTTATTCTCGATTGTGAAATCAGACACCTTTTCGAAAGACGTGGTTAAAAAAACCACAACCCATATGAATCTGTATATTATTTGTATAAACAACATAAAATTTCCCCTTAACTTAAAGACATGTCCCTTAACATTCATCAAAAAATGGCCCCTTAACTTAAAGACATGTCTGTTTGACATCAACACCATTTAATTGGTATAGCTCAAAGTTAAAAGAGACAACTCTAAAGTCAAAGAATATGACTCAAATAAATAATAAAAAGGCATGTCATAATAAAATAGCTTATATAAATATTCAATAAGCAGGTACCAGCGCGACCTGTATTTTTTGTTCAAGTCATTTTTCATGAATTAAGTTCTGTTCTATTCTGTTTAAATGTTTTAAATTTAAAATGGTGAAAGTTGACATTTAACACTGTTTTCAATAATTGTTTAACTATATCAAGGCGGCCAGTTCACCTACTCATGTATTTTCTGGCCTTCTCACACAGTCCGAGTCGCTACCGATTGCGCTACCGGAGCTAGGTGTCGCTCAAAGGAGGAAACTCATGTCGGCACTGCTTTGATTTAAATGGTCATATAGTAAGTAAGTTTCTACTACATGGTGTTCTGGCTTTGTTGCCTTGTCTGCATTTGGTCCTGACTTCTGCGCTGTTGTGAGGAAACATTCTAATTGTTGAGCCTGTTCAACTGAGGTTAGGTACCATGTCTTTGCAAACGGAAGTCCGGACTGTTTCGATTTATGACAACCGGTGATACTGCTCAGAGAGATATCCTGTGAATAAAAATGATTTCATCTGCTGAATCGGAAAAAAAAAGAATGAAATTGTCTGGAATAACTTTGTGGGATTATACAAAATTATTTGTAATGTTTGGATTGAAAACAAAAAATTAAATGAAATTAACTTCATTTAAAAATTACTGAAATTGGTTCTTTGATAGACTTGCAAAAAAGGATTAAACCTTTTTTTCTAAGTCCAAACAAATTACTTACATGTTACATGAAGAGGAAAAAATGGTGTGTGAAAGCCAGGATACAGATGCATCAATGAACCAACCCACCGTGAAATGACTATGCGGGATAAGACGGAACTATTTGAAATTTTTGGATTGAAAAAAAAAAGAAATGAAAGGAAATTGACTTCGTTGTAAAAATGACTGAATTTGATTCTTTGATAGACTTAATAAAAGGAATAATCATTTTTATCCAAGTCCGAAATAGAAAAGAAATGACTTGCACTGCCTGAAATAAGTGAATGCCTGCATTGACATATTTGTTGATTACCACTATTTTTTATAACACCTTAACCACATTCACGTGACGTTGGTTTGCTTAACCAGCTGGTACGTAAACCGTTAATAACTACCAATCGAGATATTTTGACTATGTGTGTGTTCTCCACCTTTATTGAGAGAAAATCTCTAGGCCCGGAAACTTTTTCTGTAGTGATATGGACTGTCAATTATGAGTTATGAGTTCGAACCCTAGCTTGTCCATCATTTTTCCCGATGTTCGACAAAATCCAATCCGACAAGCGTCAAATGTCTTCCACCAATGAGCTAACAGTGTATGCGGAACAAACTGTCAGTAACATGAAGAGTACAAACTGATGTGTGAAAGCCAGGCTACACATGCGTCAATGAACTGACCCGACGTGAAATGACTGACAACTTGGTAAAAAGACGTTAAATCCAATCAATCAATCAATTCCTTGAAAGTGTCTAACGTAACATGATATGAGCCGTTCCACGAGGAAAACCAACATTATGGATGCACTCTGTGTAATGTATCGATCCAGATCAGCCTGCTCAGTCCGCACAAGCTAATCCGGGCCGACAAATTCCGTCTCAGGGGGAATAGAGGTGAAGAGTATGTTCAAAATAGGGCGACACCGTTTTTCATGTGATACTTTTAAGGATAATTTGATGCCTGAAAATCTAAAAAGTCTTATTTAAGGTGAGACAGCTAGTTACGAGCTGATATGCCTGAGTCTGGATTGTTTGCAAAAAACACAACATTGCCATTGGCGTTGAAATAGTTAAATTGACTTTAAACCAGAAGACCTACACTTCTAGTTTCTTTTGTAAATTACATGAGCCGTTCACGAGAAAACCAACAGTTTGGACGCTGCGTGATATATCGACCCAGATCAGCCTGCATGGACTTCGCAGGCTAATCTGTGCCGACACATTCCGTTTCAGGGGGATAGAGGTATAGAGTAATGATTCCTGAAACAGAAAATCAACTAGAGGCGATGAGTGTCTGTCCGGGTTAGCCTGTGCAGCATTCTTAGGCTGATCCGGGTCGATGCTTTACGCAGAGTCCACACTTTTGGTTTGCCTGTTGAACGGCTCAATTATTACCTCTTCCTGAGGCTGTAGAACGTCATGACCTCCCGGGGTTTGCATGTACTCCGGGGTTTTCTTGTGCTCCCATCCTATGTTTGGATTCAGCTTTAATGATACGCGGATGCTATCCGTCAGAGACGTTTCTTCAGATAACGTCAACCTAAACGAGTGCAATTTCGCATGCTTTTTCTCTTCATCTATCATTACCTGAAAACATTGGGATATTCATTGAAATGATAAAAGACATAACACACTACTGTACAGTGTCCAGTCATGCTAGGAGGGGGATCGTGCTTATGCTCACACTGGTTTGAACATTCCCCTTAAATGTGTATGGAATGGGGGCATTTTTATTTATGGAAAAAGTAGGAAAAATATCTCAATTTGGCATACAATCAATTTTACGATAAATTTTTCCCCTTGTTTTCGTATCTTAGATTAGACACTGAATACAATATCCATGCCAGTGAATGCTTGTAATTAAGTTTCCTGATCTGAAAACGAATTACAAGCGCTATCTTATGGTTTTATTACTATAATTCGATTCAGAGAATCATGTGTCGGCTTCCTGGAAATTAATTACTTCCTGGTTCAGGATGACGTCATTCTACATTGAATTAAACTTTTTTCTAAAATTTGATTTGAAATTTCTTTCATGATGATATTTTATTTCAAGAAACATTTTGTTAGTGTATACATGATGTTTTCAATGCATTACCTAGACAACTATTTACAACCTGCGACAAATACTACGACTGAGTAAAGATAGCTGATAGCTATTAAGAATCTCTTTTCATTTTTTCAACCCTTTCCCACATACAACAAATATTCAGCAGACGACATTAAAAAATGTGTATATTTTAAATATTGAAACTCTAAGAATGAAATAAAAAATGAATAAAAAAAATTATTATTGAATACATTTTTAAAACATTGTGACAAATGAAGAAATTGCTCATTTTAATATTAAAAGTCGTCTGCTACAGATGCGCCATAAAGCGTATATATGTGGGAAATCGTTACTAGTTCGGTATCCTTAAAAATCTTTATGTCTCAAATAAACTTTTGTGAACAATTTACAGACAAAGCGTTAATCACAAACCAATACACGGTTTCGACGGGCACTTAGGTGGCATTTGACAATTGCATTCGGGGTATTCGGATTCCGAACAGCGTCAAAAATAGATATATAGTGATAGATAGTACGTTGTTGATACATCTTCGGGTAAATGTTTGATTTTAATATTCATAAATGTGAAATTCAGCATGGATTTGAATGTTGCGGTTTTTAACTCACTTCTCCTTCTGGTTCGTATGTATAGGGACAGGCTGTGACAACACTACTTGCGGAGCTAGGCGTGAAGTTAGAAGTAAATATAAATACCAGCTTTGCTTGAAAAGAGGCTCGAAACATGCTATTTCTGATGACACCCAGAGATTGCCTTTTGGTTTGAGAATCTAAGCAACTCTTCAATTTTACACTATCCCCCTGCGTTTGTGTTGGGTAATTTTTAGAGTAAAGGGTTAAATTGCTCTTTTTGTCCTACTTTTGTCAACTTGTTTCAGACCACTTTTGATGCCAATTCCTTCCAGAGAGTGTAATTTTCGAATAATAATAATGGCTCTCCTTGATAGAGGAATTTCCTTTTGAAAATACTAGAATGGATATTATGAGAACTATTGAGAGAACAAAAAGGGGAGAAAAATCGATTTTTAACTGTGTATTGCCACCTTATTGTATTCAGTGATCCACTAACCTGATTGTAATCGTCCAAGCATTGGACATTATCTGCAATGTACAGACGAAACAGCGCACGCAAATTGTGTGACACCTCTTGACGATCCAGCCTTCCGTACAGGTACCCGGTGAGGTGGAGGTCTTGTTTCTCATTACAAGAAATGCAAACTAACCATGACAGGGACTTAACATTGATAGAGATTTTCCCTGGACCTACAATTTCATAGAATTCCTCGTCAGACACGCGGGTAACATCGTCCTTTCTTTTCAGCTCTTTGCGTCCTTTGTGATCAGATTTCATTTTTAAAACTGTTAATTTATCTGGATCTCCAATAAAAGGCATTGTCACTTTGGCAGGTTCTTTTAAATTTGTATTGACGAAGGCATATTCAACAGCAGGGGAAGCAACGCGTTCGTGTTCTGTTAGTTGTAGCATGTTTTCAATTTCATACACGTTTCTGAATGTAGATGCCAAACATAGTTTATCGCCAGCTATATCGCCATCGGATAGCGTAAAAGTCACAGCCGAGTTTTGTATTTGGAGAGTTTTGTTTGTCCTGTTAAACACAAACTGAACATCAAATGGCTTCCCCATGCTGTTCCTATAATTCAATTGTTTCAGAACGCTTGGTTGTGTTTCACTGTCAGCGACAACTCTGTGTTGATTCACTGACTGATACCGTCTGATCAAACGTTCACATTGCATTGCTTTGTCCGTATTGGTAGTGTTCACATTAGGAACAATGTCGCATTGTTGCACGTCGGTAGTTCTTCTATCAGGCACGTCAATTTGAGTTGAACCCCTATCGGTAATAATTTGCGTGCTTACGTTTGTCTCGAGCGTCTTCGGCGTATCTTTCGTGCTCGAAGTACCTACACTGTTAATAGTTACACGACTATCTTTGTAATTAGCTGAGTGACTTTTAAACCATATGTGTTTCCATATGAAACATACGAACAATACAGACGCAAGTATTACCGCCATGATAACACCAATGGCACTGAAACGAAATCAAGAACAATATGGCAATGCATGGTTTGTTTCGTACTTTTGAAACCAACCATTTACAAATGGTGGATTGCAACAAAATGTTTTAATGTGGAATTAATTTGATTTGTGCGGTTGCAAGTAGGATTAGTCAAACTGATTGGATTGTACAAGTTTGATTGCGTACAATATGAACCACGGCTTCTGTGTCACATGACAACTCAGTGGATATTAGGTAGTATCCGAAAAGATACCAGAAAGGATATTTAATAGTCGTTTACTTCGAAAACATCTAGAAAAGCAAACACGCAATTTTGTTACTCGGTCAGAACATACTCGGGCCAGGAGATAGCCGACTGCATGCTGAAAAAGTTTTACCTTTTGAAAAATCTAAGCTACGTATTGAAGAGTATTCTTTGCTAAGAATTAGTGCACGAGTAGCAAACAAAGTTGACAATTTTTACCTGTAATTGTTATGACTGTCGTTCTGCATTCTTGATCTACCAAAATATCCGAGTATGCAGAAGTTGTTGTGCTGGAATTAATATCTGTATTGTGATCCAAACCTGAAAAGATATGTTAAAGAGATTTTTCAAAAGATAAAACTCTTTCAGCGAAATTGTTATCGGGAGTAGAAGATCTACTTAAGAATACACCTGGCTTAAGCTGAGCCTCGGTAGCGACGCGGGATGTCAATACACGGGTTGTGATGTTCGAACCCCAGCTAGGCCAACATTCTTTCGGACTTTTAATAAAAGTCAAAGTGTTATGCGTATTTCATCTTCCAACATTGGCCAAACAGAGTGGGTTGCTTTGAAAGAATGTTGTGTGGTGCACTGCTGTGAGAAAGACAGGGTAGGTTAACTGTCCGCCGTAATATGACTAAAAATTGTTATAAACGGTGTAAAAAACCCATTCAATCAATCATTCAATCAATCAATCAACACTTGTCTTAATGAAAATAAACTACGGTTTGATTACACAGACCGCCGCTTATTGCATATGGCTACTCATAGAAACTACATATTCCGGTATTTCAATTCTAACACCGTCACATCGGCAGTTCTCCTGTCTCTGCAACACTAAACCGTAAACGAATATTATGGAAGCCTTCAAATACACTTCCGGAACAGCAACCTTAGGTTCCAAGATCGTATACTGCATCCCGACAGCATCCGTTCTCATTACGATCAATCGTTTGGTCTCCACAGATAATTAACGGTCTCTTATCTTATACAAAATATATTTAATATAGCAAACTTAAATCGAAATAACCCTCTTCCATGTGCAATAGATTGCTAACGCATCCGTAACAGACGGTTTTTAAAAACATTGTGGCAAAAGTATTTCGTAACATGTCACAGTGTTTTCAAGTTTATTCAATAACTATTCTTTTAATTATAGCAAGTTTACGTACTTTTTACTATATGTTTTCAAAATCGTCAGCTGCAGATTTGTTGTATATCGGAAAAGGTTAACATAACTGGTATTATTTTTTCAAACTCGTTCAAATTGAAACAAGAAGAATTTTGATGCAAAGCATCAAAGACGCTGCGCATGATTTTGAAGCATGACTTAAAGGAAGCAGATGCAGAACAGTACATTTAAATAACCTGTGCAAGCAGACAGGATGTAATTTTTTCGAAAAAGACTGCCAAATGTCCCTTTATGTTAAACAAGAAGGCCAAGATGTGCCTATATTGCACACCTGGCTACCATAGCCTATATAAAAAGGTTACCAAGAGCATAAAGGGTCAATATTGACGTAGAGATTAAACGTTTTATATGCTACGATCTATGTGATATTCAGCATGTGAAGTTTAGTCGTGGAATGACAAGTTTAGTCCTGAAACCATTTGGTTTCCATTTTGCTTAAAATTCACTCCAACTAAACTATAATGTGTCATACAAGTTGAAGTTTCTCAATTTTTTTTTTTTTTTTTAACAATAAACTGTTTTAAATCCTCTAACTAGATACATTAGATAAAAAACAAACATACGTGCTTAAATATTAACATATATTAAGGTTTATTGCCTCTAGTTATAAGTTAAGTGTGACACAATCTTTGGAAGGAGAAAGGGGGAGGGGTCTATTCTCCTTCAAGTTTAGCAGAAGTATGATAGCTAAAGCGGGAGTATATAAACAAAAAATACGAAGTTATTAAAAATTAAAAAAAGATATTTATAATCAAGATTGAGCATTATGAAAGTTCACTTGTATAGTTAACATATAGCAAGCACTATTAAGTTTGTTTTGTTTGTTTGTAATGTCACTTTAATTGTTTTGAATATGCCAGTAGAAAACTGAAAAATAAACAAAAGAAAATGGTCAAGTCAGTTCCCCAAGAGCAAAGAGCGAAAACCAGTTGGTACGAATTGTTCATCTCGAACGAAACATGAAAAACCGGTTACGAATCCAATGAATTTTAGAAATCGGATGAAATCGTGAAAACAGCTTAGTATTCATAACGGAAGGAAGCAGAGAAAACTTAATTACTCTATAGGAACCGATGACACCTTGTCGTATATTCAATAAGAATGACCAAAATTGCCAAGCGATGACATGCTGCATTTACAAATAGAACGGGTCACGTTACGGCCATGCCTATTGCATAGTTGGGTTAACATTGTTTTTACAGTTTCTAGAATTATACTGTAATATGTAGTTATTAAATTGAATCATCATTGATTTTTAAAAGATTACCCATTTATTTAAAAATCTCTATATTGTAAATAGGCAAAAACATCGTCTGAAACTTTTTTTTTTGAGCTTTGATGAATCGGGTCGTAAACCAAACTATAAAAAGAACGTAGCCTAGAAAGTTAGGGTAAAGTTATTAAATACCCATTAGATGTGTTTAAAATGTTGTAATAACCGTAGAAGACATGCCTATTTTCAGTATTTTGTATCTTTTTGTGTCTTAAATCATTTCATACAATTTATTGATTCGTAAAGGGGTTTTTTTCAAACAATCAACAGAGGTTTTTTTAACAATAATAACATTGGTTTCTCCCTTTTCGATTACGTCACCCCATGGTACAAAATTAAAACCTATCCCATACTGACGCCGCGCTTCCACGCGGTTCAATAAGACTGACTTTTAAAAATTATAAGAAAAACCCACCAAGCAATTCACCTTAAATTGCGATAAGCTTCAAAGGCCCTTTAGCTTGGCTGTTGTATAAAGCGACTACAATTCTAGTTGTATCTACAATCTGTAGGTTTTCCATATGGATCTTGGTTCGCATTGCATTAAGTAAGTAAGTAACCTTTTTCTTTATTTTTTGTTTTATTAATGGGACTTGTGTAAGACAAAAACATACATATAACACAATCGAGTAATGAAAGAAACACCCGGGCCCACGGGCCGATATGTCAATTTGTAAACATATTGTTTACACAGTGAGTATATTTCACTGCTTCAACGTTGGTTTGTGGAGTTTACATTTTTATTTACAGAAATAGTTTTGATTGGTGTTCGGGGTTTAACAAATAAAACTACTAGAAACGTTGTAAACGTGATATACTGAAATAGTGTTAAAAGCGGATAAATGAAAGAAACAACAAACAAGTTAATTATTTCTCTCGCAATGTTTCGGCATAATTTGTTTTGAAGGTTATGCAATTTTACAAATACAACACTCTTGAGGGTTTGGGTACACTATTAGCTGATTTATGTGTTATAAATCAGGTATAAAACTGATTAAACGCCGCATGGTGACTAGACACTGACATAAGCATTTTATTTAGATTATTATACAATAGATCACCCTAGATCTATTTTTAGATTATAAATTGATTTAATTGATTTATTGATTAGGGTTTAACGCCGTTTTCAACACTTTGTCAGTCATATCACGGCTACAGTTCACCTACTCATGCGTTTCCTGGTTTTCCCACACCAGTACACCACACAACATACTTTCCAAGCAAGAATATAATTTGGACTCACATTTCTGACCTCTGCCCTGCATCGCTACACTGTTCATATATATAACTGATACTGAAACTGGGAAATATTATTAAGCATTCCCCTTTTTTGCTTTTGTTTCAAAGAAAAGTTACCTACTTCTTTGAATCAAAAAGTTCATAAATATGAACGGGTATTTCATATTCAATTAATAATGTTAAGATATTATCAACAAATAACAGCATACTGCAATGCATACTTTAATAATTCACTGTGATATTACTATCATTTTGTATTCGTTAGGTCATGGACGTTGATAAGATCTACGTCCTTGATTAGGTCAATCTAATAAATCATTATATGTTCCCATGCTGAGATCAGAGTTCTATATATAGTGCTTACTTCATATTTTAACAATTGCGTGTTTGCTTTTGTAGATGTTTTCGAAATAAGTATACCCTTAACTATTTAACCCTATGTTAGAGGTTTTCTCGGAAAAGACTATTTTGAGTACACACAACATAGGATTTACAGGTGTTTTAAGGAAGATGCTCTTGGGAAAATATCTCACCCTTGGAACAAACTTTTCTTATGACTTTGGTTAATGATTGACTCTGAGATGATTTATTGTAGGATGTTAAGTGAAGTCTCTAATACTTTCACAGGATATACATGAGCAGCGATTTCGGATCTTTACCCTTTCCCTCATATGGACGCTTTCTGACGCCTCTGACGGCTTTTTGAAAATATATTGACAAAAGAAGAAATTGTTCAAAACGAGCAATTTCTCCTTTTTCCACAAAAAATGTTTTTCTCTGAGAGAATTTGTTGTAGGATGTTCAATAAAAGCACTAATTACTCGAGCAGCGAATTTGGGATCTGAATGCATCTTAGTACAATGAATACTCCTTTCTGGGTCCTATGCCACCAACCTTGATTAAAGCCAAGTAATGCTTTAGTACTTCAGAACGTATTTCATAATGTGTGTTTACCTAATAAAATATTGCCAACTTTGGGGAAATCCGGTGTCTCGAAAAGTCCAATGAGGTTATAGATGGAAAAAATAAGTTAAATTGCTTTTACGAATAAGTTAATCAATGGATCTTTCCATTTCAAACGGTCATGTTAGAAAAATCTTTGCTCTTTAATATTATATTTTTGATATGACTCTATGATATTTGCATTTTTGTCCTTTTTTAGGTTTTGTTGGGCACCTAAAGTTACATTGAAATAAAAAGGAGCTAAAGTTCTGCTTTATTCGGGAATTTCAAAACATCCGATCGCTTCATTTCAAACGGTCCAATGCAAGCGTATATTTTCTCTCTGTCAATTGCACTTATTTTGATAAATATTTCTAAAGTATCTTTGTTGTCATTTTATAATATTTATGTAAAAATCGATGCCTAAAGAAGATGAAATGCCTGTGTATTGGAGAGTGCGGTGTTGGTTTATTGCTATGTTATCTCAGTGGGGTATTAATATCCCCAGCGGTATATTAATACCCCATCTGCATACCCCACCGTTTATTATTTGATAATAAAGGATGCTGGATTACCATATTGATTGTTATCTAATTTAAGAGATTTTATTAAATAAAGTATTTAACTGACTATGATTGTATCCTCTTTTTTTAAGTTATAGGACAGTTTTTTCCATTGTCTATTTAAGGCCAAATTTAAATTACAAATACATGCTTATAATTATGATGAATTACAAAATAAGTATAATCTTTCAAATACATGTATTTAAACATTTAGGAAGATTAAACAACAATATTAAAGTTAACATTTAAAGTAAATGTATAAGAATAGTATTTTTTAATTCTGTGGCTTCTTTTATTTATTTAACTGTCTATATGTTATTGTGATTAACATAATTCGTTTAAACATATCTCAATTTGGCTGATAATAATGTATAAGTAAAGATATGCCACTTGACTGGCTACCAAACTCTTATTATAAAATATTGTTACTTCTGATATTTCGAAGTTGTTAGAAGTGTATTGTAGATAAATAAATGTATAAATTGCAATCTGTCTTTTAACAAGCCGAATAAAGTTTTAAACTACAGGTTAACTTTAAAAATCCGTTAATCATTGCAAAACGTTTTTTTTCTCTTTAATGTTGATTAATTACAGACATCAATTAAGAAGTTTATATAACAAATGATATATTTAGAAATAAGCCGCTACTTTTCTACCTCTTGGTATGCAAGCATTGGATGTTAAGAAAAAACAGCAGTACTAATTAATTTAGCCAAAGCCTTAAATAAACATATGTTACAATTTGTCTCTCTACTAGAATAAATCGAGAATGGGGATATAATAAAACAAAACTGTTTATGACCCCATAAATTATTTCGCTTATCTGATCGATCTAGTCAAGTCAAGCGGACAGCGACAGATGACTGGTAAACAAGCTTATATATACGCCAGTATTGCTCGGATATAATATATTTAAGATATCGCATGATAAGCCCCAAACTTGGCAATGACGTCAAGTACTTTTCCATGTCATTGTACAATGTTTTAGATAACGAAATACTGAGAAAAAATTGCAGCCAATTTTAGACGATTGTAAACAAAGTTTACATATATTTGTTTTTGTTGTATATTGCACAGTAGATAATGGTCTATAACATGCGCAATGTCATATAGACACTGAAACAGAAACCTAAAGTGTATCTCGAAAACACAGATAGGGTCATTATTGGTTGTGTGAAAACCGATTTGCGTTCAACGGTTTAAAAAAGTGTATTTTGAGCGCAAAGCTGGTTAGATCATATATGTTTTCCCGTGGCAAAACAATGGTTGTTTGGTGTTATACGCCGATTTCAACTAATGTTCAATTATATCACGGCGTTTACTATGTAAGTTACCAGTACTACTTGTCAATTTATCCTGACACCAGTCAGACAGTCCCGCAACCCTTAGCGCCAAGGATGGTAGCCATTACTACCACTTTTAAAATCTTTGGTATTTCCCGGCCGGGTATCGATCAGGCGTCCTCAAGTGATAGAATAATTTATACAAGTGATTTGTAATAATTGCCAAGATTATACGTAGCCCAATAAAAATTCTTACTTCCAAATGTCAGGTGAATCAGGATTTATGCTGTTCTGCGCAGTTGAAATCAAGCATCGTGAGAAAGAAACATGTAAACATTACAAAGTCGCGGAACATATACAAGTTGAAGAGACCTCAACCCTTCTCACACATATAACAAATCTTCAACAGTCGCCTTTGAACATATCCTGGTAAAAATCTGATTTCTTTTTTAAATGGGAGTTTGACTATTATATAGATTGGAACACATTGAGGCAAATGGAAAAAAAATGCTCACTATGAGCGGCTTCTCCATTTGTCACAATGTATGCAAAAGCCGTCTGCACTAGATGCGCCAAAATACGTCTATAAGTAGGAAAAAGTTAAGTGATAAATACAACTTACTTTTAGTTATCCACTCTTCCTTCAGCTTGGCAGCCTTGGCCTTCAAACGTTTACATTTGTGTGTCACGTGACCGGATGTCGATGAGCAGTTTTTCTTGTAGGATAGGTCCCAGCGTCTTGTGCAATTGCGACTTACTCGTGATGAATGTTGTAATAATGATTTGATTGTACAGTAGTGCAAGGCCAAATCCAGCGATCCTATAAAATAAAAAAAGACATTCTGTAGGTCCTGTTCACATGTATGGCCATTCGATGTATTACCATTCAGATCAGACGTCTCATATAAACGATATTATCGGAGTCAAAAATACTAAGAAATAAGTAAATAAACCCAAAACAAAAAACATAATTTTTTTTTATTGTTACTCCTTTTTAATTATTTATTTCAGTGCCCCTAACTTGTTTGTCACGTAAGTACTCCACATTACTTCTTCCCTGCATGACACTCATTATGACTCCGTTTCATTTAGTCCCCTAAATTGAACCCACAGCCCCTGGAATAACAGCTATCACGAGTTTATAATCTAAATATAATTAATGCTAAATCCTGTGACTAATTTCTTTTTTGCGCAAGTTAATTACAAATAAGACACGAAAAGTTAAAGATTTAGAGTAGCTTCTGCTTTGGGGCCTTTACTCATTTATATTGTCCGAAAGCGTCTGTATGTGGGAATGGTTTAAATAGATGGAAATGACAATTATTTTAAATGAAGAAATGCACCGCGAAGTCGATGCATCCAAGCAATAAAGCCAACATAAAAAAACTAAAATATTATTAATCGGTGTTTTTTAAATAGATAAATAGGAATCAGAGTGCCATGTCCTGTTTACAGTACACTTTGTAAATCAATTCTGAACGAATTTAATTCATGTAATCTTCTTCGAACATCAAACCACGTAAATATGGGCAAAGCCGCCTTACAGTTTAGAGTACCGCAAACAGATTTAGTACCAATATATCAGGTACATTAAATATTTCCCACTTGTTGACGCATTTTGTAACATACATCTATTAAAATTATTATGTCACAATGAGAAATTGTTCATAATGATAAATTCCCATTTTTGCCATATTGTTTTCAAAACTATTCAATAATATTTATTTTTAACATTTAAAACAACATGTTTTTCGAGGTCGTCTGCTAAAAAATTTGCTGTGTGTTGAAAAAGGTTTAAAACAAGACGTCTCGGTTTCTAGTTCCGATTATTTTTAAGTACGACTTTTTAAAACATAGTTTATTATTATTAAAAAAATATACATATATATAACCATACCTGCAATATTCGACTTTCGAGTAACCAAATAAGTTCTCATGTGTTTGGATTTCTTTTGTAAATTAATTTTTATAACATGACATAACGGTATGACGCCCTCTGATAAAAGTGTATGTCAAATATGCAATCACTGATAAGCATTATTAATATCAATGAATATACATGTACATTACAAAATATGTATATAATCTAGGAATAGTTAAGCAGTATTCTGCGAAAACCAACCTTAACCCTATCCAACATACATTCGGTTTTTGACGCCCCTACTGCAGACGACTTTTGAAGACACTGTGACAAAAGGAGAAATTGATCAAAATGAACAGTTTCTCTTTTGCCACAGTGTTGACAACTTTTTCCAATATTTATACTTTCATTTACTGAGGATTTCAATATTTTTGTCTACATGTTTTGAAAGTCGTCTGCTGCATATTTGTTGTATGTTGGAAAGGGTTAACGTAAATATTACGGATGTGAAAAAATACTTGCAACTACAGGTGCGTCGCTTTGGAAGCATTTCAGGAAATGGCTTAAGTGGGTTTTTTAAGTGGTGTTTGACGTCATCAGCAATCATACACTGACGTCAGCACCGGAAACATTCCTACCTCCTTATTTAGTGAAAATTACTACGAGAGCAATATCATTAAATAAATAGCTTCACCGGAAACATCCATACATTATAAGGTAACGACGCTACGAAAATATTACTTAGCATCATCCAGAAATGCCGTGATGACATACTCAAATCACATAGAAAAACTATACGGCAGTTGACTTTGAAAAAAACTAGGTAAACATATTTATGCTCCGATTTAATGAAAATATGAAAACATTGAAGAAGAAAGTGAAATTGCTTATGAAGTAGATATTTCATTTGATTAACAATCGCTCGATTTCTCACAACATTTCAAAATCTTTCGTTACTATCAAGTAAATGAATTACACGTTTGAAGACGCAGTTCGACGCATATGCCGCAGACTGCATAGAAAAACATCGGGACAATCGCATACACTGCTTATTAGAGCAATGATTTCAATACTTATAGATATATCCGTGTACGCGGGGAAGGGTTATTTTTATATACAGTTTCCCACATACATTCTGACCCGTAATGAAGGTAAGGATAAGCACTTGATTTACCACGTAAAGCTCTCGAGCATTCTTACGAACGACCCTTTTTAAAATCAGTCTACGTTATTATAACTTTAGTTTGTACGGTGTTTTACGCCGCTTTCTACATTCATTTAGTTATATCACTGCGTTTCCTGGGTAAGTTACTGATGTTCTTCGTTGGGTTTTAATTAAGGCCAAAATATGTCCCTCTCCCCCCCCCCCCCCCCCCCCTCCCCACATGCTCATTTAATTAAGATTGATGTACTTCTCCCGAATGACCTCGTGGGGATCCTAGATAAGCTCTTTTTGCTCTTAAAAGCGCGCACGAAGCTCCTAAATGAGCTCGTAAATTAACTTCCGGAGATCCTGTTGGCGCACGCGACGTTCCTAAATGAGCTCCCGAAGCTTTTGGAGCTCCTTTATGCGCTCTTACATGAGCTCTCGGAGATCCTGTATGCACGCGCGATGTTCCAAAATGAGCTCCTAGAGCTCGTGTATGCGCACGCGTTGTTCCCAAATGAGCTCCCGGAGATCTCAAATGCCCGCGTTAAGCTCATAAACGAGCACTCAGAGCTCCTATTTGCGCTCTTAAAAGAGCTCCCGGAGATCCTGTTTGCGCTCGCGGCGTTCCAAACTAAGCTCCTGGAGGTCTTTCCGGAGCTCCTAATTGCGCTAGCGGCTGTCCTAATTGAGCTCCCGGAGATCTCGAAGCGAACCAATAATAAATTATTAACAAACGATACATTTTAGATGGAACATAAAAAAACAACAATTTTATTTTACTTATTATTGACCACAATAAACATACGCGTATGATAAAATAAAACTGTTTAAATACGCAACGTACATATCACATACCTAGTATGCGCACTATGTTCTAGACGAACTGCGTCGACCTCACTAATCACTCGGAATACCGGGCGGTCTCATATAAAAAAAATCCTCGCTCGTCGTCTTTTCGCCATGTTCGTCCTCGTTTTCTTAGCCATTCTTTTAAGTTCGAACTTAACCATTTCGATATCTTGAGCCAACGGCGTGACGAAATTTCTCTTCGGTTCGTGAGATTTCCCACCGACTTGTACATTTTCCACGATGTAGTGACCATCGTTATTGGGCCGTATTTTGCCTGCCGACATCAAGGCAGAATTTCTCTTCCATTTTTCGACATCGGGATTAACTACCACTGTATCGCCGCTAGCTTCGTCTTCGGATACTTCTTCCCTGCCTTCGTCATCCGAAGCTTCGTCCATGTCATCGTCCTCGGATACTACTTCTATGTAATCGTCGTCTTCCATCCGCAGTCGGCCCGCGACCCGTCTCTCCGGATCATCGTCGCTTCCCTCCGTGTTTCGTTACATCGGGCACCAAGCTTTGACGTGTTTTTGTAAGTGATGAATGTCCGATAAACGGACCCAGTCGTTGCAAGACATTGAAATGGCTTCTGAATGTTAGTTGGTCCGTTCGGGCGCTCGCGTTAAAGCCAGTTCGGAGATGGGATCTCTTATAATATCGAGTACATTCGTGCGCATTCGCCAGGATTCTGGCGTCGTTTGTTTTAAATCGAATAGCAGGTACCCGTACGGTCGTTGAATGGCATCCTCGAAACAACGTCGGAGCTGTTGGGGGTTATTCGGGTATATTTGTCTGGCTAGAGTCATAACTGGTTGTCTGTCTACGGGATTATTGAATAATAATGGATAATGACAGTTTCTTCTCTGGGACGAGTCTTTACTAATATATGGGTTCTGGTCAAGCGCGATCACCGACAAAAAATGCTAAGGTGACTTCCTACCGTAAGCAAATCAGTTACTCTCGGATGCTTGGCCGCTTCGGTAGCCATATCATCGAGCACTATGACGTTCTAACTCGAATATCCAGAAATTCGTCACTCTCGAGGTTCCAAGGCACGCCCTAAATAAACTCGACCTTCGGATGAACGGTTCTCCGTATGACGTTGTAAAGCGGTTGCCATTTTTTGTATAACCAGATAATGCGTCGAGGTGACGGTATATCTTGTCGCGGGCTCTCTGTAACAGTCGAGTTATAAAGTATGTTTTGCCGCATGACGTTGGTCCGCTTACGATACAGGTAAAAGGATGTCGGAAAACAAACATATTCTCCGATGGAATGTATTCCGGGGCTGTCGGCGCATTTAGAGCTCCCGCCGGTGTCTTGCGCATCATGAGTTTCTCGAATGTTCTCTGATGTCTGAGTTCCTCGGTATATTGAATGACTCGGTTCATCACCGTGTATTTCCTGTTTGTGACGCTTCAAGTTGCAGTCGTTGCTAAAACTGTTACCGCAGACTTGACACTGCATGATTAGCCTTTTCCTTATATCCGTTCGTTTTCATCGGTATCTCTTATAAACTTTATTTCGCAGAGTGAGCAAATTAAAATCGGTCGTCGTAGAAGCCATCGTGTCTTTGTCCGTGATAGTTTAAAACGGCAAAGCATTTTCCGCATTCTACGTAGATGGACTATGCACAAAGTTGGCAAGACACTTTCATTGTGGGATATCTGGAAGAAGAAGAAAAGATTCACATTATTTATAAGATTGAAATAATAAATTAAAAGACGATTTCATTGATCAGCTGAGTATTGTGAAGGAATTATCTCCTCCTCTTTTTCTTCCTCCTCCTCTTCCTTCTCTTGTTCCTCCTCCTCCTCTTCCTTCTCTTGTTCCTCCTCCTCCTCTTCCTTCTCTTGTTCCTCCTCCTCCTCCTCCTCATCTACTTATCCTCGTCTTCCTACTCCTCCTAATCTTCCTTATCTTACTCCTGCTTTTCCTCCTCCTGATCGTCATCCTCCTTCTCCACCTCCTGTTCCTACTCCTGTTCCTGCTCTTCCTCTTCCTGCTACTCATTATCATCATTATTATCATCCAAGTTTTAAGCCGTATTATTAAGAAAACGGACAATCTGTTATTTAACTGAGGAAATTGCTCTTATTTTTGAAAGTGTTGTTCTATCTAAACTGTATCGTTTGTTAATAATTAACTATCTGTTTGCTATGAGATCTCCGGGTGTTCAATTAGGAGAGCCGCTAGCGCATTTAGGAGCTCCGAGAACTTTTATAGGAGCTCCGCGCGCGCATCTAAGACCTCCGGGAGATTATTTCGGAACGCCTCGAGCGTATACAGGATCTCCGGGAGCTCATTTAAGAGCGCAAAAAGGAGCTCAGAGAACTCATTTATGAGCTTCACGCGCACATTTATGAACTCCGGGAGCTCATTTAGGAACGCCCCGTGCGCATATACGAGCTCCGGGAGCTCAATTATGCACGCCGCGTGCGCAAACAGGATATCCGGAAGTTCATTTAAGCTCATTTAGGAGCTTTGTGCGCGCTTTTAAGAGCTACGGGAGCTCATCAAGGAGCCCCACGAGGTCATTCGGGAGAAGTAGAATCATTCTTAAATAAATGATCTTGTCGGGGGACACAAACAAAGACATTTATTTTGGCCTTAATGAAAACCCAACGAAGAACATTATTAACTTACCCAGGAAACGCCGTGATATAACTAAATAAATGTAGAAAGCGGCGTAAAACACCGCTCAAACTAAAGTTATAATAACGTACAATTATTTAAAAAAGAGTCGTTAGTAAGAATGCTCGAGAGTTTTAAGTTGCTTATTAAGTGCTTAGCATTACCTTCATTCCGTCTCAGCGTTTAATGTTTTAGTACGCGAGCAAAACCGGATATCAACACGATTTTATAAAAACAGAACTGTGAAGACAAACTTTATGATTTACGGATTTTATATCGTTCAATACTTTTCGTTAAAATACACCGCCTTTACCCTATACTTTTAAGTCAAACCAAGACGCCTACACCACTGTCAGTTCATAAAAAGGGTCAGAATGTATGTGGGAAACTGTATATGAAAATAACTCTTTCCCGCGTACACGGATATATCTATAAGTATTGAAATCATTGCTCCAATGTATGCGTTTGTCCCGATGTGTTTCGATGCAGTCTGTGGCATATGCGTCGAACTGCGTCTTCAAACGTGTAAATCATTTACTTGAAAGTAACGAAAGATTTCGAAATATTGTGAGAAATCGAGCGTTTGTTAAACAAATGAAATATCTACTTCATAAGCGATTTCGCCTATTTCTACGTTTTCATATTTTCATTAAATTCAGGATAAATAGGTTTACCTAGTTATTTTCAAAGTCAACTGCCGTATAGTTGTTCTATGTAATTTGAGTATGTCATCACGGCATTTCTGGATGATGCTTAGTACTTTTTTCGTAGCGTCGTTACCTTATAATGTATGGATGTTTCCGGTAAAGCTATTCATGTAATGATATTGCTCTCGTAGTAATTGTCACTAAATAAGGTAGGACTGATTTCGGTGCTGACGTCAGCGTATGATTGCTGATGACGTCAACAACCACTTAAAAACACCACTAAAGCCATTTCCTAAAAAGGCCTCCAAAGCGACGCACCTGTAGTCTTGCATCCAAACCTATACTTAGAGTCAAGTTTTGTGTAACCTAATTGGCGTATAGTGTGGAGAAAGATTAAACTGCGCGTTGTCTGTGCGTCATGGGGCCTTAACACCGATGCCTATCTTGATTTTGTTTTATTTGGGTGAACGCAATTTTCAACATTGTTTCAGTTATATAATGGCGACAGTTCACTTATTCATAATACATGGGTAAACAAACCAGTACTATAGGCTAGGAAATGTGCCTTGCCAAAGGGCACCCCACCATGACCGCCGCAACTGAGGATCGAATCCGGGACACCCGGTTCTAGATCACCGACGCTTACCACTCGGCTACCTATCTTATATTGAATTCGATACAAGTGTAAAGACAATTTTGCAACCAAAGTATACACCACGGGTGGGGCTTGGGGGGTTTGTGGGGGCGTAAGGTGTTGTATTCCATGTTGTTCCAATACACAAACACATCGACCACTTGAGCATGTGCTAGCAGAATCAAATTACAGCTTTTGACTATAAATCCATTTCATTAACTCTTTCCCTCATTTAGTCGCTTTTAGACGCCTCTTCGGCAGATAATTTTTGAAAACAATGTGGCACTGAAGGAAACGAGCAACTTTTCCTTTTGCTACAAACTTTTTCAACTTCTTTTAGTATTATACCTCCATTTATAGAGAAATTGGATACTTTGGTTTAGAAGATCTCAAAGTCGCCTACTGCAGATTGTACGTGAGCAAGGGTTAACAAGTCTTGTCATTGTACTTTAATTATTGAATCTTCTTTTTTATATATATATAAAGATTTTAACAGGTTGACCCAACTACATTGTGGTTGTACGTGATAGAATGTCTAGCTAACGATGATAACCACGATGATCATGTGTTACACTTATTCAGATAATAGATTACACGTTTGTTTTCGATTGAGACTACGGAATTCAATGTGTTAGTTCACAATCTCAATTTTAACCCCTTGTTTACCATACACAGTAGTCATGCAGGCGGTTGGTTGTTAGGTTTTACCAGCTATGTGAACGATCTTATAGCCACACATAACGTTAATTGAAACAGTTTGGAAGCTCAGAATTGTCAATCCACCAATCAAATGACAGCTACTTATAAAGTAGCTGGCATTTGATTGGTAGATTTGGCACACGTGACATATCAAACTCCTACGCTGAACGCAGGGCTTTAAACTGTAATATCGAACAACTACCACTGTAAGATGAGTATGAATACACAGTATTGAAGCTACGATAGATCAACCTACTTTACTCGACCACTGTGTGTAAGATATAAATCCGAGTAAACTAGTCACAACTATCACACAGAGAAGTAAAGACCTCATTCTGAATATTTTAAGAAAGAGATTGGACATTCCAAAAATCTGGTAAAGTTTCGTTGCATTTTCCTTCCAGAGGTTAATTCCTTTTGGAACCTCCATATATTTTAAGTTGCGCAATGAATACCATTTGTTATGCTATGTTTAGCGATACAAAAAAAATGAATGATGCGAGCGTATTGTGCGCGAAAATCGATGTTAACTTTCAAGAAACTAGGACACAACAGGATACTATATCTAGCTTAAAAACCGTTCCTATTTTAGATTAATGGATTAACATTATTAAATGACTTCTACACAAATCAAGACATCTCTTTGAACATGAAAATAACATTCAGTAAGCTAAAATTGCTATTTAAAGGAGAATTCGACGTGATTTTATATCGATATTGACACATAACAGTATGCAGCAAGTCTAACAGCGACTCTTTTGTTTTCGTAAATAAGACAGAAAAATGCGAGTCAAAATAAAAAAACTGCAAATACTTAAAACATCGGATTATTTATTTCATTTTAGATGTGTCATAACTAAGCGTTTTTAAACAAACACAATTGTAATATGTTCAAGACATTTAAATTTGTTTATTTTTTTAATAATAACTCGCCCTCCCATGTCATTTCCGAAAAGCTATTAAAAATATTAAAAATATAAGTTGCAGGTTTCTGCCCGACTAATAACGATATTTTATGAGGCTACACATTTGGGTTACAAGTCCCAATCTTCCATACGGGCCTCAGAGCTAGCAGTTAAGTATATACACAATGTTATACATATAAACAATTCAAAATAAAGGCAAATGGAAATTGGTAAAAAAAGAAAAAGATTAATTAATTTCGAGAATTACCAGAAAACGTCCATGCTAAATACAATTTCTTTATTATTCCACAATGAACTGAGTGTGTTTTTATAACAGCTAACATGTGTACATCTTATCCCCACCTTATCCCACCAATGTTTGTATTGGTCAGCAACCTTTTTAATTATTTTCTTTTATTCAGATACATTTAATAAAAGCTTATCTGACCAGGTTATAAAAGTTACATGGCTCAAGGTCCTCTACGTTTTGAGAATATTAACGTGTATACCCCACCCACTCATTTTCTAATTTCAGTCATGACATAGTCCTTAATAGAATTTAATGAATTTGCAGTTCTAATTTGAAAGGGAATATCATTCCATTTTTTTTTGTTCTTGAATAGGTAAGGGATTTTCTGAAAGATCTTGTTTCGGTTTTGGTAATTTTAACAGCTTGTTATCAAAGGATCTTAGACCTTTATTATGGGAGTATTTGAATTTATCTCTGAGGTATTCAGGACATTGTTCATTTAATGATTTATAGATGATAATTGCTTCATTATAGTCTATTCTTGCTTGAAATTTCATCCAGGATATTTGTTTGAAAAGTTCGTCTGATGGTGCATCAAGTGACTTGTCAAGTAATAAACGTGCAGCACGTTTTTGAAGTTTTAACATTTTATAAAGCAGATTTGGACTGCAGGAGCCCCATATTGTGCAACAATAATCAATGTGAGGAAGTACCTAGGCATTAAAGAAAAGTTTCCTTGAATGTATATTAGGAAACTTTTTAATTCTTAGAAGTAGGTATAGTAACGAATAACATGTCTTTGGCGTGTGCGCAACATGATGTTTACAATTAAGTTGAGGGTCTATATGTACACCAAGAATTGTTTCTTTGTGTGTTTGTTGTAACTCATTATTTTGTAATATTATTTTCATCTCATCTGATTGATGATTTATTGGGTATGAAGCAGACAGGAACATAGCTTGTGTTCATATATATATATGCAAGTGATTTAGTAATATTACTGTTTTACATAAAGCAACTCTTTTCCTCTATGCAGTCCAGAATGGTATGTAGGACAACAGGTGAGTTAATACTCGTATTGAGAAAATTGTATCAAATACTAACCCTTTCCAACATAAAAACGCTTTCTGATGCCCCTGCAGCAGATGACTTTCAAAAACATTGTGTCAAAATATTTTATTGCCTAAAATGAGCAATTTTCTCCCTTTGTCACTACGATTTCAGCTCTTTTCAATATTTAATTTTGTTTAATACAGGTTTATCATATTTTAGGGCAATGCTTTCGAAGTGTTCTGCTGCAGATTTATAGTATGTGGGAAAAGATTAAGGTTAGTACCGGAGGAAGGAACAGTATTTATGAATAAAGAATAAAAACTGAGAAAAAAATTCTAGTCAGAAGCAACAAGAGGGAAACTAACTCTCTTTCATTTCCCTTTTGCTTTGTATTATTACCGATTTTAAATACAGAATCCTAAAAAATGAGAAATCCAGGAGATTTTATTTAAATGTTATCAGTGAATAAAATAAACAATGATCATGCAAATGATGGATCAATTTGTCTTAGCTATCGCTGTTGACTGTTAGCCTTTCACATGAATGGGATGTCATGCTGGGTCAAGAAATTGGGATGTTCTTGTACTCTCAATATGTATAAAATCTGGCCCGAAACAAAATGCTGAGTCAGCAGACCAGGCCAGGCCTAGCATCTATTTTCACCCAATTTAACCTGTATATAATTGCATTCTTTTAATAATTAGAGTTTGACCAGTTTTTAATGAATATCACAGAGTTATAAATGGAACTCCGCACATGATAGATATTTCTATCGTATGATGTAAAGACATGCATTAGTGAATAAAGATACACATTTGATTTATTATTTATTTATTTATATCGACTAATAAAAGAGACAGTTAATAACAGTATGCCCCTGCAGAACCAGATATTACTACATCTGTATTGAACCGCAAGTATAATATATAAGTATGGAAACAGATATTCCCTGTGTGGTACTCCTTCACTTGTTTCGTTCCGTTCTGCAAAATACAGTTAGCCATATGAAATGACAACGAATGTCAGATCCTATTTATATAGGATAAAATAGTTAATTTGCTCCTACAAATTAGTTTATCAATGTATGTTTTCATTTCAAAGGAATATGTTAGGAAAACTCTTGCTCTTTAATATGATATTTTCAATATGATTCTGGGATTTTTACACTTCAATCCTTTTTTAGGTTTTTGTTGTGGTCACCCAAAGTAACATTGAAATAAGAAGGAGCTTAACTTCAACAACAAAGACATACTTATAGTCATAGAGAAACATTTAGAAAGGAAAAAACAAAGATAATCATTTTGATGTAAGAGATAATATGTACCTGTAGTAATTGTGTAAGAATAGTCTGCTTCTTTAATGTATTTTTCTGTCTTAAGTGTCATTGTGCTAAATATAACACGTTTAAACATTACTTTAATTGGCTGGCAATGAAAGGACACTTGACTTGTTGTCAACAATTTATTATGATATATTGTTAATTCTGGTAATTCCAAGTTGTTGGAAGTGTATCGAAGATAAAGCAATTGTAATTTATTTCCGTACGTTGTCTCGAGGTAACTGCCATTTTCAACTTGTTGCTGTAAGAGTCAGGGAATGTGTGAAAAGTTCAAGTTCAAAGTTTATATATATTTATTTCTGTGATTTAATTGTACAAACTATGATGGGTTCACGCATGATTAGTTTGTTCTATATTGCAAGACGCAACAACGAGAGTAAGGAACATTATCAGTCATAATGTAAGTGTTAAATCGCCATTTATCATATGTCTTAAATGTATTTTTGATTATAAAATCAATTAAGATTTTTATATTACAAATGATAGATTTAAATAAGATCATGATATGCGGAAATGGACGTCACACTAATTACGATTTTTATCTATATAATACAAAGATTGAACTTGTTAAATCATTTAAATACTTTGGAGTATATATTTGTACTTATTTAAAAATGGCAAGTGGGCACTGACTCAAAAACGCGGAGGCCAACATGCTTCATTCGAGCTACATAACCTATTTACGATACTTAAATATGCCTATTACAGAACGATATAAGTTATTCGATGCACTTGTTTCTCCAACTTTGAACTACGGGGTCCAAATTTGGGGAATGCATGAATCACCTGATGTAGAAGTTATGCATTCCAAATGTTGTAAAAAAATGTTATATATTCGTTAAAAAATCAGGCAACCTCGAGGCTCTATACGGACAACTAGGAACTATACCAATGTACATTCAAGGAAAAATAATAATGATAAATCATTGGATGAAAATAATATCTCTAAATGAAAAAGTTTTCTTTTTAATACGTACACAATGTTAAAAACAGATGCCGAAAATGGACAAACATATAACAATAATAACTGGGATTACAGCATTAAGCATACTTTATATGAATCAGGGTTAATATTATTATGAGGAAATCAATCAAATATAACAATTGAATTGCAACCAATCAAGTATTATATTATAAAATCATGCGAAATTGTATAGAACTATAAATAACTCACCAAGATTAGAATCATATTGCCTATTCAAACATTCGGTAGCTCTTGAAAAGTACTTACAAGTGATTAAAGTACCAACATATAGAACAGGATTAGCAAGATTCAGAACGTCATCGCATACTTTAGCTATAGAACAGGGAAGATTAACGAATAATCCTCGTAGCCCTCGAATCTGTAAAAATTGTCATTTTAATCAAATATAATCAGAATATCGTTTCCGTCTTATATGTCCAAATGCAAAGACTTAAGAGTGAAACATTTGAAAAGGTATCATTTCATATGGCAAACGATACAAAAATGTATCAATCTCATGTCTGAAACATCTAAAACAACTATATGCGGATTAAGTAGATTTGTTTATGAGGCAATGTTAATCAGAACTTAAAATATATCCACCTACAATCACCACTACTTTGCTTTTCCGAAAATTGTATGTTTTTCTTTACGAAATTCATGTCTTTGTGTTAAACTGTATTTGCTTTAAACATGTATGTATGTTTTATGCAATCAAGTTTATTATTATTATTTAATATAACCCGTTAATCATTTCATACATTTTTTTCTCTTAATTAACACGCATCGGAAGTTTAGAAAATACAGCGGCACTTACTTTCGTTACAAATAAACAATTATCAAAATGTTCTCTCTTCTAGAATAAATCGAGACTGGGTATATAATAAAACAAAACTATTATGAGCCCCATAAATTCCTCTCGCTTATCTGATCTAGTCAAGTCAAAGGGAAGTAAATCGGATCGGTTTGACAATTTTGTCCAGGCTATTTCAGATGAATATTGAAGTTGTCTTCCATTGGACAATAATGATTTTGTCGAAAGTTGAAAGTTGTTTTTATAACGTTGAATAACATCTGACTGATATATGTATTGACACTCTTATAGCCATTTTCAGAACATCCTGTATTTTCGTCTATGGAAAATGAATAACTTCCCTTTGACCTTAATGACAAGCGGCCATCAGCAGATGAATGGTAAACTATCTTATGTATACGTCAGTATTGCCCGGGGCTATTAAAGTGATTAGCACCAAAGTTGGCCATGGTGATACGATGATGCCCTCTTCAAATACTTATCGCACATGCTTCACACAATAGGTCAAAGGGAAGCAATTCGGATCGGGCAGTCAATTTTATCAGTTCATAAAACTGAAGTGGTCTCCCACTTGACAATAATAATCTTGTTCAAAGTTGAAGTTCACTACCCTCTGACTGATTTGTAATCAAAACACTGTTTGCTTTTAGCTATATTGACAGCTTAAGAGCCTTTTCAGAATATCATGTATTTTCTGAAATTGAAAGTAAAAGTCACTGCGGGATAAGGGTTAAGACCTTTGTTTTGACTTCATAGCTCAAAAAAGGTAGGTGAATATGTGAGGTTGGTTTGTTTGCTTTTATGGTAGTGTTACCAATAAACTTTTATTGAATATAGGTTTCTGTGTTATTTGGATTGTTGGGAAAGAGCAATAGCCCAACACGATATAATGGTCGCCTATGGAAAATGAATTGCTTCCATCTGACCACAATCGGTTCCCGCAGTCACAGGACAAGTTTACGCGATTAGCGAATACACTGGCGAGAATACATATACACAGTTTCTTTCTCTTATACCATTTGGTCCTGCTGGTGAAACAAGACACTTTTTCACAAGACGGTTAAAAAAACACAACCCATATGCATCTCCATATAATTTGTATACACAACTTGAACTGATATGCTCGAACACTGAAATATGATAAAGTAAAACATTCACTACTTTTGATGGTTACGGTAACAACGCGATAGACAAACTCCTTCCACAGATAGCAGTGATACCATTAATTCCCAAAAGTGAAACATCTGTAACTTAAAGAGCTACCTCTTTAATTGAAATAAAAGTGTATGTAACATTAATAAATTATCCCCTTATCTTAAAGCCATGTCATTTCGACATCAACACCATTAAAGTGGTATGGCTCAATGTTAAAAAGAGACAATTATAAAATCAAAGAATATGAGACAAATAAATAATAAAAAGGCTTGTCATAAAAACGGCTTATATAAATATTCAATAAATAGGGAGTAGATCGACCTGTATTTTCTGGTATCAACTATTTAAAATACTTAAAATTCATATACATGTTATTCATATCAATATAGTTTCTGTATCTGTGTATTATCCTATTGATGTTATTTATCTCAATATATGTGACTATTTATATTTTGATCAAAGATAAGTGCTTTAAAATAACTATATATTTATTTTATTTTGTATGTCCATACTCATGTATGTTTAAATATGTTGCATTTTCCAATGAACCATATGTGTTCAAGTCATTTTTCATGAATAAAGTTCTGTACTGTGCTGTTCTGTTCTTAAACACCATTACTTATCGAAACCAATGGCAATATTGAGGTTTGTGCACACAATACAGATTCAGGTTAGTCAGCTCGTAACTGTCTCATCTAGAATTAGCATTATTTGCCTTTTAGATATCAAACTATTAAACAAACCTCTTATTACACGATCTGTAACATGGACAAGACTACTATAGCGAATTCAGCGATGAAAGATTTAAATTGGAAATAGTGAAAAGTGACATTGAATTATATAATCAGATTAAAATCGTCTTCGTATTAAAACACAGACAGCAGAATGGTATAACAGTGTGGGGAACCTTGCATGTGTCTCCGGTGTCGGTCACCTCTTAACGTATTAATTGGTTGATTTATTGGGGGTTTAACACCGTTTTCAACAATTGTTTAATCATATCACGGCGGCCAGTTAACCTACTCATGTACTTCCTGGCTTTCTTACACCAGTTCTCCACAAAACAAAACGTTCCAAGCAACTGGCTGCTTTTCTACATAGACTGTTAGTCCACAAGTTGCTGAAAAATGACGCGTGTCCCAGTGACCTCGGAAATATTGTTGGCCGAGCTTGGGTTCGAACTCACAACCCTTGTATTGACAGCCCGAGTCGCTGCCGATTGAGCTACAGGAGCTAGATACAACTCGAAGGAGATGAGGAACCTATTTCCCCGCGAACCCATCTTTCCTGTAATAAGCTATCATTTTCGTGGTGTCGTATAGCTGGAGCTGAATCTTGCACTGGCGGATTGGGATCTTCAACAGGATTAACTGCACTCGTAGGCTGTTGAACGGCACTAGCAGGCTGAACAATATCTAGGTTTCGATTTAAACCAATGAAAACATTGCCACCTGCAATTGCTTTCTTTTCATCGGGAGTTCTTTCATATAGTATGTCAGTATCTACTATATGGCGATCTCGGTTTGTTATTTGGTCTGCTGACTTCTGCGCTGTTGTGATGATACAGTCTAATTTTTTAGCCCGTTCAACTAAGGTTAGGTACCACGTCTTCGCAAACGGAAGTCCGGACTGATTCGATTTATGACAACCGGTGATACTGCTCAGAGAGATATCCTGTGAATAAAAATGATTTTATCTGCTGAATCGGAAACAAAAATGAATTCGTCCGGAATAACTATGCAGGATTAGACGAAACTATTTGAAATGTTTGGATTGAAGAAATTTAAAGGAATTTGACTTCATTGGAAAAATCAAAGCGCCAATGGCACTGTAGTGGCGATCGTATGGAAAATCCTGCAAAGTAACAAGCAGTATATCTGTGTAGGGCTTGCGATGACACTGGTGCGGGTATATTTGAGAATGTATCAACCCTGCATCTTTTGACAGTAGAATAATGTTAGTTTGCCAGAATGTTGTCTTGGTGAATTTTTAGTTACGTTCTGAAATTGGTCATGATGTGTTCAAAATTAGGCCATTCCAAAGTTATGAAAAATCTAGTTGGTATTCGATAGACTACTGTTAAAACATTAGAATGGCTATTTGTAATCTAAATTGTTCGGGTAATCACATGTTCATCACCAGGTCGCTAGGCCATATTAAGATAAAATATTTTTTACACTTTAGAAAATGACTAAATTATCAAGAAAGGAGAGAAAACAGTATCCATTAGTTTGGTATTTGTTTCAATGATGTCCGATATTAAACAGGTCTGTTCAATGTAGTCCCTTCACATTGCATGATTGAGGGTTATCAGAGACATATAAACACAGTGTATTTATATGTCTCTGAGGTTGTTAAACTACTTCGAATAATGAGAATGCGAAAAAAAAACACAAAACATGCTCAAAAAGCACAATTTCACTATTTGCCAAACTGTTCAATTTATAAAAATATAGGCATATATTATAATGCTCGATCTCCAAACAAAATAGGCTACACTTTCAGCATTGATTGCTAATTGACTTTAGAGCATGCAGACGTGTATACACAACGCGTGTACACACTGACATCGTGTGTCCTTTAAACCTTTGTAAACCAGTCTTATCATCTGGACGCTTTCATATATTTAAACAACTACACAATAAAGAATTTATAATATTGAGATTTAAGAACACCAGTCTCGCGAGCTATTTATAGAACCTTTTGGAATTTCCAGATTTGATTTGATTTGAGTTATTTGCAAGGCAGATAGAACGCGCAATGATATGTATTATCTGCCCAATCATGACGAAGATAATATTATCATATCTTAACTCTATGTAGATAATGTCTCGATAAAACTCAAATATTAGTAACAATCCGGTACCAAAGTAGCACTGACATAATTATTATTAATCACGTCTCTGCATCAATGATGGAACTATAACGGATGTGAGTAAATTAGTTTGCAGTAAGGAAAAGAAATATCAACCGATTGTTCAAAACCGACTATGTAAATATTTTTCGTTGTTGTTGTTTCTGTTAGCATTGTGGCGATTGTCAAACCAATCGCCACAATGACTGAAATTGGTTCTTTGAAAAAAAGAATAATCAGTTTTCTCCAAGTTCGAACAAATAAACGAATGCCTGCAGTAGAGTATTGGTTAATTATCACTAGTTTTATTACACCTTTGCCACCTTTACGTGACGTAGGTTTGCTTAAGCAGCTAGTACGTAAACCGTTATTATCTTTTTTTTTCCTCCACCTTTTTTGTCAGCAAATGATATGGACTGTCAATTATGAGTTATGAGTTCGAAACCAAGCTCGTCAATCATTCCACCAAAGAGCTAACAGTTTATGCGGGAAAATCTGCCAGTTACATGAAAAGGACAACTGGTTTGAGAAAGCCAGGATACACTTTCGTCAACGAACTGAACCGACGTGAAATGACAGACAACTTGTTAAAAATGGTGTTAAATGTGATGAACTTCAGAAAATAAATATTATAGTCAAAGTTTTAATAATTTCACTTAACAGTATCATAAACATCTAAATATTGATCGTTTATGCTTCATTTTTACGGGGTAAACATACCCAGTAAGCCAAATTTTGTACATTTTCATGACTTTCAATTGACAGTTTTTCATCCTTTACTGCGAAAATAGTTTTGAACTACTTATGACTTACTTTGTTGTCACTAAAAGTAATATTTGCAGAAGTTTCAATATTTTAAAATCTTTATCTCCGTCTGGCGTTCAGCACCTCTAAACACAATCATCAATCAATCAATCAATCAATCAATTAATCAATTCCTTTATAGTTTCTACCGTAACATAATATTACCTCTTCCTCAGGCTGTAGTACGTCATCACATCCGGGTGTTTTCATGTGCTCCCATCCTCTATTTAGAGGATTCAGCTCTAATGATACCCGGATGCAATCCGTCAGAGACATTTCTTCAGATAACCTCAACCTAAACGAGTGCAACAGCGCACGTTTCTTCTCTTCATCTTTTATTACCTGAAAACATTAGGATTCATTGAAATGATAAAAGACATAACACAATACTGTACAGTGTCCAATCATGTTAGGAGGGGATCGTGCTAATGCTAACACTCCTTTGAAATTCCCCTCTAAATTTGTATGAAATGGGGGAATTTTTAACATGGAAAAAGAAGAAAAAAAGCCTCAATTTGTGCATGAAATAAATTTTACGATAACATTTCCCCCTCGTTTTCGAATCCTAGATTGGACACTGAATACAATATTGTCTGGCATTAATGTTGATAGAATAAGAAGGGGAAACAGAAAAGCAACTTTCAACTGTGCAGTGCCACCTTATTGTGTTCAGTGATCCACTAACCTGTTTGTAATCATCCAAGCAATGGATATTATCTGCAATGTAAAGTACAAAGGACGCACTTAACGTGTGTGCAACCTCTGAATCATCCGGCGGCTCCAACCTTCCGTACAGGTACCCGGTGAGTTGGAAGTCGTGTTTCTTTTTACACGATATGCACACTAACCATGAGAGGGACTTGGTCATGATAGAGAGTTTGCCTCGACCTATAATTTCATAGAATTCCTCGTTAGACGCGCCGGTCTCATCGTCCTTTCTTTTCAGCACTTTGCGTCGTATTGGCGAATCGCTTCTGTGATCGGATTCCATTTTTAAAACTGTTATTTTTTCTGGATCTCCAATAAAAGGCATTGTCACCGTAGCAGGTTCTTTTAAATAGGTCTTGACGAAGCAATATTCAACAGCTGGGGAAGCAACGCGTTCTTGTTCTGTTAGTTGTAGCTTTTTATCAATGTCATACACGTTTCTGAATGTAGATGCCAAACATAGATTATCTTCCGCTATATCGGCATCGGATAGCGTAAAAGTCACAGCCGAGTCTGGTATTTGGAGAGTTTTATTGTTCCTGTTAAACACAAACTGAACATCAAATGGCTTCCCCATGCTGTTCCTATAATTTAAATTGTTCAAGTCGGTTGTTTGTGTTTCATAAGGTAAAATGTTCTGACCACTGTCGGTGCCAATTTGTGTGCTTAAGTTCGTCTCAAACGTCCTCGACATATAATTCGTGCTCAAAGTACAATCACATTTAACAGTTACACGACTATAATGAGCCGAGTCACTTTTATAACATCCTTTTTTCCCTTTAAAGACAAGGACCAATACAGCCGCAATTATAGACGCCACTAATACACTCGATGACACTGAAACGAAATTAAGAACAATATGTCAATGCATGGTTTGGTTTGTTTCCTACTTTTGAAACCAGCCATTTACAAATTGTGGATTGCAGCAAAAAACTTTAATGTGGAATTAATTTGATTGGGTGGGATGGAAGTAGGATAAAAGAAACTGATTGGATTGGATTAGTTTGATTGCTCTAAACTCTTTCAGCGGACACTACGAACGACGACTTCTGTGTCACATGACAACTCAGTTGATATTAGATATCGAAGGGCTTGGCGTGAAAAGGTTGTTACTAAAAGCCTATTTTGAAAATCCAGGTTTAGGGGCAATTTTGCTCAGAACGAGCAATGGCACCTAAATTTCCATCGTTTACCAAGAAAAATGAATTAACGTTCATGAAGACTTCATGGCGAGGTGATTAACCTTGGTAAAAAAATACCAATTTTAGTTACAACCGTTTCACGTCAAGCCCTTGATATTATCCGTCCGGATACCAGATATGATATTTGATAGTCGTTTACTTCGAAAACATCTAGAAAAGTGAAAACGCAATTGTGTTACTCTGTCAAATCGTACTTGGCAGGAGAACGCCGACTGCATGCTGAAAGAGATTTATCTTTATGAAAAATCTTAACTACGTATTAAAATAAAAGATTATTCTTTGCTAAGAAAAAGTGAACGAGTAGCACAGTTGACCATTTTTGCCTGTAATTGTTATGACTGCAGTTCTATAGTCTTGATCTACCAATATATCTGAGAATGCTGACGTTGTTGAGCTTAAATTAATATCTGTATTGTGATCCAAACCTGGAAAGATATGTTAAGATTATCGGTCGTAGAATATCTACTTACGAATACACATGTCTTAAGCCGACCCTCGGTAGTTCAGTCGGTAGCGACGCGGGCTGTCAATACAGGGGTTGTGATGTTCGAACCCCAGCTCGGCCAAACTCTTTCTGACATTTGTTAAAAGTCAATGCGATATGCTATATTTGTGTTCCATCATTGGGCTAACAGAGTATGTGGGTACGAAGCCAGTTGCTTGGAAAGATTGGTGTGTGCTACTATGAGAAGGCCAGGGTAGGTGAACTGTCCGCCGTAATATGACTGAAAATTGTTGAAATCGACGTTAAACCCCCATTCAATCAATCAATAAATTCATCAATCAATCAATCAACACTTGTCTTAATGAAAATAAACTACGGTTTGAATTCACCGACCGCGGCTCATTGTATATGGCTACTCTTGGAAACTACATGGATCGGTATTTCATTCTAACACCGTCATATCGGCAGTTCTCCTGTCTCTTCAAATAAACGATTATTATAAGGGAAGCCTTCAATTACACTACGAACAGCGTCATGAATTACTCGTCTACCTTAATGTGACTGAGATGTCTGTATTAAACGGTCAGTTATCGTGAGATGCTATGTTGATTACTAGTGTTCCAACGCCAATAAAAGCATCCCAATCCTATCCCTCCTTATCTCCCTTCCCAATCATTAAAGGTGCTGCTAATATTGCTAATTGTGAAAACAAAGTTAGTAATAAATAGTTCAAAACTAATTTGAAAGTAAATGTTGAAAATACAGTTAATTGAAAGTCATAACATGCCTGACTGGGTATGTTTACCCAGTAAAATAAAGCATATATCAGATCAATATATAGATGTTCATTGTACTGGAAAGTGAAATTATCCATCTGATTTTACCCCAGAATAGTGATTCTAATATTTCAGTTTTAAAACTGTTACTATACTATCTATAATCTGGAGTTCACCACCTTAAATACATCCCATCCCATCCCTACCAAATGTTGTGAGGAGTACTTGGTGTGCAAACATTAAAAACGCCAAACAGCCTTATCCATCCCGACCTATTCATTGATCCATTAATCCCTTCCTACTCACAAACTTCAGCAATTTATCCATCGATTATTTTCTTCATCCATCGAATCATTCCACTCCCCGCCATCCATATCCATCTATCCATCCATCCATTCATCCATATCCATCCATATCCATCCATCCATCCATCCATCCATCAACCCATCCATCTTTTCAAACCCATCTACTCATACATTTACCCAACCAGTCTATACTCACCTGGTTTTACTATTCTTTCAATTATATCGAGTTTCAGTATTTTTAACAAATTGTTTTCAAAGTTGTCAGCTGCAGATTTATTGTAACTGGTATTATGTTTTAAAAACTCGTTCAAATTGAACTAAGACTGAATTTAAAAAATAATAAAAAAAATTCGCTTTATATTGTGACAAGCTTCAAAGGCCCTTCGGCTTGGCTGTTATATGAGGCGACTACAATGATAGTTGTATCTACTTTCAGTGTTTTTTCTTAACCCAAATTGGGACCCATTCACAATCAAAAGACTACTCTTTTTTTCATAAAAGTAGGTCTAAATTTCACAAAATCTGTCTTTCATCACATTTACATGTTACCTTTTCCCCCAATTTAAAGGGCCCTAGCCACACAACAGCGAGAAAACACACTGACTATCTGTAGGTTTTCCATTTGGAGCTGTATTCGCATTGCAGTAAGTAAATAAGTTACTTTTTTATTAAAGCGACATGTGTGAAACAAAACATACATATATCACAATCGAATAATGAAAAAAATATTGGCTCCGAGAGCTTATATGTCCATTTTCAAAATATTTTTACACAGTGAGTATATTTCACTGCTCTAACAGTGGTCTGTGGAGTTTATATACAGAAATAGTTCGATGACTTTTGAAATAATTATTGTAGTCTGGAGTTACAACTGACCATTGGTGTTCAGGATGTAACAATAACATTACTAGAAACTTTGTAAACGTGATATACTGAAATAGTGTTGAAAGCGGAATCAAATGAAAAAAAAAAAACAAGCTAATTATTTATCTCGCAATGTTTCGACACACTGTGTATAAGGTAGTGTAACTTTACAATTACAACACTTTGGGTACATTGTTGCCTGATTGATGTGTAATCAGTTATAAAACTGATTAAACGCCGCGTGGTGACTAAACACTGACATAAGCAATGTATTTAGATAACCCCTAGATCTATTTTTAAAATATATTTTGGACTGTCATTTTTTGCCCCTTGCCCCGCATCACTACACTGTTCATATAACTGACACTGAGACAGATAATGGGAACTATTATTTAGGATTCCCCTTTTTCGGCGAAAGCTGACTAACGTGGGTTTTGACCTAGATGTTAAACAAATGATCTAGATTGTAGACCAATCAAATGTTGTATTTACTGAATAATATCGAAGAAATAAAGGAAATGAAATGTTTTGATTGGTTCAAAGTTAAGTTGGCGATCCTACGAGAGGCACCAATGAGGTGAAGTTTTAAAATTAAATGTTCTGCATACTAACTTTTAATTGTTTTCCTTAAGAAATAAATTTCTGTGAAAAAAAATCAGTGAAAACGTATGATATATAATATTTAAGAGCAAAATATTAATCATTTTAGAAACATGATAAGTTTTCAGTTATTTATCGCCAATTGAAACTTATACTATGTTGACTTGGATTGTCAAGTGAAAGGTCTGTGGTTCGCTTCCCGGCGGAGGCAAACTTTTTTTTCCCTATCTCATTCATATCAAAACCAAAGTATATATATGAACTAAAACATTTATAAACCAAATATTACATATTTAACGTTATTGTTTTCTGTCACTCTAATAAGTAAGATAATATATCAAATAATATGCGCATGTTCCATTTATTAGTGTTTTCTCATATTGATCACCGTTTATCTTTTTTAAAGATATTTCTTGTTTGTTTTTAAACGTACTTATTGGAATCAAAATTTCATGTATGTGAACGGGTATTTCATGTTCGTTAAATCATTTTAAGATATTGTCAGACGTTGCATATAACAAATAACAGCATACAAAATGACAGTAATATTTCATTCTACAGTGTGATATTACTATCATTTCGTATTCATTAGGTTAATCTAATAAATCATTATATGTTCCTGTGCTGAGATCAGGGTTATATATATAATGCTTATTTCACATTTTAACAATCTAATGTTTACCCGTAACTGATTTTTTTTCTCTCGTAAAAGTTTTCTTTTGACTACAAACAACATATGATTTGCAGGTGTTGTAAAGAAGATGCACTGGGGGCAAATGTCTCACCCTGGGGATGAACTTTTATTATGTCTTTGGTTAATGTTTGACTCTGGGATGAATTTTGTAGGATGTTAAGTAACAAATACGTTGACTGGATATACCCGAGCAGCGTCAAGCGATTTGGGGTCTTAATGCATCCTATGTTTTAAGGTTTCAAACTTTTCTTTTCTCTTGGAAAGGATTCTTTTGATTACACAAGACATACGATTTGCTGGTATAATAAGGGAGCTATTATGGGGAAAAGATCTTTCACCTGATTAATTAACCCTTTCTCTCATAAAGACGCTTTCTGGCGCCTCTGCAGCAGACGGTTTTTGAAAACATAGTGACAAAAGAATAAATTGCCTAAAACGAGCAATTTCTCCTTTTGTCACAATGTTTTCCACTTTTGTTGTATGAGGGAAGGGTAAATGTTTGAATCTGAGAGGATTTTTTGTAGGATGTTCAGTAAAGACACTAATACTATCACTGGTTTTACACGAGCAGCGATTTGGAATCTGAATGCATGTTAGTACACTGAATACTCATTTCTTTGTCCAAGTCCACGAACCGTGATTAACGCCAAGTAATACTTAACTACTTAACCTTTTCCCTCATATAGACACTTTCTGACGCCTCTGCAGCAGACGGCTTTTTGAAAACATGGCGACAAAAGAAGAAATTGCTCAAAACTAGCAATTTCTCCTTTTGTCACCATGTTTTCAATTCTATTCAGTTATTGTACTTTCATTTAAAGGGACTTCCTAAAAAATATTATCGGTATGTTTTCAAAGTCGCCTGCAGCAGATTTGTTGTATGTGGGAAAGGGTTAAGAGCGTAGCACATAATGTGTGTTTACCTAATAAAAATACCAAGTACTTTTAGTAAACAAGGAAACTTTTTATGTCAACTTAGTCATTTACTTAAATGCATTCCTTGATTAATTTTTGACAAAGTAGTAGAGAAATAAAATTAATTCATTAAGCTCTTAAGTATTTAAATATTACTTAACGCTAAGTAAGGTTGGTGGAATTGGGCCCAGAACAGTGAACGTCCAGATCAGTCTGATTTATCAGAACAAACACTCGTTGACGAACGTTCACAAACGCTTATATAAGATATGTGAATCGTGCAGATCTTGATCAGACTTTGCGGACGTAAAGATTCATCTGGCTCTACACTGTTCACAAAGGCCTACTGGTACATTTATCCATGGACGAGCTCATATGTCCCCTTTAACTTTGCGACTGAATATTGTGTAAACATTCTTTGTGTCACGAGTTTCCATGGCTCTACACTGTTCACAAAGGCCTACTGGTACATTTATCCATGGACGAGCTCATATGTCCCCTTTAACTTTGCGACTGAATATTGTGTAAACATTCTTTGTGTCACGAGTTTCCAGTTCATAGTACAATATTTAAGATAACGAAATACTGAGAAAAAAATGCGACCCATTTTAGACGACTGTACACCTGGTTTTAAATATATTTGTTTTTGTTGAGTAATGTACAGTAGATAATGGTCGCTAATCTGTCCCGCCGTTCACTGAAACCGAAACAGACACGTATATCACGAAAACCTAGAACAGATTTGCGTTCCACTGTTTAAAATGGTATCTTTTTAGTAGAATATTAATTGTTTTGTGTTTAACGCCGCTTTCAACAAATGTTCAATTATATCACGGTGTTTACTATGTAAGTTACCAGTACTACTTGTCAATTTATCCTAACACCAGTTAGACCGTCCCACATCCCTTAGCGCCAAGGAGGACAACCATTGCTACCACTTTTAAAGTCTTTGGTATTTCCCAGCCGGAGATCGTACCGGCGACCTCATGTGGTAGAAGAATTTATACAAGGTGTATGAAGTTAAAGGGCCGACTTGGCTATAAATTAGCTCCCAGAGTAGTGTGGTTTTTCCTGACATTAATGCTCATTATATCAGAATGTTTATCTCATTTCAATGATGAGCCATTACCTAGCACATGCTAAGGCAATACTGCTGGACATGGTTGCTCACTGACCATCTGGGTTTATCTCAGAGAATAAACATAAATATAAGGCACATTCTGAATGTGATAATTGTAATTTATTTATTTTTAACTGTAAATGTCTGCGCATATATATATATATATATATAAACAAATGGACAAAGAATAATTTACAATAAATATACATGTATATACAATAAATGTATTTACAATAAATGTATTTACAATAAATGTATTTACAATAAATGTATTTACAATAAATTACATACAGATTTACTTCATTGAAAGATGATAATAATATACATGTATAATGAATTATAATAATTATACTCTAGAAATATAATCAGTGACGGTGACGGAGTGACCCCCTTACGGAAATTGGGTACATTGTCAGTGTGTTATCAGTGTATTGCCATGTTCTTGCCAGCTAACTTCAGCTTTTTCCAGTCAATTATCAGTCTATTACTCGATCTGACATTACACTGATTCAGTCTGTTGTCAGTTGAATACCAGGTTATTGTAAGTCATGCAGTTAGTGAGTGTATTACCAGCAAAAACCATTTTATTGTCAGATCAAATAATGCATAAATTTGTATTTTTAGAGTTATAATTGAGACATTAAATTGTTACATTTTCCTCAAATTTGAAGAGTTCCTCACAAGAATGAACTGACAGCACACAAACAACAAACTGACATTAAAATATTGTCTGGCAACACAATGACATCACACTAGCCTAGAGTTTGGCCTTTTTAGTCTATTGCTAGGGTATAACCAGTCTATCATCAGATTGTACATGACATTAAATTGTAAACCACCTGACAATGCACTGGCATTACATTTACACTGGTTTTGCACTGACAGCATCCTAGCTGTAACAATATCACTGGCAACACAATGACATGACACTAACAATAGCTGGGAATTAAAATTAAAAATTAATTCAGTAGTTGACAACACACTGACATTACATCAACAACAGGGCCCAGATGGCCCTAAATCAATAACCTGATTGATAGTATAATAGCAAGTGAAGAACCAAAGTTCTACACAGATTGTTTGTCCTTGTATAACTTTCAAAGAGGAGTGTGAAGTTGTTTGGAGGGTAGATATCTTTCACTATCATATAGTCCTGTTCTTTTTGCTTTCGTTTGGTGGCTACACTGTCTTGTCGTTCATGACTTTTATTCCACAATACAGTTTTCGATGTCTTCTTTTGCTTCCTCCAATAAGCAGGTGTTAATAAATTCTTTAAAAAAAAAAATCAACTTTATTTATGGCTCTGGCTGAGGTAACTCAGAGCTTTTACAACTAATTTCGGTGCCTGCATGCTTCATTTAATGTGTATTTTGTCAAGTCACTAATCACAAACTATTTGATTACAAACCATGAGAGCCGAGTGTTTTCCGAAAACATTGCCGAAATTTAACCATCACATGTCATTAAAATCCTCCATTTTGAAAAATGTTGTTGTTGTTGTTATGGTTGTTTGTTCTTGCCAGTGCATTGTCAGTGTACAAGTTTGTTGAAGAAATGACTGAGAATTATCGTCGGTCTATTGTCAGACCTCAAGCAAAAATGTAACACATGTTATTTATTACCAGCTTAATGTCCTTCTTTTGTCAGTTAATATTCAGATACTAACAGTCACATTAGATTCAAAGTTTGTTATTGTCAGTCTAATGTCAAGTCTGTTTTTCTTCACATGCTAGTGTCAGGTTATTGTCAGTGTGTAGTCATACCACCTTTTGCAACAGATTCTTATCAGTCTACAACCAGTTGTACCAACAGTCTGATGTCAGAAACGGTCAATAGACTGGAAGTTTCTGTCAGTGTATTTCCAGAAAAAAAATCAATAATACCAGTGTGAAACACAATAGATCTCAGTGTGTTGTCAGAGAGTATTTTTTGAAGACAGTTAGATGTCAGTGTAGTGTTAGCTAATTCTAATTACCAGTTTATCGGAAGTGTGTTGTCAGAAACTGCTTTTCGTAAGGAGGCTTATCAAATACAGCATTCAACTCAACACTAATATTATGCTCAAAATGTTACAAAAAAGTTGCATTACTTCATGGTTTTGTTTTTAAATGTGACACAAATACCATAACATCATCATAACGGTTATGCTGAATAGTTTACATGTGTGTATTTATTATTGTTCTTTGTGAAAATTATTAAAATTTAAAAAGTGGAGATTCACAGTTCAACTTTTGTTTTCTCTCAGAAATATTTATACAGTGGACATGCTTGGTGTGAAATTTCTACATGTAATAACACACACTTGATTCCAAAAACTGACCATAAATTAATTGCTCCCCTGCAGTCCATGCTGGGGGTTGTGGCCATTAAATGGTTATTGGTCATTCAATCTACTGCCAGAGTACGAATAAACAGCCAGCTAGTAGTTGGATGTCCACCATATTACCGACTCTATAGCCATAAGCTATACCCAAATAGCTAGCAATTAGTTATTCAACAAAGAGTCAAAGCGCCTATGTTGGTTATAAAATCTTCTGCCAGAAAACGAATAAACAGCCAGCTAGTAGATGGGTGTCCGCCATATTATCGAATATATAGCCATGGGTGAATACCCACACAGCTATCGGTTGGTAATTCAACAAAGAGTCATAGCGTGAATCTACTGCTATATACGAATAACCGAACAGCTATCAATTAGTTATTCAACAAGGTCTCAAAGCGCAAATCTACTGCTATATACGAATAACCGAACAGCTATCAATTAGTTATTCAACAAAGAGTCATAGCGTGAATCTACTGCTATATACGAATAACCGAACATCTATCAATTAGTTAATCAACAAAGAGTCATAGCGTGAATCTACTGTTATATACGAATAACCGAACAGCTATCAATTGGGTATTCAACAAAGAGTCAAAGTGCGAATCTACTGTTATATACGAATAACCACATAGCTAGGAATTGGTTATTCAACAAAGAGTCATAGCGTGAATCTACTGCTATATACGAATAACCGAACAGCTATCAATTGGGTATTCAACAAAGAGTCAAAGTGCGAATCTACTGTTATATACGAATAACCACATAGCTAGCAATTGGTTATTCAACAAAGAGTCGAAGCACGAATCTACTGTTATATGTGAATACCAAAACAGCTATCAATTAGTTAGTCAACAAAGAGTCAACGCGCGAATCTGCTGCTATATACGAATACCCACCCAGCTATCAATTGGGTAATCAAAAAATATCAAAGCGCGAATCTGTTGCTATATACGAATAACCACAGAGCTATCAATTGGGTTTTCAATAAAGAGTCAAAGCGCGAATCTACTGATATATGCGAATACCGAAACAGCTATCAATTGGTTATTCAACAAAGAGTCAAAGCGCAAAAATACTGCTATATGCGAATACCCACACAGCTAGCAATTGGTTATTCAACAAAGAGTCAAAGCGCAAATCGTCTGCTATATACAAATAACCACACAGATATCCATTAGTTATTCAACAAAGAGTCAAAGCGCAAATATACTGCTATATACGAATAACCACACAGCTATCAATTGGTTATTCAACAAAGTGTCAAAGCGCGAATCTACTGCTATATATGAATACCCACACAGCTATCAATTGTGTATTCAACAAAGAGTCAAAGAGAGAATCTACTGCTATATACGAATAACAACACAGCTATCAATTGGGTATTTAACAAAGAGTCAAAGAACGAATCTTCTGCTATATACGAATAACCACACAGCTATCAATTGGGTATTCAACAAAGAATCAAAGCGTGAATCTACTGCTATATACGAATAACCACACACCTATCAATTGGTTATTCAACAAAGAGTTTAAGCGTGAATTTACTGCTATATACGAATAACCACACAGGTATCCATTAGTTATTCAACAAAGAGTCAAAGCGCGAATCTACAGCTATATACGAATAACCACACAGCTATCAATTGGTTATTCAACAAAGTGTCAAAGCGCGAATCTACTGCTATATACAAATAACCACACATCTATCAATTGGTTATTCAACAAAGAGTTTAAGCGTGAATTTACTGCTATATACGAATAACCACACAGCTATCCATTCGTTATTCAACAAAGAGTCAAAGTGCAAATCTTCTGCTATATACGAATAACCACACATCTATCAATTGGTTATTCAACAAAGAGTCATAGCGTGAGTCTACTGATATATGCGAATAACCACACAGCTATCAATTAGTTATGCAATAATGAGTTCAAGTGCAAATCTACTGCTATATACAAATAACCACACAGCTATCAATGGGTATTCACCAAAGAGTCATAGCGTGAATCTACTGCTGTATAGCAGCGTCGTATACAATGGCGACTGACTCGTGAATAATTATAGGTTATTTAACAGTGTTCTGTACAATACGGATATATATTTGGACGAGTACACAGCTTGGAAAATCATATTGGACGAGCCGCTAGGCGAGTCCAATATGATTTTCCAAGCTGTGTACGAGTCCAAATATATTCCGTATTGTACAGAACACTGTTAAATGATCTTTTTATTCTATACCTCGACTTTTTCCCCAAAATATATTTTGTATTGTGCAGAATAATGTTAAATGACCTTTTTATTTTATACCCTATATACGATTCCCACAACGGTGAACAAAAAATGATGTTACACCCCTGTAAGTCTAAACATAGATTATTGGGTTCCGAATAAAATTTCCTTTGCATCACGATTTTCATTGGTCGGTACAGACCACATGACCTTTGTCTTTTAGTTTCGTCTATCACCACGTCACTTTTGTCATATCCTTATATTACGTCATGCACGTTCCAATGACGTCAATTTAACCAAAAAACTGTCAAGTAAAAACTCCGGAGATAACTGTTAAGTTGGACAGCACTTATTTCTTCCAGTTCCCTTGTTTCTGTCGGCACGGCCTGCGCTAACCACCTTTTGAATATTCCTACATCACTTTTAGTTTTTTTCACAGTGTTTTTTGGTTTCTGTTCAATTACAAAGTCATCTATTTCAGAATCGGATAACATTTTAGTTTCAGTGTAATACTCCTTGTTTGCAAACGACAATAATGATCCGGTGACAACAGGAGCTTTATCGTAACGCTTTATCTAGAGCGACTGTCGATTCAGACTTTCATTCGGAACCTTTTCACGCGCTTCGGTCTTTATCATAGGTTTAACATGGGACCTGTGAATCGTACAATACGAAAAGAATACGGGTTATTTTGTACGCGCGTGCGTCCCGATACGGAAATATATTGTACGGTCACATGATTCGAATGAGCGTCTACGATTGGACGTATAAATTAGGTATGGAATAATTTTGTAATAATGCTTCGATTGTAAAATAGTTCAACGCCAAATCCAGCGATCCGGTAAAATATAAAAACTTTCTGAGGGTCCTTTTGCACATGTATGGCCATACAATGTATTCGATTCAGATCAGACGTCTCATATACACGATATTATCAGAGTCATAAATAAATAAGAAATGAATAACTTTTTTTTTACTCCTTTTTAATTATTTATTTCAGTGCCCCTAACTTATATTTCCCATTGGTACTCCACACTACTTCTTCCCTGCATGACATTCGTATGGCAACGTTACAACGTAGAATATTTAGTGCCCGAATTTTAACTAACATCATTGGCGGAAATGACAATTATGATAAATAATGAAATGCTCTGCGAAGTCGATGGATCCAAACGATGGATAAAGCCAAGAAGAAATAACTAAAATATGTATACTCATTTCTTTTTATAGATAAATATAAATCAGAGTACCATGTTATGTTTACATCAGACTTTGTAAATCAATTCTGAACATATTCAATTCATGTATACTTTTTCAAATATCAAACCACGAAAACATGGGCAACAATATGTGTTTGTGAAACACTGATGCCCCCCAATGGCAACATCTAGGTCAAAGGTCAAGGTCGCCAGGTCAAAAATGTTGGTACTGACAGAAAGGTCATGTCACAATGAATACACATGTGAAATATGGTAGCCGTACCTGTTATGGTTCAAAAGTAGTGGTCAAGGATAAAGTTTTTTTCGAGAATGGCAACATCTAGGTCAAAGGTCAAGGTCGCAAGGTGAAACATTTTGGTACTGACAGAAAGGTCATGTCACAAGGAATACACATGTGAAATATGGTAGCCGTACCTGTTATGGTTCAAAAGTAGTGGTGAAGGTTAAAGTTTTTTTTGTGCAGACAGACCAACAGACAGACGTGCAGACCAACAGACAGGCCAAAAACTATATGCCCCCCGAATCGGAGATTCCGGGGGGGGGGGGGCATAAAAACGGCATTTCTACCGCAAACAGATTTAGTACTAATAAATTGGATACATTAACAATTTCCCACTTGCAGACGCAATTTTCAACATACATCTATTGAAATTATTATGTCACAAGGACAAATTGCTCATAATGATCAATTCCCATTTTTGCCATATTGTTTTCAAATCTATTTAATAATATTTATTTTTAACATTTAAAACCACATGTTTTTTCGAAGTCATCCGATGAAAAATTGCCGTATGTGGAAAAGGTTTAAAGCAAGACGTCTCGGTTTCTAGTTCCGATTGTTTTTTAGATACGACTTTTTATTAAAACAAAAAATCATATTCTAAAAAAAATAACAATAAAAAAAGAATCATACCTGCAATTTTCGACTTTCGAACAGCAAAATAAGTTCACGTGTGTTTGGATTTCGTCTGTAAATATATTTTTATAACATGACATAACGGTATGACACGCACTGATAAAAGTGATTGTCAAATATGCAATCACTGATAAGCGTTATCAAAATCAATGAAAGTTGAGCAGTATTCTGCGAAAACCTACCTTAATCCTTTCCCACATGCCGACGTTTTCTTACGCCTCTGATGCAGACGACTTTTGAAAACACTGTGATAAAAGGAGAAATTGCTCAAAACGAGCAATTTCTCCTTTTGCCACAATGTTTTCAACTTTTTCCAGTCATTTGTTCTTTCATTTACTGAGGATTTCAATAGTTTTGCCTAGATGTTTTGAAAATCGTCTGCTGCAGATTTGTTGTATATTGGAAACGACTTACGTAAATATTACAGGTGTGGAAAATTACTTGCATCTTACCTAATTGGCTTATAGTGTAAAGAAAGATTAAACTGCGTGTTGTCTGTTCATCATGATCCATTTATACCGATGTCCTATCTTATATTGTTATTGATTAATTTGGGTTTAATGCCATTTTCAACATTCTTTTAGTTTTATAACGGTGACAGTTTACTTATTCATGACACATGGGTAAAGAAACCAGTACTATAGGCTAGGAAATGTGCATTGCCAAAGGGCACACCACCATGACCGCCGCAACTGAGGATCGAATCCTGGACGCCCGGTTCCAGATCACCGACGCTTACCACTCGGCTACCTATCTTATATTGAATTCGATACAATACCTGATATTTTATTGTAAAGACATTAAGTAATTATTTCACCAAAGTCTACACCAGGGGGATGTGTATTCCTGTTGTCCTAACACACCGACCACTTGAGCATGTGCTAGCAGAATCAAATTACAGCTTTTGACTATAAATCCATTTCATTAACCCTTTTCCTAATATAGTCGCTTCTAGACGCCTCTTTAGCAGATGATTTTTGAAAACATCTATATTACATTCAAGTATACACAAATACATACATACATACATACATACATACATACATACATACATACATACATACATACATACATACATACATACATACATACATACATACATACATACATACATACATACATTCATACATACATACATACATACATACATACATACATACATACACACATATACAACAAACACTGATGTATAAAATTCCTGTGCTGAAATATGGAACATTTCTCTCAGTGATTATATGTCTATTGAATGGAGTTGAAAACATTGAGGCAAACTTAAAACTTGCTCATAATGAGCCAATATAAAGGGCGATAATTATGCGTATTTTTCGTAAGTTGTTACAATATTGATTGTCTCCCTTTGTACACGACCTATCACATTTTATATAAAGCAGAGGATTAATTACTCTTGATCCAGCAGTCTATAGAATTTTGAACCTTTCCCTGATACTACAATTCTGCTGTTCTGGTGCCAGTGATCTGGCACAACAACATTTCTCTGATTCCATCAGATGTTGTTATGGTGGGACTGCACAGTACAAGGTCAAAGATAAAAGGCGAAACGGCTCATCCTGTGTCAAATATACCAACAATAGAAAGAAGGCGTGTCCCACATTTGTATGAGCAATAGGACATTCGCCTTAGTCGAGTGGCTAGCACTGGGAATTTGGAACTTGGTGGCCCTGGTTCGGTCCCCGCCCGCTGCTGTAATAGCGGAGTGCCCTTTGGAAAGGCACATATCTTAGCCTAGTACTGATTTGTTTACCATGAATATGTGTTCTATTGTCGCGGCATTTCTAAAAAAAAACGTTGAGATGGCTTTAAACCCCAATTCAAAAGATCGGCAATAGTAAAAATACACGTAATCCTTGGATAACATTGGTGACTGGTCAATGTATCGCGTACAATCTCAACGTTTTGGACAACCAGTTATTACTCACCAAATAGTAGAGTCTTCATGCTATGCATATATAGTTAAATATTTGATTCGATTTCTTTTTAAATAAGTATATTTAATAATGTAGAGTTAAGATTGTGTGTACAATACTAGTAGAACTGGGTTGTCAGCGTGATATACTATAATCAAAGTACTGAAAGTACCAAAATGCGGGGGATGTTTGGCTCTAGAGAGTTAACAAGATATTCCTTCAACTTGACCTAATGACCTATTTTTTGACCCAACATGATTCATGTTAGAACTTGACCTAGATATCATCAAGAAAAACATTCTGATAAGGTTTCAACATGCTCACTCTAAAAATGCAGTATCCAGAGTGTTAACAAGATTTTCCTTCACTTTGGCCTAGTGACCTAGTTTTTAACCCGGCATGATCCATATTCAAACTTGACCTAGATATCATTTAGATAGAATTCTGATCAAATTTTAAGCTGCTGTAGCCAATAAAAGATGCTTCTACAGAGTTAACAAGATTTTCCTTCAATTTGGCTAGTGACCTAGTTTCTGACCCAATGTGACCCATATTCGAACTTGACCTTATTCAAACACGGCCTAGATATCATTTAGATAAACATTCAGACCAAATTTCAAGCTGCCCCAGTAAAAAAAACGGCTTCAAAAGTGTTAACAAGATTTTCCTTCAATTTGGCCTAGTGACCTATTTTTGAAAACTTGACTTAGAAATCATTAATACAAACATTCTAACAAATGTTCAAACTGCTGAAGTAAAGATTGCGGCCTCTAGAGTGTTAACAAGCTTTTTCTTCAATTTGACCTTTTGATCTACCTTTTTGACCCATCATGACCCATGTTCGAACTTGACCTACATATCATCAAGACAAACATTCTGATAAAGTTTCAACATGCTCAAGTTGAAAATAAGGCATCTAGAGTGTTAACAAGATATCCATTCAATTTAGCTTAGTAACCTAGTTTTTGACCCGGCTTGACCCATATTCAAAGACGTCTTAGATATCATTTAGATAAACATTCTGACCAAACATGCTCAAGTTGAAAATGTGGCCTCTAGAGTGTTAACAAGATTTTCCTTCAATTTGACATAGTGACCTAATGGCCCAGTTTCGAACTTGTCCAAGATTTGATGGAGATGAATGTTCTGATGAACTTTCATGAAGATCCGATACAAAATGTAGCCTGTATAGTGTGAACAAGGGAAAATGTTGACGATGCACGACAGCCGTATTTCCGTATTTTTCATTGCAGGGATTTTCACAAAAGGATTTTGAGCTACCCGCTTTCAAGCTACTCGTTTTCCATATATTTAAAAGAAACATTTAAGATCATTATGTCTAACTTAAATTTCTAAATTATGTATAGAACTTCATGGATTAAAACTTTACATTGCCTACGTTTACTTTGTATAATGTGCATACTGTTTAGCTTGTTGTGAAACGTATTCAATTGTCCATTTTGAAAAAAACAGAGGGCAGCACAAACAAATTACAAATTTACACTTCCTGAAAGCTTGGCATGACAATATACGGAGATATTCAGCATAGCTGAATCCCCCGCATAAAAAACTGTTGGAAGCGGCGTTAAACCCAGATTGAAAAATAAAAAGTAAATATGTAGATCTACATCACAAACATTAAGATCGGGTCAATATGATCGTGTTATAACTTCAGACAAAGGGTAACAAGTGTAGTCCCACTAGTTTTACGGTCATGGTTCTTTCATCATTCGCATATATCTTCGCTTAACGCAGTGCGCTTTAATTAACGTCATTTGCGGCGGCGTCCGGACCACCTCTGTGAGGAAGTGAAAGAGCATCCACCTCGGAGGCGTAAGGTCGCGGGTACGATCCATGATCGGGTCGAACCAAAGTCTTAACACATGGTAGTAATGGCTGCCCTCATTGGCGCCCAGGGTTGCGAAATTAGCATTACATGATTACGACAGACTGGTTGCTGTCAGGCTAAACGGACCAGTATAACTGGTAACCTACCGAGTACGCGTCGTGATATAACTGAACAATTGATGAAAGCGGCGTAAAACACAAACTAATTCAATCAATCAATCAATCAATTAATCAATCAATTAATCAATCAATCAATCAATCAATTAATCAATCAATTAATTCCGACGGTAAAAGATAGACGGAAAAACAGACATTCGAAGGCCTTAATAATGGATCTAGTGGAAGAATCCCTTGACGAGCGGATTCTGTTTTTGGAATTGTTCCACACAAACGGCGCGAGTACTGGTTTAGTCTCCAAGAAGCAGACATCGATTGTGGTTAATATAAGCTGAAAGCTTGTTTTGCAATCGATGTAAAATAAAAAAAGTTTAAATAGTAGAACTACCTATGAATAGTCAGTGTTTTATCATAACCGTTATCAGAGGACTTCACGTATGCTTATTAGACTTAATGTACAGAAATAATTATAATCTAAATTAGTGATGGCGCGGCATATTGATCCGAATCTATCCTATTCACGACCTCACCACCCCCCCCCCCCCCCCCCCACCCACCCACCCCAAAACCGTGCGACTCCATTTTTCATGTAATAAGAGTTTTGGAACATTTTAACTAAAAGACAAACAATCCGGATTTCGGATGAGACAGCAGCTCATTACGCGCTGACTCACCTGAATCTGTACTGTTTGCACATAGCTCAATATTGTAATTGGCGCTGAAAGTGTGAAGCCTTACTAAAGACGAAATATTGGATTACTCACTGGTATATATCATTCTACTTGAAAAAAAAGAAGAAATATAGCTTAGCAAATAGAAACAAATAACAGAAACATCTCTTTGTCATGCATTATCTAGAAAAAAATAAATAAATTAGCCATTTCTATCGTCGTTTTTCTCCACTACTTATCCTTATTGTTATGTGGTGACTTCATTAAATATCTACCATTAACCAGGAAGCAGATGTAAATGACAACAAAATGTGTATGTTCATATATATGTCTGTGTTTGTAAGGATTTATCTATAAGATGTACATTTTATCTTTCGTGAATAAAATCTTGAATATTGTATAATTCTACTTGACCGCCTCGGTAGTCTAGTGGTAGAGCGTCCGCCTCGGGTGCGGGAGGTCGCGGGTTGGAACTCCGGTCGGGACATACCAAAGATTTTGAAAATGGTGGTAATGGCTGCCCTTCTTGACGCCCAGGGTTATGGGTTTAACGTTACGATGGCTAGCATGTGTCTTGATAAATGGACCAGTAGTACTAGTAACTTACCCAAGAAACGCCGTGTTATAACTGTACAATTGTTGAAAGCGCCGTAAAACACAAAACAATTCATCAATCAATCAATCAATCAATCAATCAATCAATCATTATACTTTATCCTCTTCACACAATACCCGTCCTTCGGAGTTTGTTTTTTATTAGTGCTAAAATCTTTTTTCGGATCAGTAATGTAGCATATCACATTGTTTTAACATTGTGATACTGCCTTCTTGTGTTAGATTTGACAGTTATTTTTCTTTGTTTTATTGGGGTTTTACACTGCTTTTCAACATTATTTCAGTTAAATCACGGCGACAGTTCACTTATTCATGATCCCTGGGTAAACAAACCAGTACTAGGCAAGAATATGTGCCTTGCCCAAGGGCACACTACCATAACCGTAGTGCCGTGACTGGGGATCGAACCCGGGACAGCAGATATTTTTGTAGCTCACGGTTTTCAACGGTTCGTATCAGAGGTGAACAAGTTTTAATTTGATTGGTGGGTTGACTACAGATTACCTGCCATAACCTTAAATTGAACGCATGGCTTACCAGTCTCTCAGCTCGTCAAATGACTGGATAGCCGAGTACGAAGGCTGATTGATTGATTTATTTATTTGGGTTTAACGCCGTTTTTAACAATTTTCGACCTACTCATTTGTTGCCAGGCTTTCTCACACCAGTTCTCCAAACAACATACTTTCCAAGCAACTGGCTGCTTTCTACATATAAATGTTAGCCCATTGGTGGAAGAGGAATGACGCTGGTCACAGTGACTTTTGTCAAACGTCGGAAATAATATTGGCCGACCTTGGGTTCGAACTCACAACCCCTGGAGTGCGAAGGTAAACAACACCGAAGGATGAACAAGACGGCTGCTGGTTATATGTACATGAATAATTAGCGGATCATCTATCTAATCAGTGAGTATTATCAGATAACCCGACTATGTGTACAAGGTTATCAGTGTTCAATATGACAGCCATGTGACTGACGTCGGGTGCGATCTACATGTCGGTATGCGGCGGCCAATTTAACTCTTTCAGCGCCGAATTGTTTCAAGTAGACTCTTCCATTTTCAAAATCGGGTGTCTCCATTTCTCATGTTAATAAACGTTTGGACTATTTTGATAAATAAAAGGCAAACAATGCCGATTTCAGGTGAGACAGCTCGTTACGAGCTGACTCGCCTGAATCAGTATTGTTTGCAAAAACCTCAATATTGCCTTTGGCGCTGAAAGAGTTAAAGGGACTCTGTCTAATGATTACGGAGTATACTGCTAATTTTAATTGAAATATTTACACTGTCCCTCGAATGCCTTTTACAAACGCTATACATTGCAGAATTAACCGGAGTCTTCTAAATATGTTCTCGATTCGTTTAATGTTTACCCCCGATTATTAGGGAGCGTTCAGATGACTGTTATGTTAGATTAACGATCGTCCGTCCAACTTCAAGTATGTTTTTAAACTCTTTCACCGACGAATTTCCTAAATTAGACTCTTCCATGTTCAAAATCATTACATTTTTCATGTAATAGGTGTATAGGGAATATTTTTGATAACTAAAAGGCAATCAATGCAGATTTCAGGTGAAACAGCTCGTTACAGGCTTACTCACATAAATATGAAATGTTTTTCAAAAACCTCAATATCGCCATTGGCGCCGAAGAGATTGACAAAAACACACCTTTTGTGTAAATCTGAACGATCCCTAGTCCAAAGGTCTAGCTCTTTCCCCCCTAAATATCTCTCTTATTATCCAACCAAACTATATGTTGTGGGTACTCAAAGAATCGTCTCACTGAGACGATTCTTTTGAGTACCCACAACATAGAGTTACAGTGTCAAATAAGGATTTTAGAACATGCAAACCGCCTCTTATCTAGATCTCTGTTTGTTTATCCCGATCAACAGCGGTAAATAGGGTTAGTTAGTTAGTCTGTTTATTTTTCAATGAGCATGCGGCCTTTGGACCAAAATACAATATACACATATTCATATAATCAAAGTTACAGTTGAATAAATGAGCCGTCCCGCGAGAAAACCAACATTATGGCCTCTGCGTAATGTATCGACCCAGATCAGCCTGCGCAGTCCGCGCCGACTGATCCGCGCCGACACATTCCGTCTCAGGGGGATAGTGGTATAGAGGAATGATTCCTGAAACAGAAAATCCACAGGAGGCGAAAAGTGTCTATCCGGGTAAGCCTGCGCGGCATGCTTAGGCTGATCAGGATCGATACTTAACGCAGAGTCCAAAATGTTGGTTTTCTCGTGGAAACGGCTCATGTTCATATAATCAAAGTTACAGTTGAAAAAATACTGTTCCAGATGCAAACACTCAGCTACGGCGGATTCCTCTCAGCAGATTCACAAAATTGCGTCTACCAAATCGAATCAGAGGTTTTGTAGCAGTCGGGGCGAGGCCGACATAACTCTAACTAGCAGCTGATCTATATACTACTCAATTTACTTTTTACTGATTTTTTCGTATTAACCGAGGTTTTATGGGTGACAACCAATCAGCGGTTTTGTAACAGTCATATTTAGGATGACGTCGATCGACATGACTGTTATCGAACTGTGTACCCTGTACTGACGATTAGGGGCGATGAATTACTTCATGGGAAAAAAGGTACTAGTTGGCTTTTCTCAAGTGTAGGTTTATATCAACCTTATAGTCTCATCATGATCTGCGCAAGATGACATAAACTTCTATAACAAGCTTGCGTAAGTTATATATGAACTGTGTAGATCTTGATCAGACTATGAATTGCATAGGTTTATCTGGATCTGCACTGTTCACACACACCAACTGGTCACTTTTTCAAACGGACTGGCTCATTTAATGTACATAGACAGTCACTATCATTCTGAATCCTAATTTTGTCAATCTAAAGTCGTTTGCTTTCGGACCAATAACCAACCAGTTACAGTGTATATTGTGATAACATCATTACTAAATCAATGATGAAGGAATATTGCGCTGTGGGTTTGGTTATTTTCTGTATGTTAGTTGGGTCGTGCCATGGACAGCTTGGAGAGTGTACCAAGATGGGCCGGTGCTCGTGTACTTACGAGGATGGGGTCGTAGTGGATTTGTCAGCCGTGGCGAAAACGGACGGAACACCCCAGTAAGTAGTGGTCTTGACCTCTCTCGTCATACAGTCGCATTTTGACGCTACTGCAGCAGACGCCTTTTGAAAAAAAAGTGTGACAAAATGAGGAATTGCTCATGATAAGCGATTTCTCCTTTTGCCAAACTGTTTTCAACTTGTTTCATGAGTAAGTAAAAATACTTCATTTTTAGAGGGTTTTACCTTCTTGTCTAGATGTATGTAAAGTTGTCTGGTGCAGTTTTGTTTTATGTTGGGCTAATGTCCGAAATAATATCAAGACCCGATTTTAACTTGCGTTGGAAGAATGCCTTTTCAGCTATTGACACTTGTCGCTCTTTTAAAAAAAGAAATTTACAATTCTAGAATATATGTCTTTTATCACCGTTTGATGTGAGTCAGTGAATGAGAAAAGTTATGAAATTGGCATTTCTTAATAGTATATATCCAAATCAACCCCTGTGCATCCGCACCGTCTGATCCAGATCTACATTGATCACGTTTTTTACACAAGTGTGTTAGCCGTTTCTGTCTGGTGAACAATGGGATCAGAATCTGCACTGATCAGAAACGCCATCTTGTACTCGCCCGAATGTCGCACGTATAATGCATTGGTGTCCATAAATATCAGGGAAAGGGTAAATACGAGCCGTTCCACGAACAAAGTAACATTATGGACTCTGCGTAATGCATCGACCCAGATTAGCTAATCCGGGCCGACACATTCCTTCTCAGGGGGATATCGGTATTGAGTAATGATTCCTGAAACAGAAAATCCACAGGAGGCGAAAAGTGTCTTTCCGTTTTAGCCTTTGCGGACTGCACAGGCAGACCTGGTTCGACACTTTACGCTGAGTCCACAATGTTGGGTTTTCTAGCGGAACGGCTAATATAATAAATCCTTTCATTTTGACAATGTGACATATCAATTTGATTTCAGGTGGGCAAACTCGAGTAATTCTGATGGAGAACTGTTTTCCTGGAATCCCTGTTATAACTTCAACTTCACCTACAGAAACGACTCGGATTGTGTGGATGTCGCCGTAAGTGCGTCTGTATATGTGTTTGCTCACCATGATTGTGTCTGTCTGACTGTCTGTGTGTCTGAGGACGCATTCACAACAAACGACTTTTGAAAACATTGTGGCAAAAGTAGAAATTGCGCGCGATGGGTACTCTCGATTTTTTGCCGCAATGTTTTATATTAGTTTCAATAACTTTACTTTCATTTACAGAGCTTTTGATTTTCATTTTGTCAAGATTTGTTCAAAGTCGTCTTATGTTGATTTGTTGTACGTGGGAAAGGGTTAATGATCTATTTAATTTGTAATCTAACTAGTACATGCACTTTTTTGCTGCTTCAGTCCTTTATCAACTGTGAACTCGAGATAACTCGAAGTCGATATGAGGACCCATAAATTACGTCTCGATAACTCAAAGTTTAAAGAGAACCATCAATTATGTCAATGTATCAGGTGTTCTAGAGATGCCTCGATAACTCGAAGTTGAAAGGGAACCATCAATTACGTCGAGTTATCGGGTTGTTCTAGTGATGTCTCGATAACTCGAAGATGAAAGGGAACCATCAATTACGTCAAGTTAACTGTGTGTTCTAGGGATGTCTCGAACGCTTGAAGTTGAAAGAGAACCATCACTTACGTCGAGGTATCGGTGTGTTCTAGTGATGCCCCGATAACCCGAAGTCTGCAGGGAACCGTCAATTCGTCAAGTGTTTAAGGGTGTTCCAGTGATGCTTCGAAAACTTAAAGTTGAAAGGGAACCATCAATTCGATAAGTTATCGAGGTGTTCAAGTGATGCCTCGATAACTCGAGGTTGAAAGGAAACTAGCAATACGTCAATTTTTCTGAGGTTGTTCCAGAGATGCCTCGATAACTCAAACTCGACAGGGAACCATCAATTACGTCATTATTACGTTATTAGGGTGTTCGAGTGATCGCTGGATTTATTCTTAATGCTTTGATGTAATGTCAGCTTGGTTATGAATTTATAGATAAGTGTTTATTATGATAAGTGAGCAAGTGTTTAAATAGTATCACAAGTAACAGTATTTTTCGAATGTTCACATGTTCGAGTTATTGTGTCTTTGTGCTCATGTTGGATCAGCTGGTATGTGTGTTCAGTCAGACATACACAATGGGTTAATTTGACAATGTCATGCAAAGTATAATTAGGGACATTAGTGATAATTATATTATCTCCCTTGTCAGATAAAGACCAAGGAAGACCAAACAGTTGGTAGGTCCTTTTAGTTGGAATCCTTTGTCTTTATCGCTATTTCGCAATGAGATATTGCAATTACTCTGTACACATTAATCATAAATGTGTTAATTAAAGTGATGATTAAAAACAGAAAATTTACAAAGCAGTGTTTAAAGAAAACAAATGTGGAATTACTAATCAATCTAATAACAGTTTGCCAAGAAAATGCAATTATAAGTGCACCATCCAGTGCAAAGAAACCAATGATAAAAACAGAGGAAACCAAATGATATGACCTGGCTAGATGTAGAGAGTATTAAAGGGAGATAACTGACCGATGTCTCCCATTGTTGCACATTGCTTATCAAAGTTTATTAAAATTCAATAATCGTCTCGCTGATAAAGTAGTTAGAGCGTCCTTCTACGGAAAATTGTTGACAGTGGCGAAACACACCATACAAACAAACAAACAATCCAATTTCAAACAATCGGTATAGTTGAATAGCAAGAGGTTATCTTAGTTTAATCATGTGTTACAAGGTGAAATGTCATCAGTTTCACATTGTTTCGATATCTAAACCCTTATCGTGAAACATTACTCTATACCTCTATCCCCCCTGAGACGGATTGTGTCGGCCTGGATTAGGCTGATCTGGGTCGATACATTACGCAGAGGCCATAATGTTAGTTTTCTCGCGGGACGGCTTAAATGTTCAGTTATATCACGGCGTTTCCTAGGTAAGTTAGCAGTACAACTGATCCATTAATCCTGACACCAACGAGTCAGTCGCATGCTTAACCCACAATCTAATTACTACCATTTTGAAGTATTTAGTACGGACCGAGCTGGTATCGAACCCGCGAACTCCGACACCCGATGTGTACGCTCTACCGCTACACCATCGAGTGCTAGATGCATCTATGATAACGTATGCGAACGAAGGGGATCAAGATGTGACTGCATCTACCTGCGGGTTCGTGCATTATTATCACGATGGAGCAGTACTCTTTCATTATATATTAATTAAAATTACAAAGCAACTATGCATGATAAGTAAAACCTATACCAACAAGAGTACATGTAACATGTATTAAGATCATTATATTATATACTCAATGATAAAATATAGAGATTTCCCAACTTGAGAAAACCTATAACATGTTTTTTTGTCTACAAAGCAATATCGCCTAGTGTGTGCGATATAGCTCACTAGCCGGATTTTCGGAATTACTTTTTTTAATCTCTAATTTTTTAATTTTCTGAAATTTTTAAGCTCCGTTTTCACTACTTAACACTTTATTTCCATGATGGACAGTAATATAATCCACAATTGCACTTTTAAATCCGCAAATAGTAGCTTGAATCGACATGACACATTTATTTTAATCAATGTACACATTTGTCGGTGCGCGCGTAGTGACGTCACTGCAAAACTGGCAGATTACGTAATTCAGATCTCTCCGCTTCTGAGCTAAAAATAAATGAGCTGCACAGGGGTATTGTCGTTTAAAAACGGAAATTATCGCCGAGTATATAATATATAGTTTAATAAACATTGTTTTCATGATTTGGGACTTAAATCCCTCGTGAAAGAGATTCTTGCATATAAAAACTCGTGCGCTATTTCGCACTCGTTTTTATATCGCAAGAATCTCTTCCACTTGGGATTTAAATCCCGTATCATGAAAACAATGTTAATTAAACTCTATTTATTGTACTGATCAATATGATCCGTAACGATATTCCAAATTATTTATGAACAGGTCTGCATGCTCCGTAATGCTATATAAAGGGAGAAACATGAACCATAAGATATGTTACTGGTCGGTCTACATCCTCTCTAACGATATACCAAAAGGGCAACATGTGATATACGATCTATTTACAGCCTGTCAGGTCTACGAGATCCGTAATGGTATACCTAAAGATTAATACGTAAAATACGATATCGTTTTTCGTCTACATGCTCCGTAATACTATGCAAAAATAGTTTCATGCAATATACGATCTATTTAGTGATCTACATGATCCGTAACGCTATACAAAAGAGTAACATGCAATATACGATTTATTTTCAGGTGTACATGATCCGTAACGCTATACAAAAAGAGTTACATGCAATATACGATATATTTAGTGGTCTACATGATCCGTAACGCTATACGAAAAGAGAAACATGCACTGTACGATATATGTACTGGTATACAGGATTCGTAACGCTATACGAAGAGAGAAACATGCACTTTACGATTTATTTACAGGTCTGCGTGATCCGTAACGCTATACGAAAAGAGTTACATCCATTATACGATATATTTACTGTTTTACATGATCCGTAACGCTATACAAAAATAGTTACATGTATTATACGATTTATTTACAGGTCTGCGTGATCCGTAACGCTATACAAAAAGAGTTACATGCAATATACGATATATTTAGTGGTCTACATGATCCGTAACGCTATACAAAAAGAGAAACATGCAATGTACGATATATGTACTGGTATACAGGATTCGTAACGCTATACGAAGAGAGAAACATGCACTTTACGATTTATTTACAGGTCTGCGTGATCCGTAACGCTATACGAAAAGAGTTACATTCATTATACGATATATTTACTGTTTTACATGATCCGTAACGCTATACAAAAAGAGTTACATGTATTATACGATTTATTTACAGGTCTGCGTGATCTGTAACGCTATACGAAAAGAGTTACATTCATTATACGATATATTTACTGTTTTACATGATCCGTAACGCTATACAAAAAGAGTTACATGTATTATACGATTTATTTACAGGTCTGCGTGATCCGTAACGATATACAAAAAGAGTTACATTCATTATACGATATATTTACTGTTTTACATGATCCGTAACGCTATACAAAAAGAGTTACATGTATTATACGTTCTATTTACAGGTCTACATGATCCGCTATACAAATAAAAAATATTTTCGCTATACAAAAAGAGTTGGATGCAATATTTGATTTATTTACTGGTCTAAATGATCCGAAACGCTATACAAAAAGAGTTACATACATTATACGATATATGTAGTGGTCTAGTTGAATGCATTATACGATTTATTTAGTGGTCTGCGTGATCCGTAACGCTATACGAAAAGAGTTACATGCAATATACGATTTATTAACAGGTCTGCATGATTCGTAACGGTATACCAAAAGAACTGATTTACGACCTTGGATCAGAAGAGACCGGTGTGTTCAGCGTGGACGAAAACAAAACCCTGAAATTGACATACACCGCCGACAAAGGGGACTTTAAAAGGTTAGAAAAGCCGATTGATATCATGTTAAAATTATTGTTTAAATTTATTCACAAAAATAAAAAAAAATTATCTACTATCCTGTCTGTTCTTGGCAAATTTCTAATTGATTGGTTGGGGTTTACCGCCGTTTTCAACAGTTGCTAAGTCATATTAAAGCTTATCAACTTCACACTCCCATGTATTTCCTGGCTTGCTCAAAACACTAATCTATACAACATTTTTTTCTAAGCAACTGGCTGCGTTTCCCACATATAACGTAAGCCAATTGTGAGCAGACGAATGACGCTTGAAGCATTGTCTTTTTCAAAGATCTAAAAGACTGTTGAACGAGCTGAGGTTCAAACTCAAAACACCTCAATTGACATCCCGTGGCGCTACCGGCTGAACTGCCGGGGGCTCAGCCAACTTCTGAACTGTTCCACAAAGCTTGTTAAGTATCTTCAATTCCACATATACTGTGCGGCGACAGTTGTACTTTGGTCTCCGTCTGTTCATTCAACCATTTCCCATATACAACACATCTTTAAAAGACGACTTTGTTAATATCCAGGCACACAGATGAAAAACATCTATAAATGCAAGTATAATTATTGAATAGAGTTGAAAATATTGTGAAACAAGATGTGTTTGTGAAACACTGATGCCCCCCAATGGCATCTAGGTCAAAGGTCAAGGTCGCCAGGTCAAAAATGTTGGTACTGACAGAAAGGTCATGTCAGAAGGAATACACATGTGAAATATGGTAGCCGTACCTGTTATGGTTCAAAAGTAGTGGTCAAGGTTAAAGTTTTTTTCGAGAATGGCAACATCTGGGTCAAAGGTCAAGGTCGCAAGGTGAAAAATGTTGGTACTGACAGAAAGGTCATGTCACAAGGTATACACATGTGAAATATGGTAGCCTTACCTGTTATGGTTCAAAAGAAATGGCCAAGGTTAAAGTTTTTTTCGAGAATGGCAACATCTAGGTCAAAGGTCAAGGTCGCAAGGTCAAAAATGTTGGTACTGACAGAAAGGTCATGTCACAAGGAATACACATGTGAAATATGGTAGCCGTATCTGTTATGGTTCAAAAGTAATGGCCAAGGTTAAAGTTTTTTTCGAGAATGGCAACATCTAGGTCAAAGGTCAAGGTCGCAAGGTCAAAAATGTTGGTACTGACAGAAAGGTCATGTCACAAGGAATACACATGTGAAATATGGTAGCCGTACCTGTTATGGTTCAAAAGTAATGGCCAAGGTTAAAGTTTTTTTCGAGAATGGCAACATCTAGGTCAAAGGTCAAGGTCGCAAGGTCAAAAATGTTGGTACTGACAGAAAGGTCATGTCACAAGGAATACACATGTGAAATATGGTAGCCGTACCTGTTATGGTTCAAAAGTAATGGCCAAGGTTAAAGTTTTTTTTGTGCAGACAGACAGACCAACAGACAGACAGACCAACAGACAGACCAAAAACTATATGCCCCCCGAATCGGAGATTCCGTGGGGGCATAAAAACGTCTCAATGTGAGCAATTTTTTCATCTTTTGTCACAACGTTTTCAAAAGTTGTGTACTGCAGAGGCACTAGAAAACGAATGTATATGGTATGTGGGACAGTGGGGTTAAAACCTTTGTAAACAATGTAAGGATATTCGTGTTATAGTCTCTTGTTCTTTTCTAAGCACAAGCCCAATCCAATTTCATTTCTTCCATCTTTGTTTATAGACAAGCCGTAATCACGTTACAATGTATGCCGGCCTCGGTGTTTGATTTCTTTGTGGCCGGGGGAGAGAAGGACATCGGCAATGACACCATCATATATGTAAGTATCTTTCAACTTTAACTTTGATTCCACTGTATGCAATGACACCATCATATATGTAAGTATCTTTCAACTTTAACTTTTATTCCACTGTATGCAATGACACCATCATATATGTAAGTATCTTTCAACTTTAACTTTGATTCCACTGTATGCAATGACACCATCATATATGTAAGTATCTTTCAACTTTAACTTTTATTCCCCTGTATGCAATGACACCATCATATATGTAAGTATCTTTCAACTTTAACTTTTATTTCATTGTATGCAATGACACCATCATATATATGTTAGTATCTTTAAACTTTAACTTTTATCCCACTGTATCCGATTTTAAATAACATGTATCTATGCCGTAATGCAAGACTTACACGAGGGGTAATCCAAAGGTATGGAAGCGTCCTAGTGCCACAGTCTGTAATATTTTTGAGAGATATTATCTCCTAATTAGGAGATACTATGTCATAATTAGGAGATAATATCTCCTAATTAGGAGATACTAAATCATAATTAGGAGATACTAAGTCATAATTAGGAGATACTAGGTTCAGGGCTAATTCACTATCTACTAAGTCCAAATTAGGAGATACTATCTCCTAATTATGAGATAGTACCTCCTAATTAGGAGATAGTTTCTGTTAATTAGGACTTAGTATCTCCTAATATTGACTTAGTATCTCTTAATTAGGAGATAGTATCTCCTAATTAGGAGTTAGTATCTCCTAATTATGACATAGTATCTCTTAATGTGCACTTAGTATCTCCTAAGTATGACTTAGTATCTCCTAATTAGGAGTTAGTATCTCCTAATTATGACTTAGTATCTCCTAATTAGAAGTTAGTATCTCCTAATTAGGAGATAATATATCTCAAAAATATTACAGACTGTGGCACTAGGACGCTTCCATACAAATGTGTGTCGACAAATTGAATCAAATTACAATGAATAACAGAGGTTCTATAGAAGTATACGCACATTATCTTCAATCATCTTTTGTTAAGTGTTATTGGTTGCCAAATTTATACGAGTTAATATCAGAGCTATGGGCCCTTTAACTACCTTGCGCTGCAACGATGTATTGTATATATTGTATATATTGTATAGCAACGATGTATTTCTATAGTTCTACCCCTTGTCCATACATTCGCTTGAACCGTCATTAACATTGAACGACAGAAGACTGAAGTATGTGTCTGCTTTTTTCTTATTCTCTACTGGTGTTATCTCAAGATTTTGAAAAGAATATAGTATCACAGCATGCTGTTTCAACTTTTCTTCTGGCGTCATTTCGGTCAGGTCACGCGAACTCACTTGCTGACTTTAATACGGTTGGATTTCTCAGGACTGCACAATAACCATTAACTGTTGCAATGTAATGAAGTGTCTTGTCGACACCGGTACATTTGAGCCGTCTCAAGAGAAAACCAACAGTGTGGACTCTGCGTAAAGTATCGACCCGGATCTGCCTAAGCATGCTGCGCAACATAACCCGGACAGACACTTTTCTCATCATGTGGATTTTCTATTTCAAGAGTCATTACTCTATACCTAAATCTCCCAAAGACGGAATGTGTCGGCCCAGATTAGCCCGCGCATGCTGATCTGAATCGAAACATTACGCAGAGTCCTTAATGTTGGTGTTCTCATGGACCGACTCATTTTCCAGTTATGGTAACTCGGTAATAAATACAATCGTATGACCAGCGGCTGGTATTACTCCCGAATGCATGTTACTATAAATATCGTAAAATGTTTCTCAAGTCAACTATTATTTTACCATTTTAAAAACGAACAGCAAACATGTTAATTTACAATATGTGAAAATAATTTCATTGGTTTCCCAGCACAAATATTAAATTTATGTTATTTGGCTCCGAAATTTTAGAAAGTCAATTGTACATTTTGCCCAACTCATGTTTCGAGATGTTGCAATAACTACTATATTTCAGAGGACTAGAAAAAGGGCTGTAAACAGGTTTTTCCCCCACAATATCTCTCTCATTATTCAACCAAACCTTATGTTGTGGGTACTCAAAAGAAGCGTCTTAGTGAGTTGCTCTTTTTGAGTACCCACAACATATGGTTGCATGTCAAATAAAGATTCTAAAACATGAAAAGTTCCCCTAATATCAAGCTCTGTACATATGTTTTAACCCTTTCCCACATTTAGACACTTTCCGTAGCATCTGCAGCAGACGGCTTTTGAGAACATTTTGACAAAAGGAGAAGTTGCTCAAAATGAGCAATTTCTATTATCGCCACAATGTTTTCAATAGTAAGTACATGTATACCTTAGTTTATAGAGATTTTTTAGATTTCTGCCTATATGTTTTCAGAAGTTGTCTGCTAAAACTCCAGTATACGTGGGGAAAGGGTTAAACCTCTTAGACTACAAATAAGGGATACCAGTTACAAGAATTAAACGAGATAAGAGTTAACCCTTTCCATCATACGACAATTCTGCAGCAGACGACTTTGAACATATTTTGTCAAAAAATAGAAAACCTCTATAATTGAATGGATAACCTATGACAAAAAGTGAAAAACATTGTGGTAAAAGGAGAAATTGCTCGTTTTGAGCAATTTCTTCTTTTGTCACTATGTTTTCTAAAAACCGTCTGCCGCAGAGGCGTCAGAAAGCGTCAATATGATATACGGGTTACCACAATCTCATTTTTAACCAGACCTAAACTTCGCTCGCCCGTATATAGATCTGGTGACTGCCCCATACAGGTCGTCTCAGATTGACATTTGCGTTAGCCAATCAAATTGCGCTTACCATATAAAACATGCTCGGTATAAAACATGTGAGATAACAGATTTTAATAAACAAGATAAAGAAGCGGCGAATGTCGAGTGTGTTGATGGTAAAGCACGGGCGATTTTTGTATCGGGCGATTTCATTTACCTCCTTTGTATCTAAGTGTGAATAAGGTCATATCAAGACGACCGTTTATGGAGTGTAGTTAGATCCAATATACGTACAACGAAGTATTTTAGTCTGATATTTTCGAGATTTTATGTTATATAGACATAAATGCATATTCTGACATAAAACTAAAAGTGAAGCCCAACTAATAAAATGGGGGTTTATACGTTCCCTACCGGCTTCTGTCAGACCATGCGTCCTTCCGTCAAAAAGTCTATGAAGTTTAAGATTACAATGTGTATATTACATCGGATACAAGCAGTGTCATGTGATAAATATAGGATCTGACATTCGTTGTCATTTCATAACGTGTTATTAAACTCGTCCAAGAAATGTGTTATTAAGCTCGTCAAAGGCTCGCTTTAAAACAAATTTCTTGAATTCGTTTAATAAAACTTTATATAAAATGACAAGTCATGTCAGATCCTATATTTATCACATGACAATGCTTGTATCCGATGTAATATACTCATAACGTATTTCTTTATATATGACACGCGTAATATAACACGACCGAATCACTATTTGTGTATTCATCCGCGAATGTTTACAAAATTGCTGAGAACGTGTACCCGGTAAACACAAACGTCACGATAGAAGGATGAGGTAACGGGACCATTATCGGTCATACAAATATCATTTTGTGTGATTAGTTAACAGTTTATTAAGTATTACATGTTGGGACTATGTTCTGACAGCGAAAAACCAATATTATTTGGTGTGTTTCATCATGTGATAAAAAGAATCTGACATTCGTTGTCATTTCATAAAGTGTTATTAAACTCGTCCAAGTAATTTGTTATTAAGCTCGCCAAAGGCTCGCTTAAAAACAAATTTCTTGAACTCGTTTAATAAAACTTTATATAAAATGACAACTCATATCAGATCCTATATATATCACGATGTTTGTTTCGTAAATAACAAGTATTACTGATATTACTGATATTACTGATATTATTTTTCGAGACACCAACGCAACAAAGGTGAAAAGGTTAGAACGCGGCCATATCACTGATACACTGGTTATTGGGTCCTTTTCAAAAGAGCAGTCCTATTTGTCATTTACGTCTTTTGTGAGATAAGCAAATACTACACGCGACAAACAGTTGTCCTTCAATCAGGCGATATTTGTAAAGAATTATCAATTACATATGAGCATAACCAACCTTGTGTTTTTCAGGAAATGACTTTTGCAAGTAAACACGCATGCGCGTATGCACCAGACATAGGTCCTACAGCTGCTACGGAAGTTGAGTCAAGTTTAAATGGAGGAGAGATATTTGCAATTATGTGAGTTGAAAGATTACGACAGATGATAAAATGATGGATAAAGATAAGTTGATTGATTAATTGATTGATTGATTGATTGATTGATTGATTGATTGATTGATTGATTGATTGATTGATTGATTGATTGATTGATTGATTGATTGGAGTGTAACGCCATTTTCAACAATATTCCAGTGTTATCACGACGCGCAGTTCGCCTTACGAGTGTTTCGTGAATTTCTCTTAGCAGTACCCATCACAACAACCTTCTCGGGCAACTAGCTACTTTTCAGTATAGACTATTCAGTCTATTGGTCGCACGCCATGTTGCCTTTTGTTAAATGTCGGAAAGAATTAATATCCGAGCTGAGGTTCGAATTTACGACCGTTGGATTGATTTCCTCGTCGTAACACACAAAAATACCTGTGTATATAAGGATATGAGCTGTTCCACGAGAAAACCAACATGTGTGGACTCTGCGTAAAGTATCGACCCGGATCCGCCTAAGCATGCCGCGCAGGCTAACCCGAACAGACACTTTTCGGCTCCTGTGCATTTTCTGTTTCAGGAATCATTACTCTATACCTCCATCCCCCTTAGACGGAATGTGTCGGTCCGGATCTGTCTGCGCGGACTGCGCAGGCTGATCTTAATCGATACATTACGCAGAGGCCATAATGTTGATTTTCTCGAGGGACTGCTCACATCCCGTTCCCGTGGCTGCAGGTCAAATCAATGTTGGTATACAGGTGTGATTTCATATGAATAAGAAATCCCAATATGATTTCCCAAATATGTTTTAATAATGTAATATATACTACTCAAAGTTTGATATATGTTAAAAGGTCACTTCAGTATTCTTTTTGAAAGTGTTACTTGTTGTGAACTTGAAATTGTACTTTTATTAAAATTTTAATATTTTCTTAACCTAATGATCAGTAGGAAATTATGAAACCGTTCCCAACACAAACAAGTAACATTGTCGTACAGAATACACATTTTAGTTGGTTTAAGCACGTTTTATTTCCAAAAAATCATGTTCTATTTACAAATATATACATATTTATACACATTAAAACAGCGATCTATAAGCAACAGGGTTTGGCAACAAATTCTCTCCACTTATGAAATGTCATTCCCTTAAATTTGACATGCAATCATTAAATGTCTTCTATATCAGCAGATATATATGTGTAAAGCATTTTCTATGTTTTTTAAGACATTTTTTTCTTTCCAGTATTGTAGATTTGTTTGTCAAGTACATCTGAAAGCTAAAAAAAAGATATTAATAGTTACATGTATTAGCGTAGAAAATATTGAAAAAAGTATATAAGAGCCGTTCCGCGAGAAAACCAACATTGTGGACTCTGCGTAAAGTATCGACCCGGATCAGCCTAAGCTTGCCGCGCAGGCGAACCCAGACAGACACTTTTCGCCTCCTGTGGATTTTCTGTTTCAGGAATAATTACTCCATACCTCTATCCACCTGAGACGGAATGTGTCGCCCCGGATTAGCCTTCGCGGACTGCGCAGGCTGATCTGGGTCGATACATTACGCAGAGTCAATGTTGGTTTTCTCGCGAGACGGCTCATATTGCGTAAGAGACAGAGAATAAATATTGAAATTAATTGTGACCGTTATCAAACTTTGAGAGATATAAATTATTGTTTGTTTAATTTTTAAAGCTAATAGCTACCTTGTGACTAATTTGTGAAGTGAATCTGATACACGTAATTAATTATCTTCAATAAACCTACATATATACATACATACATACACACACACACACACACACATATGTACATAAACATATATACATACATACATACTCATATATATACACATAAACATGTAAATACACACATTCACGCTTATACATACATATACACACTAGCCTCTAGGAAGCAGACATCAAGAATGATTAACATAAACTGACAGTTTGTTTCATGGTCTATGTAATAATTAAATAAATAAGCTAAACTATACTTTGGGTATGATAATATCTGTTTTTAAGGTCAAAAGCACATAGGACTAAATAACTTGAAGATTGACAGTGAAGGCTTTGATGAGACTGTGTGGACACACATACTCGTCTGAGTCTTCATTCGTCGTAGACCCTAAACCGCCTTGGTGGTGTAGTGGTAGAGCGTCCGCATCGGGTGCGGGAAGTCGCGGGTTCGATCCCCCGGCCGGGTCATACCAAATACTTTAAAAATTGTAGTAATGGCTGGCCTCCTTGGCGCTCAGGGTTACGGGGTTAGCATATAACGACTGACTGGCTGTTGTCAGGATAAATGGACCAGTAGTACTGGTAACTTACCCAGGAAACGCCATGATATAACTGAAATATTGTTGAAAGAGGCGTAATAAAACAAACAATAAATAAATACGCATAGACAAAGTTACTGGGCGCGGTTCATGTGTAGTTTTATTGTTAATTATTTGTTTGTCAATAGGTCGGTTTTCTTTTTGCGGGAACCAAATTGCCTAATCAAGCCATACTCCAAGAAAGCAAACTTACCGTATTTATACCAACATCGATAGAGATCTGCATGCGCATACTTTACGCAGGTTGATCCCAATCTTCAGTGATTGCGAATATCCTCTGATTGGTTTAAAAAGAGCACTGCTCAAATATTTTTATTTTTTTTAATATAACAACGTAAAACGGGAGTCTTTTATTTTCAGATTATTTTCAATGATTGGAGCGTATATAGTATTTGGAATGGCATTCCAGGTATTTGTAAATAAAGCTTCAGGAAAGGAAATCTGTCCGAACCATTCATTCTGGTGTAGTCTACCAGGAATCCGAGTAAGTATATTATTTACTGGTATATCGATCTATCTCGGTATTGTAATTATCGAATTGAATTTTGTCGATAATGAAATTTAGTATATGCCTGTACATTCTCCGGTGTAAATACATGCAGATTGACATGCGCAGTTCTGACACGACGGATTAAAATTCCGTATCCACACCCGGTGAAAAAAACAAGATTGTGACGTCAGACAGTGCGCGGACTACTTTAAGCGAGGTTCCCGTTTTGAATCAGCGCTACGTAGTAATTTATGCAGACAACCAGCACTATTTAGGACATTTGTTTCTATTGTATGTATCGAAAACCTATAGCGTCGAATTTAATAAAACCCGCAAATAAAGATTATGTTGTTATTTTGTCGCACAAAGCAATGGAAATTTAATTTGATAATTTTTAATATTGGTACGATATTGTTACGTATTAGCATACTTTCTAGGGGCGTGGCCTAAGTATTGTAGTAAATATTCATCCGCCATTCACTTTTCATTTCAAGATTACACAATTGTATCCCAAATAAAATTTATAGTGAATCTGTATATTTGTTAGTGTTTACGCTCTTCATAGATAGTAGGTATATAATAAAAGGAATATTACGTATGTATTCTAACCAAGCATCAAATACAGAATTTGCTTACCTCCCTTGAAGATAAGTTCGTAGTGTTGTTAATAGAAAGGCATAACCTTTTAAAAAGACATTGTGTTATCGCGCTATATATTATATCTAGTGAGCTTAGGGTAGTTTGGTATTTATACTCGTGCTTTGCCATTCGTGGAAATATTGTGGCTGAAGATCATTAGATCAAATACAATAGGATATTTCACCGAAACAAAGAAAATGTCCTCTATATTTTCAGACTATCAGCAAACCATCGAAAGACATGGGGAACCAGTATGATAGTATATAGACAGCTGTGTGAAACTTTTTTTTTTTTTTGATATTTATAATATTGGGTTTATCACTAATTATGGAACAACTTTTAAACTTTGACGTCACAAATGCTACGGCGGACAGAAATATTTTAATTCGGTTTAGAAGTAAAAACAAAGGTAACTTTGTTTTTACATTCTTATCAAGAGCAATTATTGCTGTTTGACCATGCAAATATGACGTCAAAAGTCACGTGGTATACACACACTGGGGAAAGTAAACAGTCTCGCCAGAGTCGTTGCTGGCTGTATGAATGTGGTTTATGCGCTCAGTGCAAATTTAACTGTCGCAGTTTCGTTCAACTCATAGAATGATTACCTGACCTTGATATGTTTTTATCGTGCGATAATTCAATTTACACTGACTTTTTGTTCTCTGAGAATATTCATGCACTACTTTAGCCTCGGTTACAATAAGACATGTACATTCGTACGGATCTAATTACGCCATTAGAAGTGTCTCGTCCATTTCTGCTTGTCTTGCATGTGTAAAGTAACGTTAATTTGTTTAATTATATTACTGCATTTTTCCGGTGCAGATAAATGCAGTTGGTTATTCGCAGTTCAAACTCGACGGTTTAAAATTCCGTATTTGACAGGTACTAAATATTATAAGTTATTGTATCTGCATAGGAAAAAACTGTGCATTCAACTGAGTTGCCCGAGCATGCGAGAGCAGAACTTCGCCGAAAGAACGAGTCCCAACACAACAGTTTCCCATAATCATGCAATAACCTTTTTATTGTATAATTTGATATTGACTATTTTTAAAATGTGTCGTTTTGTGTGTTTTAAACACTTAATTATAAAGAAAAATTAACAATTGTTTTTATTCTTTTTGATAAATAAACATAAACGATTTATCGCGCAATTTTAGTCCCTGCAATGGTTTTTAGGGTCGTTGATAATATAAATTTACGAACCGCCATTTTTGTGCCCCATTTGGTTTCGACTTGAAATGTAAGCGTCGACAAAATAATGTGTAATGCTTTTTCTAACAGTGTATTTCATAATGAACTCGTGTACTATCTTATTCGGGTATAAACGCCTGGATATTTGTGTTCTTTATTACGATTCAGATGCCACTTTTGACCTCACAGTGTATTCAGTAAAGAGAACACACATCTTCTATTCTGCGTTCATAAACTGCACATCAGAACCCCTACCTTTAAAACAATTATTTGCACATTCATCCTAGCAGTTACTAAATACCATTTGATTGTGTTCGTCATGTTTTGAGATAAACTTATATATAGATCATGTCATTGAAAACACGTCATATATTACGTCAGGAACTGTATTTACAGTTTACACGCATGGAAATGCTATAAATAGACTGGATTGGGTTGTGTGTACGTCTTCTGATTTTTCATAGCGTTGCATGTACAAGGGATTTACCAAACATTGTTAGCTGGTCTCTTAACTCATAGTTTGGATGGGAGCAATTTGTAACGTTACTGTATGGAAATAGTTCCGTCCCTCCTTAGGTGTGCAATATCAACCCGTGCAATATCGACGGATACTGCATCCTTTTTCCAAACGGAAAATAGAAGGAAAAATATCAATGTATACAATAAACCCTATATATATATGTGTGATTAACGGATTAAATATCGGGTCTTCAGATTGCCTTTGTTAAAATATCTTTTAAAGAATCATATCGAATTTAAAACGTGGCTTATGTTTTCATAAAGCAACGTGAATATTTCCAATCATTTGAACTGTTTAGATACCAATCTCAGCAAAACCAAGATTGATCTTTTCATCAGTCAATCAAATTGTCCGCTACGAAATCTTAAGGTTCAGACAGTACAGGGGAGATAACCCATATTAGTAAACCATACTAATAAACCAGATAAACGTGGTGATAGTCGAGCGTTGTACGGATCGTACGATTTCAATTGTTAGACATAACATCATGTCAGTTGCACATAATTACATGTAAGTCAAATATGATAACATGTAAGTTGGACGTGAGAACATGTCAGTCAGACATACTAACAAGTAAACTGATAACCTGTCAGTTACACATAATACATGTAACATGGCATATCACCAGACAGCTGTGCCGTTCAATAATCCTGACACTAATGTGTCAGTTGTAAGTCGTAAGTTGTAAGTCAATTCTCGCAATCTTGGGAAGAAGGAAGATGGGAGGAAGTAAAAACGGTTCTTAATAACAAACATGCAGCGGCATCTTATTTGCACCAAGGAAGTTCCCTAATCCAGCGGACGTAAGTTAAATATCTCTCCGCTTAACCATCATAGTATTATGATTGAGCCTCATTACACAACACGTGACCTTCAGAGTTTTCTAGTGATAAAGCCTTCATTCGGATCAGTAATATAGTATATCATATGGTTTTTACATTGTGATACTACCTTCTTGTGTTCAATGTGGTAGCTCACGGTTTGTAACTGTTTGTATCAGACGCGAAAAAGCTTTAATTTGATTCGTGGGTTGGCTACCGATTGCCTGCTATACATTTTCATTGAAGGCTGTGCTTGTCACTTCGTCTCGTCAAATAGCTGTATAGCTGGGTGCGAGTGTAAACAAAACCAAAGGATAAACAGTTAGGGCAAAAGCTATCTAATCAGTGAACCACATTGGTTATCTAGTAGTAGAGCAGACGCATCGGGTGCGGGAGGTTCCGGTTTCGTCCGGGTTTTCAAAAGACTTTAAAAGTGGTAGTAAATGCTTTCTGACCTTGGCACTCAGAAAAATTGACCAGTAGTACTGGTAGCTTACCCAGGTAACGCCTTGATATAACGAAACATTGTTGAAAGTGGCGTCAAGCATATTACACAATCTAATCAGTGAGTATTATAAGATAACTCGACTATGTGTACCCGGTTATCAGTGTTCCTTATGACAGCCATGTGACTGACGAGGGGTGATCTACAACCGTATGTATACGGCGGCCAATTCAAAGTGACCGTCTAATGATTACGGAATACACTGCTGGCTGGAATTTCCGTTTCACAATTTTTACAAAGCTAAAACTGTGTAAAATAATTATGCCAACAGGATAGCGCATATGATTATACCTGACTCCATATGGTTATGACCGGTACACAGCATACTGGTATATATCCCTACTGCAACCTTATGAATTTGCTAATATAATAAATATTATCCTGTCACGTCTAGCAATTTCGACCCGATAACAGGGTGCCGTATATTTCTTTTGATCTACGTCAGTTGGTCACGTGATAAGCTGGCGGACACCTGCTAGCCGGGACTACATTTTTTTTAGCAAGCGTCGCTGTAAATTCCAACTTCAATCGATAAAAACAGCAAATATCGTCGATAAATTGACAGCGATTTCAGTCTTCGGCTCACCCGATAAATTACTCCGCCTTGCCAGATAAACTTTCTCAATCCACGGCACCAACCTATTATTCTCTATGTTCATCTATTGCATAACACATTTTAAGATGTTTCGTTTGTTGAAAGAGCCAGCAAATAAGATTCAAACGAAGTATATTGTGACAAAATCGAAAATTGTAGCCCTATTTGTTATACGCCAACAAACCTTAAAATATTTCACTGTTTATTGAACGCCCTTAGCCCAGGTAAATTGCAGAATTGTTCCTAGTTTTCAGAGCATTTATTTTCGATTTTAAGCCACCTTCCCAACTTCACGATCTTCTTCCCGAACGACGCCGACCTGAAGATCGTGGAGCGTCCTGGGATGATCGGTGAGGTGGTCGGGGTTGATCTCTATCACTCGGAAAGTGTCGGGGTGTGTCTTTCAACAAATGTCCACGACTTACCCCGACCAAAATGAAGTCGTGGAAATTCGTAACAAAGTCATTTTGAGGTCGGGACAAGTCGAGGCAAGTCGGGACAGGTCGGAAAAGGTCTTATGCTAGGTTCCCACTGTCTTTCGACCCGTTACGAACGCCACGATTGTGGTCGCGATGTCTTTCACGATGAGGATTGAGGGTCATCACGATTTGAATAACGATTGGACCCCGATGGATATATATACCGCCCGACTGACCATGAACGTCATTGTTTCTTGAACTTCTACAGAATGAACACTACAACCCACAACCATTGATGATGGCAGGAGTTGATGATGATGACAACGTGATATTTGCAGTATTAACTGTATGCTTATATTATCGCCAGAGAGGATGTAGGTGAGCAGCAGCCAAACCAGCCACAACTCCAACCACAAAGGGCCAGCTACAGTAAGGCAGTTATGGGTGCGATCATGGCTTACAGAGGAGAGGAGACAACAGCTTGGCCAGTTCTCCAGCCTTCTAGACACCCAATTGTGGCTGGAAGATCCAGTAGCTTTAAAACCACACAAGGTTAACACCACATCTCTTTCCCTTCCTGCGTCTGGTACCCTTGGGTGGCATCACCCAAACGCTCCAAAAATTACTAGCAAAAGCAAGTTAAAGAATTGCTCTTTTTAAGTGCAGATAGCTGAATGAGGCGCATACAATCTTGTCCGGTACATATATATATGGGCGCGAGAACTCGTTACACATCGTGAACGTCCATGAAAAAGCGTGACTTCTCGTTTTTACTCTCATTTACTCGCATCTAATCGTATCAACTCGTATCTGCTCATGAGTCATTTGTGTCAGGTCCTAGTCAATGTTACCCGACAGAGCGTCACAGATCGTGACAGATCGTGGGAGATCGCAGCATATCTCATCATAGCGTTGTGTTTGTCTTGTCTAAGGTCTTGATCCCGATCTCCACGACTTGGAAGCACGATTAAATGCGATATGTCGCGCCTTGTTACGATCCGATATGATCTGATGCGATGATCACGATTGACAATTAATCTTTTTGATCGTAGAAATGTTTAAAACCGTCAAAAACTTTCCTACGATCAACACGATTTTCACGACTGACCTAAAGATCTGATAATATCTGATACGATCATCACGATTATACCACGATTAAGAGCACGATTTCAATCGTGCTGCGAATCGTGATAGTGGTAACCTAGCATTAGTGATTGATTGATTGATTGATTGATTGATTGATTGATTGATTGATTGATTGATTGATTGGAGATAAACGCCGTTTTGAACAATTTCTCAGTTATATCTCGGCGACCAGTTCACCTACTCATTCATTTCCTGGTTTTCTCACACCAGTACTCCACACAACAATCTTCCCAAGCAACTGGCTGCTTTTCCACATAGACTTAGCCCATTGGTGGAAGACGAATGACGCATGTCGCATTGACTTTTGTCAATTGTCGGAAAGAAAGTTGGCCGAGCCGGGATTCGAACTCACAACCCCTGGATTGGCAGCCCGCGTCGCTACCGACTGAGCTACCGGGGCTCGGCCCTAGCATTAGTGAAGTCGTGAAGGACTACGTGGCAAATTATCACCAAGACTCGACAAGACCTCTTTCCGATCTTAACAGTACTGCGCTACAATCGTGCCTAGACCTTCTACGTCATATATACATGTAATGGAAATGAGTGTGATCAGGTGTGATTGCGCAAAAGTGCAAGCAGATTTCACTTTGCACCATACCATCTAAAAAAGGGACCAAGAAACGTTTGATTGTTAAGATCAACCTTATTAAAAAGACATATCCCCTCCTCGTAAAATACATGGAGTCATCATAAGGGCAGCACCAGGCATCCATGAAAGCACCATCTAGAGAGGTTTCCTCAAAAATGGATCGTCATCCCATGAAAGATGCTTCAGCATCAGGAACACGAACCATTCCTTTCAGTCCTTCACCACTCGAGGAGCCCTATGCAATCTGACTATGTACGCAGACGAAATTTATCATCTCCAACAATAGCATATGGAATATGCTGATCATCATGTGGTAGTGGTTGAGCCACACCCGTAGTACCTTGATTCAAAGCTTTATAGAAGTTACACTCTTTGAATAACTCCCCATTTGAGGTGAGCAGTCTCCGTTGGCTAAAATGTCAACAAACAAAAACTCGTAAGCAGAATCTGCAAGGGCTATCAGGACGATACTGTTAAATCCCTTGTAGTTGAAATAGTACCTGGAAAAAGAATAGCAATGTTTTTCCCACCAATGGTTCCTAGGATACCATGAAAGTTCCAGTGCTTGGACAACTACTAGACAACCTCTTTCCGCACATCTGGTGTTTTGAGACATTCAACAGTATATTGGCCATACTCAGCAAGAATTGCATGACAAGTCTCTGCATTTTGTTTTATGTGTGACTCGAAAGTCACACTGTAGTGATTTGGTAAGAGCTTCAGGTAGCTGCTATTTAGCGTAATGGTATAGCAATATAGGGCCCGGTTCCAGTAACTTGCGGTAGAAGGTTTTATTGTATCTGAAGGCGAGGATCCAAACAATTAACGAGCTCAAGGTAGATCGCTGCTTGTACACGAAGGTAGTCCTTATACTCTCTCAGATCATTCCTCTGTTCAGTTCGAGCTACTTGTATATTGTCAACTAGCACAGACCTAACGACTGTCCCGTTAGGTAAATCTGAACGATTCCTGAACGGATGTTTTGGCCCGGACGTTTCGTCCCAGGACTTTCTGGCCTGGACATTTTGGCCAGCCATATTTTTGAGATAGGATATTTTGGCCAAATCATTATTTTCCCTGCTATAACTCTACTAATATTAGGAACTTATTAAGAATAAGAAAACTATTAAGTATAAGAACATTATATTAATAATATGTATAATGTAAATGTATTGTCAAACATTTTTAATCCAAACTACAATGTTGTTATTTAATTAACAGTTTATTGCAAACATATTACCTTTTCTGACACATTTGTATCAAGCAAACAACAACAATTTCATTTTTGTACAGTTTTTTTTTTAATGTGATAATTGATGAAGTTATAATTTAGCACTCATTATTCTGATAGTCATTAACTACAAGGTACTACAAGGTAAAGAAGATCAAAGACCATTATCTTAATTTGAATAACTCAGTGTTGCTGTTATGAGAATATAAACAGTTTTACAAAATTAATCATTTCATAACCATTTTCTCTTTAAATAAAACATGAAAACACTTCATATTTTAGATAAAGAGATACATTGATAATAAAATATTAAATAAAATAAAAAAAAATTGTTATAACTAGCTGTTAAACCTGTCTGCCCAAAATATCCTATTTGATAAGAATGGCTGGACATCCGGGCCAAAACATCCGTTAGCCAAATCGTCCTACAACTATCACGATCAGCAGCGGTAAATAGATCTTTGTGCCCGGAACTGAAGGTTAAGCAATCTATTACTTCTGTAACAACCCACGCTACTTAAGCCCGTCCATGAGAATAGATACATGTTGACATATCTGATCAGTGTTGGTTTATAATCAGTATGTCTATCTGTTCTGTCTTATCAGAATCTACATAGCTTGACCGAAATTTGTAAAAGCAAGATTGTGTAAGTAACATGTAAACGGTGTAGATCTCTGTCATAGTGTGAGTTGCAAAGGCTTATCTGGATCTGCACTGTCCATTTTCACATTTTCACACGGACTAGCTTTTAGTGTGTACATAGAAATGTGCTTTCATTCTGAATTCAAATTTTGAAACTTTAAAGTCGTTTGCTTTCAGACCAATTTATACAGTATATATTGTGATATTAGTTTAATAATACCATCAATACTAATTCAATGATGAAGGATTATTGCACTGTGGGTTTGTTTATTTTCTGTATGTTAGTTGGGTCGTGCCATGGACAGCTAGGAGAGTGTACCAAGATGGGCCGGTGCTCGTGTACTTACGAGGATGGGGTCGTAGTGGATTTGACAGCCGTTGCGAAAACGGACGGAACACCCGAGTAAGTAGTGGTCTTAACCCCTTTTGTCATACAGACGTATTTTGACGCTTCTGCAGCAGACGACATTGGCTGATTTGGCTAGCACATAAGTTGGTACTATGGTTGTTGCATAGTTGATTCAAGCTGTGTTAAACATTTTCTTTAGTTTGAGTTTGAATGTCTATGTCATGTATTCTTTCGGATAATCGTCATTGTGTTCAGGGTATTTTATCTGCCACCATTAAAAGTCGGAAAGTTCTGCTTGTTATCGTGTTCGTTAGAATGATGCTTTACGTCACTTTTCAATGGTTTGTTAGATAGTTTACGGCGTTTTATTTGATCAATTATCGATCAAGTACCGACATGTATAGGCTTACGATGATACACCCAACCAATAAATCATGCATAGGGTATAAACATTGCGTACAGATAATCATCTAATCAAGTTTTCCCCCTTTGTAGACGAATCCAATGCCAGTTCTTCCTAAAGTCGCTTGCTTTTGAAATATACACGGGAAAAAAATCGGTCATTGCGGATATTAAATCTTCGCTTTTTGTGGCGATTGGTTTGACAATCGCCACAATGCTAACAGAAAAAACAACAACGAAAAATATTTACATAGTCGGTTTTGAACAATCGGTTGATATTTTTTTTCCTTACTGCAAACTAATTTACTCACATCCGTTATAGTTCCATCATTGATGCAGAGACGTGATTAATAATAATTATGTCAGTGCTACTTTGGTACCGGATTGTTACTAATATTTGAGTTTTATCGAGACATTATCTACATAGAGTTAAAATATGTAAATATTATCTTCGTCATGATTTGGCAGATAATAAATATCATTGCGCGTTCTGCCTTGCAAATAACGGCAACTCTGATGATACTCAAATCTGGAAATTCCAAAAGGTTCTATAAATAGCTCGCGAGACCAAAAACCAGAAGAGCTTGTAAATCTCAATATTATAAACGCTTTATTTTGTAGTTGTTTAAATATATGAAAGCGTCTAGATGATAAGACTGGTTTACAAAGGTTTAAAGGACACACGATGTCAGTGTGTACACACGTTATGTATACACGTCTGCACGTTCTAGAGTCAATTAGCAATCAATGCTGACAGTGTAGCCTAATTTAGTTTGGAGATCGAGCATTATAATATATGCCTATATTTTTATAAATTGAATAGTTTGGCAAATAGTGAAATTGTGCTTTTGGAGCATGTTTTATGTTTGTTTTTGCACTCACATTATTCGAAGCAGTTTAACAACCTCAGAGACATATAAATACACTGTGTTTATATGTCTCTGACAACCCTCAATCATTGAAACCTTTCTTGATAATTTAGTCATTTCTAAAGTGTAAAATATATTTTATCTTAATATGGCCTAACGACCTGGTGATAAACATGTGATTACCCGAACAATTTAGATTACAAATAGCCATTCTAATAAGCTAAAACGGTAGTCTATCGAATACCAACTAGATTTTTCATAACTTTGGAATGGCCTAATTTTGAACACATCATGACCAATTTCAGAACGTAACTAAATAATCACCAAGACAACTTTCTGGCAAACTAACATTATTATACTGTCTAAAGATGCAGGGTTGATACATTCTCAAATATACCCGCACCAGAGTCATCGCAAGCCCTACACCGATATACTGCTTGTTACTTTGCAGGATTTTCCATACGATCGCCACTACAGTGCCATTGGCGCTTTGATTTTAAATGTCGTCTGATGCAATTACATCAAATGTCGTCCATCGGTGAAGGAAATGAGTTAACACGAGTATTTCTGGAGTGGTATTCATATGTATCAGGGAAAGGGTACATATAAGCCGTTCCACGTGAAAACCAACATTATGGACAATCCGCGCAGGCTATACCGGGCCGACACATTCTCCATTGTGATCAATTTGATTTCAGGTCGATCTTGGTCGATACTTTACACTGAGTCAACAATGTTGGTTTTCTCGATGAACGGCTCATATAATAAATCCTTTCATTTTGACAATCTGACATATCAATTTGATTTCAGGTGGGTAAACACGAGTAATTCTGAAAGAGAACTGTTCTCCAGGAATACCTGTTATAACTTCAACTACACCTACAGAAAACTAGCATTATTGACTCTGCGTAATGTATCGACCTGGATCAGCCTGCGCAGTCCGCGCAGGCTAATCCGGGCCGACACATTCCGTCTCAGAGGGATATCTCTATAGTGGAATGATTCATGAAACGGAAAAGCCACAGAAGGCAAAGAGTGTCTGTCCGGGTTAGCCTGCGTGGACTGCGCGGTCTGATCTGGGTCGATCTTTTACGTTTTCACAATATTGGTTTTCTAGCGGAACGGCTCATATGATAATTCTTTTCATTTTGACCATGTGACATATCAATTGGATTTCAGGTGAGAAAACGCGAGTAATTCTGATGGAGAACTGTTTTCCTGGAATCCCTGTTATAACTTCAACTTCACCTACAGAAACGACTCGGATTGTGTGGATGTCGCCGTGAGTTCGTCTGTCCATCTGTATATTTGTGTGTTCTTCATTTCGACAATTCACTAATTCATAATAAACGAACCAGTACAAGGTTAGGAAATGTGCATTGTCCGAGGACACCCCACCATGACCGGCGGGCCTGGTATCGAATCCGGGACACCCGGTTCGAAATCCCCTACGCCATCTGCTCTACTCGGCTAAAGCGGATCCTTACTTGTAACAGAGAATGTTCACGTAAACAAACTATATGATAGTGTATAGATAGTTACATCTCTTACGTCTGTCCTTTTATTCAAGGTTCTATATTACGTTCCTCTCTAAGACCTGTCTACATTACTGCTCGATTCCTTGTCAACCTTTCAACTCAACCCTTTCCATTATATAGACGTGTTGAGACGCATATGCAGCAAAATGCTTCTGAAAAAATAATGGTAAAAGGGGCAATTGCTCATAAAGAGTACTTTTGGACATATGTATCAGATAGTATGTGTATTGAAGACGGATATGGATTATCAAAATGGGTTGGTTGGTTTATCGAAAATCAACAAATCGGTGTAGTTGACTAACAAGAGGTTAATCTTAGTGTATCATTTGTAACCAGTTGAAATGTCATCAGTTTCGCAGTCTCATTATCTTAACCCTTTCCCTCATAAAGACGCTTTCTGACGCCTCTGCAGCAGACGGCTTTTTGAAAACATAGTGGCAAAAGAAGAAATTGCACAAAACTTGCAATTTCTCCTTTTGTCACAATGTTTTCCACTTTTAGTCATAGGTTATCCATTCAATTATGGAGATTTTCTATTTTTTGACAAAATATGTTCAAAGTCGTCTGCTGCAGAATTGTCGTATGGGGGAAATGGTTAACTATGTCATGTTCTATACTTATCTAAACATCGTATGCGTATATTATATATAGTTCTTTTGTATGGTGTTTTTACGCCACATCCAACACGTGTTCGACTATTTCGTAGCGTTTCCAAGGTAAGTTATCAGTACAGCTTGTTCCTGTATAGGTCACAATACACCAAATAAATTCCTTCTTTGTTTACATGTAAATCAACCAGCTTCAACCCTCGTTTGTCACACTTTCTAAGCGTTTCTCAGTTAGAACACCATATATCATTGAAAAGAGATACTTCTTACCTTTAAAACAATCCATAGAAAATATTGGGTCATGCATTATGCAAGAAAGAACTCGCGAACTCGCTCTGTGAAGATGAGGACCGTCCTTTTTACCACAGTCCAGCTAGGCTGAAACTGGGTTTACACATACTCTACTTTCACTTTCACACAAGGTCAAAATACCTAAAATGACCAAATCAAACAGTTCCAGTTCATCCTCTACATATTTACAAAGAATTTACACCCATTGTCACATATCCAATGCAGTCTGGGCCAGATGTACAACCATTTCTAGGCAAACAAAGTTTTGTTTACGCACTACTGTGCTGTAGATCAAAGGGGCCCGCGGATGTATTTAGCGTAATTTGACCTATACAGTCACCACGAGTTAGTCGTATTGCTAACACAACCAAATACAAGAGAAAGTTGATGCAAGGCATCAATGTCGCCGGAAAAGACTGCATTGATTTTTTTATGTATTCTTGACTTTCCTTAGTCTATTCAAACATTAGGAACGTAGTAATGAAAACATTTGCTTATAAATTTTATATACATACCTATACATTAGGGTATCTATAAAAAATTAACGAAATGTGTACACATTTATCTGGCTTAAATTTAATTTTGCTGTTGTTACTTATTTAAATAATAGTATTCATTCATATAATTTCAATGTTTGTCAATCTTATTCGAATCACAAGGTAAATATCCTGGTATTGCTTTAAAGGGAGGTAATTTGAAGAAAACAAATGTCTTCAAAAGGAGAAATATATCAGCATTACCGTCTACAGTTTAAATTGTTCTATTGTTTGTGGATTTAAAAATGTTCTTTTTTTCTTATTTCTACATTGCGGCTTCTCTTTGACGCTTTGCGTCAAACATTCGTCTTGTACTTGTCTAAAATAAAATAATATCACTCGCTTTTTCATATCGAAATGCGCATGCGCGAAAATCGATGTTAAAGGTCACGAAACTACACAACAGAATAGGGTCTATATTTAGCTTAGAAACAGTTCCTACTTTAGATATTCATGGATTAACATTATTAAATGAATTCTACACAAATCAAGACACCTCTTTGAACATGAAAACAACATTTAGTAAGTTAAAATTGCTATTAAAAGGAGAATCCGAAATTGACCTCAATGATGACACATAAGAGTCTGCATTAGGGGGTGTTGGTTCACGTCTTGAAGGGACCACTTTTGTCTTCGTAAATAAGACAAAAAACTTAAATGCGAGTGAAATAAAAAAAACTGCAAACATTAAAAAATCGGAATATTTATTTCATTTTAGATGTGTCATTTATTAGTGTTCGTAAACAACCACAATTGTAATATGTTCAAATCATCTAGATTTGTTTCTTTCTAATAATAAGCCGCCCTCCCATGTGATTTCCGAAAAGCTATTAAAAATAGAAGTCGCGGGCTTCTGCCCGGCGACTAATTAGCGCCAATGAACGATAACTACCATTGTTTAAAGTATCTGGGATGACTCGACCGGGTTACTGAAACCGTGACCTCCCACACGAGACAGACGCTCTACCACTACACCACCGAACAAAGTAGTCAAAGATTTTACTGCACATTCATGAAGTCTTGTCTTAATTCGTAAATATACCCGATCCCCAACGCTCTGTGAACGGAGTTTGATGTAATATACAATCTGTTTACAAATCAGAATGATCCCTAACGATGTGTGAACGTAGTTAGAAGTAATATACAATTGGTTTACATATCCGAATGAAAGACCTTACGCTATGCGAACGGAGTTAGATGTAATATACAATCGGTTTACATATCCGAATGAAAGGCCTTACGCTATGCGAACGGAGTTAGATGTAATATACAATCGGTTTACAGATCCGAATGAAAAGCCTTACGCTATGCGAAAGGAGTTAGATGTAATATACAATCGGTTTACATATCCAAATGAAAAGCCTTACGCTATGCGAACGGAGTCAGATGTAATATACAATTGGTTTACAGATCCGAATGAAAGGCCGTACGCTATGCGAACGTAGTTAGATGTAAAATACAATCTGTTTACAGATCCGAATGATCCCTATCACAAAGGGAAAGGAGTACAATGTTATATAAAATATCTGATTACATATCCGAATTGTCCGTAATGCTATGCAAAAGGAGTTACTTGAATATACAATCGGTTTTCAGCTCCAAATGATCCCTAACGCTATGTGAATGTAGTTAGATGTAATATATAATATGTTTACAGATCCGAATGATCCCTTACACAATGCAAAAGGACATAAAGATTAACATGTAATATCGGATATCTGTTTACAGATCCGAATTGTCCGTAACGCTATACCAAACGAGTTACATGTAATGTACGGTTTATTTACAGTGATCCGAATGTATAATATATGATATATTTGAAGGTCTGCATGCCTCTTAAAGCTATGCCAAACTAAACGATTTATTCACAGATCTGCATGATTCGTAACAGTATACCAATGGAATTGATTTACGACCTAGGATCAGAAGAGACCGGTTTCTTCAGCGTAGACGTAAACAAAACCCTGAAATTGACATACACCGCCGACAAAGGGGACTTTAAAAGGTTAATAAAAATGATTTACATCGCGTAAAACTTTTTTTTTTTAAATATATTTACAACTCTAAAAAACATTAACACTTTCTGCAGTTTTGTAAAAGAAACATTAAGGTTAATTGAACAATCTCCCTTTGTTAAATGACTATATAACCGAGTGCGAGTGTTGATAACTCCAGGAAACGAACGACACATTTTAACTTTTGCATTTCTGAACACTGTAGATTCAGATCAGCATTTATACCTTCTCCAACTTATCAGAATCTACACAACTTGACAGAAGCTGATATCGTTATGTCTAAACTGTGTATATATAGATTAGACTGTACGTATGCACCGACTGATCCGGATCTTCACTGTTTATAAAAGCCAACCTTTACTTTTATTAATTGACAGGCTCATATAACAAAGTATGAGACGTCCTCTGGAACAAATACAACTTGGGCTCATTATATTTTCAAATCAGCGTCTGTCTGTCTGTATCTAAGTGTCCAATATTAGGATATTTGTGACATAGACTTTTGTTTTTTTCTAAGCACAAGCCTAATCAATTTTTAACTCTTCCATCTTTGTTTATAGACAAGCCGTCATCACGTTACAATGTATGCCGGCCTCGGTATTTCATATCTTCCATCTTTGTTTATAGACAAGCCGTCATCACGTTACAATGTATGCCGGCCTCGGTATTTCATATCTTCCATCTTTGATTATAGACAAGCCGTCATCACGTTACAATGTATGCCGGCCTCGGTGTTTGATTTCTTTGTGGCCGGTGGAGAGACGGACATCGGCAATGACACCATCGTATATGTAAGTATCGCAGTTTTAATTCTTTCCCACATATGACAAATCTGCCGCAGACGACATCGAAAACGTCTGGTTAAAGTATGAAAACCCTCTATAAATGAAAGTTAAATCAATGAATAGATTTGAAAACATTGTGACAAAACCGGAAATTGCTCATCTTTTTTGTCCACAATGTTTTCAAAAATCGTCCGTGTCAAATACGTCAAACGGCGTCTTTAAGAGGGAAAGGGTTAAATATACCGCGGTACCCACCTTTAAATAACATCTATCTATGCTTTTACGAGGGGTAATTCCGAGATTCGTTGACAAATTGAATCAAGTTACAATAAAAAACAGAATTCACATTTTATCATTTCGAAATTAAAATCGATGTTTTTAAAGATTTCCATATTTGTTTAAATGATGTTTTCAGAGTTGTTAGATTAAGATTTATTAACGAGGGAAATGTTAAAAAAATACTGCCACTCGTTAACTTTAGGAGAAAACAAATCGTTTCCGATATCAAGTTAATTACATTGATATATTTATAGTTGTAGAGACCAGATACATTAGTATAACGTATAAGCATGTAGTTTCAATTGGGCCTTTTCATCTTGTTGTCACTATATATTTATTTAATGATTTCTTATATGTTTTCTATACTGGTTCAAGGTTGGTCCATTGGTTGGTTTCGTTTCTCTTTTTCCTGTCCGGTGAAGATTCCTGATTTGTTGTCCTTGAGCATTTCTTCTTTGGTGATAACCATCATATGGTGTAATGCTAAATTAATTGAGACGTGCCAATGGTTCCTGCCGATACCGCTACTTTGTTCCTGATAGTGTTGGCAATGTAGCTGGATAAAAAACACACTAGCATGAACCGTGGTTGGTATTACGGATGAATAAAACTAAAAGAATTGTAAAATATTCCATTGGTCAACTTTCTGTTACCATTTTGAATATGAACTGCAAACGATGTACAGTGTATGGAACCAAGCACTAATATTCAATCTATATTATTTGTCTGCGAATGTTTACAAAGTCCCTTGTACATCATGCCCACTCATGTATCGAGATGTTGCAATAACTACTACATATGTTTTATTAGACTACAAATAGAAGATGTATTGAGTGTTTGGTGCTTTATACCACTTTCAACTAGTGTTCAGTTATATCACGGCGTTTCCTGGGTAAGTTACCAGTACTACTGGTCGATTTATCCTGAAACCAGCCAGTCAGACATATTGCTAACTACGCAACTCTGAGCGCCTAGGAGCGCAAGCATAACTACCATTTTAAAAGTCTTTGATATGACCAGACCGGGGATCAAATCCACGACCTCCCGAACCACCGAGGTGGACGATCTACCACTACATATCTGCACCTACTGGTTTCACCGGACACCCAAAAAACTGTTTGTGTGAGCGCTTAGTATTTCACGCCGATTTTAACAGTAAATAATTCAATTGGATCACGGCGTTTCTTAGGTTAATCACCAGAAATACTGGTATTATTTATTGCGACACCGACGTTTCAATTGTGAACATGGCACAACGCGAATAAATTAATTATACACTGGTTATTGGGTGCTATTCTAAAGATCAGTCGTGTGTTTCTTGTACGCCTTTTTTGTGATTTGAGTAGTAAATACAACAGACAAATTTGTAAAGAATTTGTTTATAAAATGTAAGTATATCCAATCTAAATATTTTCAGGAAATGACGTTTGCAAGTAAACACGCATGCGCATATGCACCTGTCATAAATACGACAGCTGCTACAATTATCCCTACGAGTATGTCTACGAGTATCCCTACGAGTGTCCATACGAGTACCACCACTAATATCACCACTCGTATCCCTACGAGTAGCCATACGAGTGTCAATACGAGTACCACCACTAATATCCCTACGAGTATCCCTACGAGTGTCAATACGAGTACCACCACTAATATCACCACTAGTATCCATACGAGTATCCCTACAAGTAACCCTACGAGTATCCCTACGAGTGTCAATTCGAGTATACCTACGAGTAGCCCTACGAGTACGCCTAAGAGTATCCCCTTGATTGGGACTGCGCCAGGATTAAATGCAGGAGAAATATTTGCTATTGTGTAAGTTGAAATGGATTATGGAACTATGAAGAAATGATTGTTCGATTGGTTTGAGTTTAACAATATCCCTCTTAAATCACGGAAGCGAGTACACCTAAGGAGTGTTTCATGACTTTCTCGTGCCAGTACCCAAAACATTCTTCACAGGCAACTGGCTACTTATCATCATATACGTATCAATCCATTTGTCGAATGACGTTAGTCAAAATGTATTTTGGCAAAAATCGAAAGAAATGAATGTCCGAGCCGAGGTTGGAACTCACGAGTTACTATGAATTACGTATGACATTTCAATGTCTTAAACTAGTGATCAGCGGTAGATTATGAAACCGTTTATAACACAAACTATATATTAAAACATTATTTTGGTTAGTTAATGCAAATTTTAGATATAATATTTACAAATATACATATTTATGCACAGTTAAACAGTGATATATAGGCGAAAGGGTCTGGCCATAAGTTTTCTCCACTTTAGAAAGGCTCCATTCAACCCGTATTCAATCCCTTAAATTTGACGTGCAATAATTTAATGTCTTCTATTTCAGTAGATGTATATGTGTGAAGCATGTTTTATATGTTTAAGACATTTTCCCTTCCAGTTTGATAAAGATCAACATGTGCATACTTTACGCAGGTTGATCTGAATCGTCATTGCTTGCGAAATCCGTCCGTTTGATTTGAAAAGAAAACTGCTCAATTAGCTTTGTTTTCAGATTATTTTCACTGATCGGAGCGTATATTGTATTCGGAATGGTATTCCAGGTCTTCGTAAATAAAGCTACTGGTAAAGAAGTTTGCCCGAACCATTCATTCTGGTGTAATCTACCAGTTATCTGGGTACGTATATATACTAGTATATCGAGATATCTCCTTATTGACATTATAGAATTGAATTTATAGAATTGAATTTTGTCAATAAAGAATTGTATTCTCTTTTTTCTAATTGGGGTTTCAGACCGTTTTCGACATTATTTCAGTTATATCACGGCGACAGTCCACTTATGTATGATCTATGGCTAAACAAACCAGGACTAGGCTAGGAATTGTGCCTTACCAAAGAGCACTCCACCATGACCGCAAAGCTGCGACTAGGGATCGAACACCGGGACACCCGGTTCAAAACCGCTGACGCTAACCACTCGGCCACGGCGGATTCCTCTGCACTGTATTCTAACCAAGCATCAAAGAAAGAATTTAATTACCTCCCTTGAGAACCAAATACTCTTCATAATGTTGTTGATAGAAAGACTTAACTTTAAAAATACACTAATTTTGCTTCGGTTGATTATGGCACTGTATGTTATCGAGTGAGCATGGGGTTATTTGGTATTTAAACTGGTGCTCTGCCATTCGTGGAAATATTGCGGCTGACGCCCTTTCGATTAATTTTAAAGAAAAATGACCTCTATATTTTCAGAATATCAGCGTAACATGGCATGAAAGTGGACGGAAACCAATGCTGGTTGAATAAAGTAATTTAAAGTGTGTAGCATGGAGAATCGGCAATAGCCGACCTGATGAATGAGTGGTACTCCCTAGTATATATACTGATGTGTAGCCTCTTACATCACAATGGACTTGTGTAATCTTTAAAGTTAAAACGAATACATGTCCTGATTCAAACAGCCCTGTCATAAATAAATACTGTTGACATGGGAATTTGCTCTGTCATACGAAATACTGTTCATTATTCAAATGGGTATTTACCTAAATTAAATTCACTTTTCGAAAAACTGTCTGAGTAATTGCTTATTAATTTGTCAAGAATTTCATTGTACTTATACAGAGAGTCCCACATTGATGTGACGTTTCATGTAAACCGTGTTTTGTATCTTCAGTGATATCCCTATCAACTGAGCATCTATTTTGCACTAATCCCGCAGAGTGGTCAGTATTAGCAGTTCCCACTGATACACATTGGTCAATCGGTCTGTCGTCCGATAATGCAACCACGTTTTAAACGTTCATTATTTCACACCTCCCTTTCTCATACAAAAAAAAAGAAAAGGGATTTAATGTACGTCCTGCGATTTGAGCCGGAAAATTATAACAAACGTAAGCGTGACCTGACCTGAAAGATGATTAATCCCTAAACCAAGAATAACATGTTTAAACCAAGAATAACATTTTAAACAAAGAGTTAAAATGTGAAACAAAAACATTAACAAATATAACAAATATTAAGGAGAAATATAACACACATGATTATAGTATCCTACCAGGGACACTATATGTCCCTGATCCTACGGAGCCCCTCAAGTGACATTCAATATATTGTTTTAGTATGCAAAATAAAGCAGCTAATTTGCATATTAAAAATAAGTATCGGATTTTTAAATCGTTTTTACGAAATTATAATTCGATACTTTTTTTTAATATGCAAAAAAGCCAATTTATCTGGTATTAACGAAATACTTATTTCGTAAAAACGACATACTTATTTCGTAAAAACGACATACTTATTTCGTAAAAACCAAATCAAAGTTGAATGTCAATTTAGGAGCTCCGTAGTATCCCGTATTATTTATACAATTTTATAATAAAAGAGTATCTTTTGTATTATGGTCTCCTCTGATCTGTTTATGGAATCTGCATTGTCCTTTGTTGTGGTGTTGACTGCAGCGGTTCCCCATTAGTTGGCTTAAGGAAAAAAACTAAGCATGTTTGTTGGTGAGACGGGTCAAAGGTACAGCTATATCAGCATTATTCTTTACAAACCATCGGTAATAACCTGTTTAACCTAAGTATGACCTGACATCGATAACATGTTTTGAAATTTTTATTTTTCTCAAAGCCTTATTTTCTCTAAATCGGGTATAATACCTTGAAAACTAATTTGGTGACCTAAGTATACCGTTGAATCTTAAAAGAAGCTGCATTCTTTAGCTTTTAATTTAAGGCAAGTTGCCCTTAACCTTCGAAAAATGTATTCGATGTGGCGAAAATGCTCTATTTCGTTGCGAGAAAAAATTACAATATCATCGAGATAAGCTACGCTAAATTCTGCGCAACGCTTTGGTACCTTGTTTAAAATGCTTTGAAATATCCCATCAGCAAGACTTATTCGAATAAATCAAACGGAGTGATAAAGGCAGTCTTTTCCTTATCATTCTCATTTAATGTTATTTGATGATAAGTCCAAACAGGAGAAATGTTTTGATGCATTTAACGAAGCCGAAATGTCATCAGCACGGGGTAGGGAATACGAAGTGGTCTTACATATCGCATTGAACTTTCTGAAATCAATGCCAAGATGTGTAGAGCCATACCTTTTGTCGACAAAAATACAGGGATGTGAATGTTCACTGTGAGATAACTTTAGCTTTCAAAAGATTATCCACTTTCTCTTTTAAGATGCCCCTCTCCAAAAAGGGAACGCGATACGGTCTTGATTTAATAGGTTCAGTAGTTTTGGTCTCGCGAGAGATTTGTTAAAATGAATATTTACCTAAATCAAATTCACTTTATAAAAAAAATGTCTGAGTTATTGCTAAGTAATGTGTCAAGCCTTTCATTGTACTTATGGGGACCCAAATTGATGTGACGTTTCATGTAAACCGTGTTCTGTATCTTGAGTGATATCCCTGTCAACTGAGCAAATAGTTTGCGCTAATCGCGCAGAGTGGTTAGTCTCGGCAGATCTCACTGATACACATTGGCCAATCTATCTCAGTCGTCCGAGTATGCAACCACGTTTTAAACGTATAGTGTTGTGGAGCAATTCAAAAGTAAAACCGGAATGCGACGTTTCTTAGTTAGGAATGCTAAGCTGTTTGTGATATGCAAATACGGCTCGCTGGTCATAAACCCTTCAGTAACCGACGCAACTTCATAAGAAATATCGTTGGAAATGGAGTGGTTATGTTTTAATTTAAGAGCCATTCTATATGAAGTATGATATGTGAGTTCGGTTGTTTTGCAAAGCCTGACAAGAGATGCAATACTGGCATCATCTTGCAAGGCGACATACTGATCTCGTAATATTATAACATTTAGATCAAAGTAGATTCTGCATGTGTTTGCCGCTAATAAGTCCTTTTCAAGAATGATGGTCCTAAATGAATTGTCTGCTACAATAAAAGTATGGATAATTCTTAGATTATTTATTTGAATTTCAAAATTTGCTGAGCCTAAAATTTGTATTGCATCCGCTGAAGCTGAACACAACTTAATCCCAGTCTGATTTCAGTCTTCAGATGGTTTGAGAGATTTAATTTAAACTAATTTATTTTACATCGATTGCGAAACAAGTTTTCAGCTTATATTAATCACGCTCGATGTCTACTTCCTGTGGACTTAACCAGTACTCGCGCCTTTTGTGTGTAAAAACCCCTAAGTCAGGACCCGTTTATCACGGGACTCGAACCAGGGACCTTTGGTACGAGGGGCCAACGCTCTACCTCTGCACCACTGTCTTTGAGAGATTTGAATACACGTTCATGAATGATCGAGAAACATGCACCCGAATCAAGAAGGGCACGCGTCGAAAGGTTCTGGATTCTGATAAGACAAGAATTTGGTATAGAGTTTTCTTCCCAAAAGGTATTGAAATTAAAGGAATTTTTCAATTTCTCTGTACCGCTGTCCTGATTACAGCCAGAGATTGCATAGTTTCTTTTAATACGTATAGTTGTTTTCTAATTTAGACTTCAATGGCAAATATAGTTTGCACTCTGATTTACGATGCCCGATATTCCTACAGAAAAAGCATTGTATGGGAGCTCTGAAATCTATATTCCTAGCATAGTTTTGTCGGTTATCAATTTTTGACGACTTTTTAGAGAGTTGCCTGTCATAATTGCAATTACGACTTTGTAATGCAGGCCGAGTTATGCCTTGTCCCAGGCGGCTGAATTACCTGTCATGGCGGACTTTTCTACTTGAAGAACGAAATTTAACCTTTCCTACAGTATTTACCGTTACATGTATTTGTTCTAAAAGGAGATTTTCGCGCATGTCTGATCTTATCTTACTTCTCATTTTTATAATTTGTTCATTTTCTTTAATTAGATGTCTTTTTATACTTTGTTCAGAAATTCCATCTATGAAGAAAACCTACAATTTGCTTGTCAATTAAATCTACTGCATTGTTAAAACCTACGTAACATTCTGAAATAATGCGATCTGCCAAATCTTAAATCATTTCAGAATATGTTTGCCTGATATTTTGTAGAGCCGAAAAATGAATGTGAGGATCACTTACTTCACCAAAACGGTCTGATAATGTGTTCTTGAAATGTGACCAATTTAGATCAGGGTTCTCATCAAGAAAGCGGCGTATGAAGTCAGAGGCTAATCCTTCACTAAAACTAAGAGGTTTCTTTTTAAAATTTGGAAGATTATATAGAAAAGCAATTATTTCAATAACTTTTTTACCCAGTTTTTGAATTTTAAAGAATATCCTCCAGAAACAGGTATCAAATCTAAATTAAACCTGAATAAGTCAATTGATCAATCCTGGGAAGAAGGAAGATTGGAGGAAGTAAATACAGTTCTTAAGAACAAACATGCACCGTGTCAACGACACCTTATTTGTACCAAGAAAGGTCCTTACTCCAGCGGACGTTAGTTTAATCTCTCCGCTTAACAATCATATTCATATAGGTGAGTTTAATTACACGACACCTGACCTCCGCTTTTTGTTTTTTCTAGTGATAAAGCCTTTATTTGGATCAGTACTGTAGCAGATCACAAGGTGTTTGTGATACATGTACTTCCTTCTTGTGTTTAATTGTGACAAATTTTGGTAGCTCACGTTTTGTTACGTTTCGTATCAGAGGTGTCAAAGCTTTAATTTGATTGGTGGGTTGGCTACCGATCGCCTGACATAAATTGTTATTGAATGCAGGGCTTGTCACTCCAGCTCGTCAACATGGCTATATAGCCTAGTGCGAAGATAAACAAAGCCAAAGGATGACCCGACGACCGCATATATATACATGAACGTTTAGAGGACAATCTATCAAATCAGTGAACCGCCTCGGTGGTGTAGTGGTTGAGCGGTCGCCTCGGGTACGGGAGGTCGCGGGGTCATACCAAATACTATTTTTTTTTTTAAAGTAGTAATGGCTTTCCCTACTTGGCGTTCGGGGTTGTGGGATTAGCATTACGACTGACTCATTGGTGTCAGGATAAATGAACTTGTATAACTGATTACTTACAAAGGAAACGCCCTGATATAACTGAAAAACTGTTTAAAACGTCTTAAAGCACCATATCAAATATAATCAGTGATAATTAGAAGATAACTCGACTATGTGTACCCGTTTATCAGTGTTCCATATGACAGTGTTCCATATGACAGTGTTCCGTATGACAGCCATGTGACTGACGAGGGGCGATCTACAAGTCTGTTTACTGCGGCCAATTTAAAGTGACTGGCTCATGATCACGGAGTATTATGCTGGCGAAATTACCATTACCCGAAGATCGTGCATTGTCTTGGTATGATTTAGGGGAAAGGGGTGGTCTGGGTTGATCCCTACTATCACTCGGAAAGCGTGGGGTGGGTCTTTTAAAAATGACCGCGACCTACCCCGACCAAATAACTAAATAAAAGGGGAAATTCGTAACATAGTCCTAGTGGGTTCACTATTATCACCAAGACTAGCCAAAGGTTTGCACCATGCCACATATAAAGAGGATCAAGAAACGTTGGGTGGTTAAGATCCACCTAAATAACCGATCTCAAATTGTAGTCACCATAAATGCAACATTAGGTATCCCTGAAAGCACCATCTGGAGAGGCTTCAACATCAGGAACACAGACCATTCCTTTCAATCCTTCACCACTCGAGGAGCCCTTGGCAATCTAAACCCTAATATTCGTTAGTGGTTGGTCATGCAGCGATGTAGGTAGGGCTTCATTAACGATGAACGCAGACCAATATGATCATCTCCAACAACACCATATGGAATAGGCTGATCATCATGAGGTAGTGTTTGAGCCTCGTCCGCTCTACCTTGATTCAGAGCTTTGAATAACTCCCCATGTGAGCAGCCTCCGTTTGCTCCGATGTCAACAAGCAAAACCTCGTAGGCAGAATATGCAAGGGCTATCAGGACTATCAGGGCTATCAGGGCTATCAGGGCTATCCGGGCTATCATAGTTATCAGGGCTACCAGGGCTATCAGGGCAATAGAGTTAAATCCCTAGTAGTTGAAGTAGTACCTATACAAAGAATAGCAATATTTTCCCCATCAATCATGGATCCTAGCATAACATAAAAGTATATTGGCCATACTCAGCAAGGATTGCATGACAAGTCTCTGCTGTTTGTTTCAAAAGTCGTACTGTAGTGATTTGGTAAGGGCTCAAGTAGCTGCTATTTTGCGTAATGGTATGGCAATACAAAGCCCTGGTTCAAGTGACTTGCGTTAGAATTTTCTATCATCTGTAGGCGAGTACCCAAACAATCAACAAGCTAAATGAAGATCGCTGGTTGTACACGAATGAAGTACTTATACTCTCTCATATCTCTCCTCTGTTCAGTTCGAGCTACTTGTATATTGTCAACTAACATAAACCTAACGACTGACCCGTTAGGTAAATATGAACGATTCCTGGTCTATCGCGATCAGCAGCGGTTAATGGATGACTGTTAGCGAACTGTGTTCTCAAAACTGAAGGTTTAGCAATATATTACTTCTGTAACAACCCACACTATTTAGGCCCGTCAATGAGAAAAGATACAAGTTGACATATCTGATCAGTGTTGGTTTATATCAGTCTGTCTATCTGTTATTATCAGAATCGACATAGCTTGACTGAAACTTGTAATAGAAAGATTGTGGAAGTTATATATGAACAGTGTAGATATTAATCATAGTGTGATTTGCAAAGGCTTAGCTGGATCTGCACTGACCATTTGCACATTTGCACACGTACTAGCTCAGAGTGTGTATATATAAATTTACTTTCATTCTGAATTTTAAAATTTTAAAGTCGTTTGCTTTCAGACACATTTTCAATTACAGCGTATATTGTGATATTAGTTTAATAATACCGTCAATACTAATTCAATGATGAAGGATTATTGCGCTGTGGGTTTGGTTATTTTCTGTATGTTAGTTGTGTCGTGCCATGGACAGCTTGGAGAGTGTACCAAGACGGGCCGATGTTCATGTACTTACGAGGATGGGGTCGTAGTGGATTTGACAGGCGTGGCGAAAACGGACGGAACACCCGAGTAAGTAGATTTAACACTTTTCATCATACAGACGCATTTTGACGCTACTGCAGCAGACGACTTTTGAAAACATTGGCTGATTTTGGTACATGTAGCACATACTTTGGGGCTATTTGTGTTGCATAGTTGATTAAAGTTGTGTTAAACTTTTCAGTTTGAGTTTGAATGCCTGTGCCATTTATCCTTTCGGATGATTGTCATTGTGTTCAGAGTAATTTGTCTTACACCATTAAAGGTTGGGAAGTTGTGCTTGTTACCGTGTTTGTTAGAATAATGCTTGACGTCGCCCTCAATGATGTGTTAGATGTTTTACGGCATTTCTTCGATCATTTATCGATCAAGTACCGCCAAGTATAGCCTTACGCTGATACATCCAACCCATATATCATTTATAGTGTATAAACATTGCGTACAGATTATCATCTATACAGGATAATATAATCAAGTTTTACCCCCTTTGTGGACGAATCCAATGCCAGTTCTCCATAAAGTTGCCTGCTTTTGAAATATACGCGGAAAAAGACGGTCATTGCGGAAATTAAATATTCGCTTTTTTAAATGTCGTCTGATGCAATTACATCAAATGTCGTCCATCGATTTGAGGAAAAGGTTAATAATCTCTTTTTGAATTGTCGTCTGATGCAATTATATCAAACATCGATTTGGTTGATTGATTTTGGTTTAACGCCGTTTTCAACATATGTTTCCTGGTTTTATCACACGAGTGCACCACACAACATACTTTCCAAGCAACTGGCTACTTTTCCACATAGACTGTTAAACAGCCCATTGGTGAAAGACGACTTTTTGTCAAACGTCGGAAAGAATGTTGGCCAAGCTGGGATTCGAACTCACAACCCCTGGATTGACAGCCCGCGTCGCTACCAACTGAGCTCAAAATCCCCTCAGTCAAAATCCCCTCACCCTGAAAATGATAGTGTAGTCAAAATCCCCTCGACCAAAATGTTAGGGTAGTCAAAATCCCCTCGATGGGATTAATCATAATGTATGACATTAGGAGACATCCAAGGTGTCTAAGGCTAACATAAGATTGCACTAAAAAGACAAAAAGACAAAGGCTGAACATCGATGTTAGGGAAACGTTTACTATTTTATTTAAGCTGAGTTAACACGAGTAATTCTGCAATGATGTTCATACGTATCAGGGAAAGGGTAAATATAAGCCGTTCCACGAGAAAACCAACATTATGGACTCTGCGTAATGTATCGACCCAGATCGGCCTGCACCAATCCGGGCCGACACGTTCATTCTCACGGGGATAGAGGTATAATGTAATGATTCCTGAAACGGAAAATCCACAGGAGGTGAAAAGTGTGTGTCCGGGTTAGCCTGCTGATCTTGGTCGATACTTTACGAAGAGTCAACAATGTTGGTTTGCTCGCTGAACGGCTCATATAATAAATCATTTCATTTTGACAATCTGACATATCAATTTGATTTCACGTGGGTAAATAAACACGAGTAATTCTGAATGAGAACTGTTCTCCAGGAATACCTGTTATAACTTCAACTACACCTACAGAAAACTAACATTATGGACTCTGCGTAATGTATCGACCAAGATCAGCCTGCGCAGTCCGCGCAGGCTAATCCGGGACCGACACATTCCGTCTCAGGGGGATAGATGTATAGTGGAATGATTCCTGAAACGGAAAAGCAACAGGAGGCGAAAAGTGTCTGTCCGGGTTAGCCTGCGTGGACTGTGTAGTCTGATCTGGATCGATATTTTACGCAGAGTCCACACTATTGGTTTTCTCGCGGAACGGCTAATATAATGAATCTTTTCATTTTGACAATGTGACATATCAATTTGATTTCAGGTGGGTAAACACCAGTAATTCTGATGGAGAACTGTTTTCCTGGAATCCCTGTTATAACTTCAACTTCACCTACAGAAACGACTCGGATTGTGTGGATGTCGCCGTAAGTTCATCAGTCCATCTGTGTATTTGTGTTTTCTCCACTAATTTGACTGTCAGTGCAACAATTCACTAATTGATAATAATCGTATTGTATCATTGTCCGTGGACACTCCACCATGACCGCCGCGACTGGGATCGAACCCGGGACACTCGGTTCGAATTCCTCGACGCCATCTACTCGGCCAAACCGGATCATTATTCGTAACAAAGTATTTTCACGTAAACGAACTATATGTATCTCTTACGTCTGTCCTTTTTATTGGAAGCCGCCAGGAGGCGGCTTCCTGTAGTAATGCTTTGAAATTTAGCACAAGGAGATAAATTAGACATGCCACAATGTATCGTGAATTTCCTTTGTTTATTAAGTATATATAGAAGCTAAAGCAGCTGTTTTACACTTTAATTGTATGTAACAGTTTTTCAAGTTCAAAAACAAAGTTTAAAAAATACCAAGGACGGTTAATTATTTCTATGAGTGTATTTTAAGTTCAACGAAATTCATTCTGTGTCTATTCTAACAGTACGGCTTACGCTTTATTCTTATAAGCATGGACAAAATGTATAATCATAGAACCATTCGATTGAAAATGGCTACCTGCTTCATACATTTTACGATAAAACCGGGAACCAAAGAAAGCGCGCTCTTTCTGAGCCAATGAAAATCTCTCTTATTAAACGTCTATGGACATACTATGGTTATCTGCTAACCCTTTCTCACAAATATACCCTTACGTCTTTTAAAATCGTTTTGTCAAACGTTTAAATTGTTCATATTGAGTTTAATTTGCTCAATAAACGGTTTTAACCATCTCCCATACGAGTTTATACCCTTACTGTAACCTTTTAAAATCATTGTGGCAAAAGATGAAATTGCTCATCATAAACTATTCTGTTTCTCCATTTACGGTTTTAACCATTTCCCAGGAGTATAAAACCTTTCTGAGCATCTGCAGCAGACGACGTTTGAAATCATTGAGGCAAAAGGTTAAATTGCTCAATATGAGATAGATTTTCTCTAATTACGGTTTTAACCCTTTCCCACATACGAGAATGTACCTTTTATGAGCGTCTGCAACGGACAACTTTTGAAATAATTGTGGCAAAAGGTGAAATTAGTCACAATGAGTTTAATTTTTTCCATTTACGGTTTTAACATACGAGTTTATAGCATTTCTGAGCCTTTGCAGCATGCGACTTTGAAATGTGAAATTGCTTATAATGAGCAATTGCTTCATTTGCCACAAAGAGTTTTCTCCAATTACTGTTTTAACCCTTTCCCACATGCGAGAATGTACCTTTTATGAGCGTCTGCAACGGACAACTTTTGAGATCATTGTGGCAAAAGGTGAAATTAGTCATAATGAATTTAATTTTTTCCATTTACGGTTTTAACATACGAGTTTATAGCATTTCTGAGCCTTTGCAGCATGCGACTTTGAAATGTGAAATTGCTTATAATGAGCAATTGCTTCATTTGCCACAAAGAGTTTTCTCCAATTACTGTTTTAACCCTTTCCCACATGCGAGAATGTACCTTTTATGAGCGTCTGCAACGGACAACTTTTGAGATCATTGTGGCAAAAGGTGAAATTAGTCATAATGAATTTAATTTTTTCCATTTACGGTTTTAACATACGAGTTTATAGCATTTCTGAGCCTTTGCAGCATGCGACTTTGAAATGTGAAATTGCTTATAATGAGCAATTGCTTCATTTGCCACAAAGAGTTTTCTCCAATTACTGTTTTAACCCTTTCCCACATGCGAGAATGTACCTTTTATGAGCGTCTGCAACGGACAACTTTTGAGATCATTGTGGCAAAAGGTGAAATTAGTCATAATGAATTTAATTTTTTCCATTTACGGTTTTAACATACGAGTTTATAGCATTTCTGAGCCTTTGCAGCATGCGACTTTGAAATGTGAAATTGCTTATAATGAGCAATTGCTTCATTTGCCACAAAGAGTTTTCTCCAATTACTGTTTTAACCCTTTCCCACATGCGAGAATGTACCTTTTATGAGCGTCTGCAACGGACAACTTTTGAGATCATTGTGGCAAAAGGTGAAATTAGTCATAATGAATTTAATTTTTTCCATTTACGGTTTTAACATACGAGTTTATAGCATTTCTGAGCCTTTGCAGCATGCGACTTTGAAATGTGAAATTGCTTATAATGAGCAATTGCTTCATTTGCCACAAAGAGTTAAACTCTAGTCTTTTCAATTGTCTTACTATAACTTATAGAGATTATCATGATTATTTCAAAGTATGTCAGGTTAAACATATGCATTTACCACAATAATTTTGAACACTTTTCAAATATCATACTATCATTTTATAGATATTTTATTTGTGTACATTTTATTTTGAAATTCGTCTGCTGCAAATTTGTTTTATGTTTGAAGTGATTTCTCAATAAACGGTTTTAACCCTTCTTCGCATACGAGTATATACCCTTACTGTAACCTTATAAAATCATTGTGGCAAAAGATGAAATTGCTCATCATAAGCTGATTTTGTCTCCATTCCCACATACCAGTATAAACCTGGTCTGAGCCTCTGCAGCAGACGACGTTTGAAATCATTTAGGCAAAAGGTTAAATTGCTCAAAGATGAGATAGATTTTCTCCAATTACGGTTTTAACCCTTTCCAACGTACGAGTATATACCCTTTATGAGCCTCTGCAACAGACATCTTTTGAAATCATTGTGGCAAAAGGTGAAATTAGTCATAATGAGCTTAAGTTTCTCAATTTACGGTTTTAACATACGAGTATATAGCATTTCTGAGCCTCTGAAGCATGCGACTTTGAAATGTGGAAATTACTTATAATGAGCAATTGCTCCATTTGCCACACAGAGTTAAACTCTTTTCAATTATCTTACTATCATTTATAGAGATAATCTTTGTTTTGTACTTGATTATTTCAAAGTATGTCAGGTTAAACATCATTGAAATCATTGTGGCAAAAGGAGAGATTGTTCATAATGAGCAATCATGATATGCATTTACCACAATCATTTTGAACACTTTTCAATTATCATACTATCATTTTATAGATATCTTATATTGTGTACTTGATCATTTCAAAGTCGTCTGCTGCACATTTGTTTTATGTTGGAAGTGGTTATAGCGTTATCATTTATCAGTATTTACCAATACAAAACAAAAACAGATGTTCTGTGTGTCTGCATTAATTGACAAGACAATATCATATCATTGCTTGTGTTCAATCCAAATAGTTGATTATCTTCGGTACAAATTGAAATTTATCATAACCTCATGTCCAATTATTTTTAAGTATTCGTCTAGTTTGTCACTGTTCATGATCAGTTTAACTTTAAATCATCTAATTCGCTTAAAACACAGACCAGCCAGGTTAAATATCCTTCATAAAAATACATCTTCAAATACCGATATCAGCGTCCTGACTACAGTTTTAATTTCTTCTAAATTTTGTGGATTTAAATGTTCTGTTTTCTTATTTCTACATGTGCAACGAAATATTGCGGCTTCACTTTGACGCTTTGCGTCAAACATTCGTCTTGTTCAATGTTCTATATTACGTTCCTCTCTAAGACCCGGCTACATTTCTGCTCGATTCCTTGTCAACCTTTCTGCCTCCATGCTTTTCATGTTAACCCTTTCCCTAATATAGACGTGTTGAGACGCATATGCAGCAGAAGACTTCTGAAAACATAATGGTAAAAGGGGGAATTGCTCATAACGAGTACTTTTGCGCATATGTATCAGATAGTATGTGTGTTCTGACAGATATGGATTTACAAAATGGGTTGGTCTTCCAAGTAGAGTATAGTTGTTTGCACACTGCCTATCTGAATCTACAGTGTACAGTTTTATCGAAGTTTATCGAAATTCAACCAATCTGTGTAGTTGACTAACAAGAGGTTATCTTAGTGTATCATGTGCAATGTCATCAGTTTCACTTCGTCTCATTATCTAAACTGTGTCATGTGTTCTATACTTATCTAAATATCGTATGCGTATAGTGTGTGTGTGTGGTGCTTTACGCCACTTCCAACAATTGTTCAGTTCTTTCGTAGCGTTTCCTAGGTAAGCTAGCAGTACTGCTTGTGCCTTTGTCCAGACACCAGCGCGTCAGTATAATTTCTAACCAAACAATTCTTAGCTCCAACGAGGGAAAGCCATAGTTACCATTGTTTTTAAGTATTTGGGATGACTCGACCGAGTATTGTACCCGTGACCTCCTGCATACGAGACTGATGCCCTACCACTACACCACCGATTGTAATGCGCATCTTTGACAACGTATCCGAACAAAGTAGACCAAGATTTGAAAGCACGTTTCTGCAGTCTTATCTTAATTGTGCTATTTTCATTAATTTATTCTTAATTATAAATACAACGTAAAAATACCTGATCCGTAACGCCCTGCGAACGTAGTTACATGTAATATACAATCTGTTTACAAATCCGAATGATCCCTTACATGTAATGTGCAATCTGTTTACAAATCCGAATGATCCCTAACGCTATGTGAACGGAGTTACATGTAATATACAATATATTTACAAAGCCGAATGATCCCTGACTCTTTGTGAACGGAGTTAGATATAATATACAATTGGTTTACAAATCCGAATGAAAAGCCTTACGCTATGTGAAAATAGTTACATGTAATATACAATCTGTTTACAAATCCGAATGACCCCTAATGCTATGCGAACGGAGTTCGATGTAATATACAATCGGTTTACAGATCCAAATGAAAAGCCTTACGCTATGCGAACGGAGTTAGATGTAACATACGATTGGTTTACAGATCCGAATGAAACGCCTTACGCTATGTGAACAGAGTTAGATGTAACATACAATCGGTTTACAGATCCGAATGAAAAGCCTTACGCTATGCGAACGGAGTTAAATGTAATATACAATCGGTTTACAGAATCGTAGCGCTATACCAAACGAGTAATGTACGGTTTATTTACATGATCCGAATGTATAATATGTGATAGATGTGAATGTCTGCATATGCCTCTTAACGCTATTTCAAACTAGTTACATGTTATAAACGATTTCATTCACAGTCTGCATGATCTGTAATGCTATACCAACATATGTTCTTGATCCGTAACACACGGTAACGGTTTACAAAAAGAGTTACATGCAATATACGATTTATTTACAGGTCTGCATGATTCGTAACGGTATACCAAAAGAATTGATTTACGACCTAGGATCAGAAGAGACCGGTGTATTCAGCGTGGACGAAAACAAAAACCTTAAATTGACATACACCGCCGACAAAGGGGACTTCAAAAGGTTAATAAAAATTATTTACATCGCGTTAAACTTTTTTTTAAATATATTTACAAAACTAAAAACCTGTCATTAAGACTTTCTGCAGTTTTGTAAATGAAACATTAAGGTTAATTGAACAATTACCCTTTTTATCTTTGCTCGCCAAATGACTATATAACCGAGTGCGAGAATGATAACTCCAGGAAACGTAGAGGCGTAAGAAAGCGTCTTTGACATAGTCTCTTGGTTTTTTTCTTTGCACATGCCCAATCCAATTTCATATCTCCCATCTTTGTTTATAGACAAGCCGTCATCACGTTAATGTGTATGCCGGCCTCGGTGTTTAGTTCCTTTTCGGCCGGGGGAGAAAAGGACATCGGCAATGACACCATCATATATGTAAGTATCTCAACTTAAACTTGTATCATTGGCATGTCTTAATTGATTTAGCATTGTGAACCAACCATAAATGAACCCGTATACAAAATATATAATTTTATATATACCATTCCGATTAAAATGTGTCAGAAGTCTGATCTACGGATACCGCTACTTTGTTCCTGATATGTATGGCATTGTAACTGGATAATATACATTATTATACCTCACTTTTTTTGTCTTCAATGGTAAAATCCCATTACCTGAAAAAGAGATATTATGACTATCAGAAACATTTTCAACCTTTTTGACACGTGACTAAGCGAAAATTGACTGTCAGGTCATGTGACCGCAGTGATATTTTGAATGTCATATAAGGGCAAATAACTGCTTCAATATGTTAGCTAAATCATGGCGTGATTGCCTCCCTTATACACATACAGCAGTGACGTCACTATTCAATGTGTACATAAAAACATATTTTGTTTACCTTGTTAAACTTGTTTAATTAAATGAATTAAAAACATTTTAAAACTGTTTTATGAACTTAATTTTGTTCGGTATAATAAAATAAATATCATATGGAAGCATGTGTGACATTGATATTGTCAATGTCACACATGCTGCCATATGATATTTATATAATAGCATGAACCACGGTTGGTATTACTAATGAATGTTACTAAAAATATTATATTGTTACCTTTTTAAATATGAACTGCAAACATATTAATTTACAATGTATGAAAATAATTTCATAATTGTGACCAAGCACTAAAATTTAATCCATATTATTTGTCCCACTCATGTATCGAGATGTTAAAATAACTACTACATACATTTTATTAGACTACAAATAGAAGATTTATTGAGTGTTTGGTGCGTTATGCCACTTTCAACAATTGTTCAGTTATATCAAGGCGTTTCCCGGGTAAGGTACCAGTACTACTGGTTCATTAATCCTGAAACCAGTCAATCAGACATAATGCTAGACCCGTAAACCTGAGCACCTAGGAGAGCCGGCATAACTACCATTTTAAATGTCTTTGATATGACCCGACCGGGGATCGAACCCGCGACCTCCCAGCACCGAGGCGGGCGCTTTACCACTACACAACCCAGGGGGTATCAGTTGCAGAAATTCAACGTGGTATGGTTAATGCGTCCACTATGGTTTCACCGGACATACATAAACCCTTTTGTTGTGATCGATTGGTGTTTTACGCCGATTTTAACAGTAAATAATTCAATTGAATCAAGGCGTTTCTTAGGTAAATTAACAGAAATAATGGTATTATTTATTGCACCATCGACGTTTCAATAGTGAACATGGCACAACGTAAATATATAAAATATACACTGGTTATTGGGCGCTATTCTTAAGAGCAATAGCGAGTTTCTTGTACGCCTTTTGTGAGTTGAGCAACTAATAAACGCGACAAACAGTTGTCAACTCTACAATCTGTATTTGTAAAGAATTCATTTAATACATACGAGTAAATCGAATCTTATGGTTTTCAGGAAATGACGTTTTCAAGTAAACACGCATGCGCATATGCACCAGTCATTGCTTCGACGGCTAATACAATTATGCCTACGTTTATACCTTTGAATGGACCAACACCAGGATTGAATGCAGGAGAAATATTTGCTATTGTGTAAGTTGAAATATTCTGAAAGTTGATGGAATTATGAAGACATGATTGTTTGATAGATTGGAGTTAAACGGTATCCCACTTTTATCACGGACGCGAGTAGACCTAACGAGTGTTTCATGACTTTCTCGTACCGGTACCAAACACAACATTCTTCCAAGGCAACCGGCTACTTTTCGTCATATACGTATCAGTCCATTTGTGGAATGACGCTGATCGCAATGGCTTTTGGCACACATCAGAAACAATTAATGTCCATGCCGAGGTTCGAACTCACGACTCTTTGATTGATATCCTCGTCGTTAGCGAACATGATACAATACCTATGTATATAATGTTCTCCCGCTCCCGTGGCTGCTGCTCTAACCACTGTTAGTATACAGGTCTGTTATCATATAAATCTTAAAGAGTGATACATGTAGATGTTTTCCGGTACCCAACACAACATTCTTCCCAGGCAACTGGCTACTATTCGACATAGACTAATCATTCCGTTTGTGGAATAACGCTAGTCACAATGACTTTTTGCAAACATCGAAAAGAATGAATTACCGAGCCGAGGTTCGAACACGCTACCGCTGATTCGATATACTAGAAGTTACAGAGCAGTACTACCTATGTAATTAATGATCTCCCGCTCCAAGGGCTGACGTTGGTTGGCAGTTCAGGTGTGTTTTCATATGAATCCAAATATACGTGTGGGCGTTTTCCGGAACAGTTGTAAATTATGATATATACTACTCAAATTATGATATAAACTACTCAAATCATAATACTACTCAAAATATGATATATACTACTCAAATTAGGATAAGAGTCACTTTTAATTCTGGATGACATTTCAATGTTTTCTTAACCTTACGAGCAGCAATAAATTATGGAAACCGTTTCTACCAGAAACAAGTAACAATGTCATAGAGAATATTTTGCCCCTAAAAAGCATGTAATATTATACAATTATGGACTTTTCAGCTGTGCGATATGATGTGATATGCACCAGAACAATTAATATTGACCGAGTCGATAGCCGAGGTCAATATTTAAGTTTTTCTGGTGCAGATCACATCATATCGCACAGCTGAAAAGTCCATAACTGTTTTATTATATAAACTATAAATACAATTACGCAGATAGAATTACGATTTTATATAGTAGAGATCTATTAACTGTTATTCATTTTACAATTTATAATTGATAAACAACGGTATTCAGTAAAAAATAATAATAATATCACAATACATATTTTGCAAGTGTCCCGTCTAACTGCTCCTTAGAATAGGTTTCGAATTCATTCATCCGTTTTTCGTTTAGATATTGCCTCAAAATTACTGACTGATTGAACTGTAGCCCTTTTATTTTTATTTTTTAGAATTTTACTAAAGTCATCTTCAGACAGCGACGCAAATCGCTTATGGTCGGCCATCTTGTAAACAACGCTACATTCGGAACCCTCAGTTATCACCGTCATATTCAATCGACAGCTGGAATTTCCAACGACATGAATCGCTATATTTAGAAATTGTTCAATATCGTAATTTTATGAACAGTTTTCAAAAAAACTGTTCAATATCAAATAGTATTTTGTTCAATGAGTGGTCATTTTGACCAATGAGAAATAGTTTATTTATAGTTCATATAATAATTACAATTATACCTATTTATGCAAAGTCAAACAGTGATATATAGGTAAAAGGGTCTGGCAACTTGAGAAATACCATTCCCTTAATTTGGACGCGCCATCATTGAATGTCCTCTATTTCAGTAGATGTATATGTGTGTGAAGCATTGCGAATACCCTCTGTTTGTTTTGCAAAGGAAACTGCTCAAATATTATGTTTTAAAGTAACGTAAAACGGGAGTCTTTTTGTTTTCAGATTATTTTCACTAATTGGAGCGTATATAGTATTTGGAATGGCATTCCAGGTATTTGTAAATAAAGCTTCGGGAAAGGAAATCTGTCCAAACCATTCATTCTGGTGTAATCTACCAGGAATCCGAGTAAGTATATTTACTGGTATAGCGATGTATTTCGTTATGGAAATTAATAAAATTAATTTTGTCAATAATTAATTGTATTCTTTTGTTAGTGTGCATTGGTGTGTTACGCCATTTTCAACATTATTTCATTTATATCACGGCGACAGTTCTCTTATTCCTGATCTATGGGTACACAAACCAGTACTATGCTAGGAAATGTGCCTTACCAAAGGGCCTCTATGACCGCAGCGCTGCAAATAGGGATCCATAGGGATTCCTCTCCATTGTATTCTAACCAAGCATCACAGAGAGAATTGGCTTACCTCCCCTGAGAACTAAATACTGTTTATAGGGTTGTTGATAGTAATACATAATTTTAAAAATACATTGAGTTTGTTTCGGTATATTATCGCACTGTATGTTATCGAGTGAGCATGGGGTTCAGTTATTATACTCGTGCTTTGCCATTCGTGGAAATATTGCGGCTGAAGCTCATTCGATTAAATAACATTTGATATTTCACCGAAACAAAGAAAATGTCCTCTATATTTTCAGAATATCAACGTAACATGGAAAGAAAATGGGAATCAGTATGATAATATATAGACAGCTGTGTGATACGTTTTTGTTTTTTGGGTGTATCATTAATTATGGAACTACTTTTCGAACAATGACAATACGGTAAAGTTTACAGTCTCTCCATAATCGTTACTGTCTGCAACTGATAGATCGATACTCTGACTTTGATATGTTTTTATCATGCGATAATTCAATTTACGCTGTAGCTTAAATCCATTATCACAGAATGTTCATGCACTACTTTAGCATCGATATCCATTCATTGTATACTGACTCTGTTCTCTAAGAATATTCATGCACTACTTTAGCCTCGATTTGAATTTAATTTACACTGACTCTGTTCTCTAAGAATATTCACGCACTACTTTAGCCTCGATATCAATTCAATTTACACTGACTCTGTTCTCTAAGAATATTCACGCACTACTTTAGCCTCGATTTCAATTTAATTTACACTGACTCTGTTTTCTAAGAATATTCATGCACTACTTTAGCCTCGATTTCAAATCAATTTACACTGACTCTGTTCTCTAAGAATATTCACGCACTACTTTAGCCTTGATTTCAATTTAATTTACACTGACTCTGTTCTCTAAGAATATTCATGCACTACTTTAGCACCGATATTAATTCAATGTACGCTGACTCTGTTCTCTTAGAATATTCATGCACTACTTTAGCCTCGATTTCAATTCAATTTACACTAACTCTTGTTTCTAAGAATATTCATGCACTACTTTAGCCTCGATATCAATTCAATTTACACTGACTCTGTTCTCTAAGAATATTCATGCGCTACTTTAGCCTCGATTTCAATAAGATATGCATATTCGTACGGGTCTTCTTACGTCATCAGAAGTGTCACGTGCATTTGCGCTTGACTGACAAGGGAAAAAGTAGCGGTAATTTGTTATATATGTAATTTACAGATTTGTTATCGGAACTCAACATTGCCCTTGTTAAAAAAAAAAAAATTTAAAAAATTTAAACCGAGGCTAAAGTTTTTTTTATAAAGCAACGTGTACATTTTAGATAAAATAAACTGTTTAGATACCAATCTCGATTCAAATCATACGTAAGCTGCGCTGCAGTATTAAACGCTTGTTTAGATATGATGTCTCCATTGTACAAGTTGTCCCAGATCAAATTGTCTGCTAATTGTAAGATAACCCATATGAGCCGTCTCGAAATAAGGACTCTGCGTGAAGTATCGACCCGGATCAGCCTAAGCATGCCGCACAGGCTTACCAGGACAGTCACGTTTCGCCTCCTATGGATTTTCTGCTTCAGGAATCATTACTCCATACCTCTATCCCCCTGGGACGGAATGTGTAGGCCCGGATCAGTCTGCGCGGACTGCGCAGGCTGATCTGGATCGATACATTACGCAGATGCCATAATGTTGGTTTTCCCGCGGGACGGTTCATATTAATAAACCAGATAAAAGCATAGGGGCCTGGAACGCTAATAAAAAAAAAAAAAAAAAATCTATTATATATTGACTATAAATAATAGAGTAAACATTTTTATGTTTTTTTAAATAGCGTGCCAGGCCCCTATGAATAAACGCGGTGATAGCAGAGCGTTGTACGGATCGTACGATTTGATTGGACAGAAAATCGAGAACTGCCTATGAATATTTAAAGGGTCAACTCACGACAACCTTGTATGCGCTGTCGTCATATCAAATATACGCACAGAGAATAATCCGATTTAGATTTCACGTGACTGATTCAGTCAGTCACTCCCATTGAATGGTACTTCTATGTAAACTGGCAGAATCCGCTGTGGTCGAGTGGTTAGCGTCGGGAATTTCGAAACCGGGTGTCCCGGGTTCGAACCCCAGTTGCGGCACTACGGTCATGGTGGAGTGCCGTTGGGCAAGGCACATTTTCTAGCCTGGTACTGGTTCGTTTACCCAGGGATCATGAATAAGTGAACTGTCGCCGTGATATAACTGAACTAATGTTGAAAGCGGCGTAAAACCCCAATAAATAAATAAATATGCAAAATGGCATTATTACGTATTCGAAATGTGACAGTTGAACATGGGGAGTTAAAGTAAACAACCTTACACGTTGTTAATTGATTGATTGGTTGGTGTTTTACGACGTTTTCAACAGTGTTTTAGTTATATAACGGCGTTTCCTTGGTAGGTTACCAGTATTACTTGTCCATTTATCCTGACAACAGACAGTCAGTCGTAATGCTTACCCCGCAAGACTTAAGGTTTTTAAGTCGTTGGTATGAACCGGCCGGGTGTCGAATCCGCGACCTCCTGCCCCACCGAAGCAGACGCTCTTCCACTACACCACCGAGGCGGTATAGCTAACACTTGGGTTATTGCACTCGGATGTCACAGCTAAACTAGTCTACTTATTGTTAACCGTAAATAGCTGTGTAGGACGCGGTTAACATGACATTTCATACACTTTCAACTGTCACATTTTTCACTATCTATATTAACAGTTTAAACTGTCAGTTCGGTTGCCGGAAGAAAACATTAGTCGTGGTCTGGAGAACCAAGCCTTAGAGGATTTTGAAACAACTGTAGCTCTAGCTCAGCCTGCGTATCCGTGCATTTTCTTTTATCTAGGGTTGAACTGTTCGTCAATGTTCTACAATTGAAACAACGCTCATGGAGCACAGCTTAAATACCCGTGTATTAATAACATTAAATTACGTTAAGTTTTCCTGAGCACCGCTCAAATACACGTATATAATAATAACATAAAGTACGTTAAGTTTTCCCGGAACACCGCTCGAATAATGTTAATTACGTTAAGTGTTCATGGAGCACAGCTTAAACAACGCTAATTACGTTAAGTTACCATGAAGATGCTCAAATAACGTTAATTATGTTAAGTTTTCCTGTTTATAACGTTAACTACGGTAATATTTCTTGTAGCACCGCTTAAATACACGTGTATTAATAACGATAAGACTTCCTACAGCATCGCTAGAATACACGTGAAATCATAACTCTATGTACGTTAAGTTTTCCTGAAGCATCGTTTACATACTCGTGTAATAATAACGTTAATTACGGTAAGTTTTCCTGCAGAAATGCTCAAATACACGCGTAATAATAACATTATGTACGTTCAGTTTTCCTGAAGATGCTCAAATAACGTTAATCACGTTTAGATATCCTGGAGCATCGTTTAAATACACGTGTAATAATAAAGTTTAATACGGTACGTTTCCTGAAGCACCGCTCAAATGACGTTAATTAAGTAATTTTTTCCTAAAGCCGCGCTCAAAAAACGCTTATTAAGTTAAGTTTTCTTGAAGCCCCGCTCAAATGACATTAATTCAGTAAAGTTTTCCTGAAGCCGCGATCAAATAACGTTTATTAAGTTAAGTCTTCCTGAAGCCCCGCTCAAATAACGTTAATTAAGTAAAGTTTTCCTGAAGCCCCGCTCAAATGACGTTTATTAAGTTAAGTCTTCCTGAAGCACCCCTCTATTAACGTTAATTACGTGAAATTGTCCTGAAGCACCGCATAAATAACTTACATTACGTTAAGTTTTCCTGGAGTACCGCTCAAATAAAGTTTATTCAGTCAAGTAAACCTGAAGCACCACTCAAATAACGTTAATTAAGTTTAAGTTTTCCTAAAGAACCGCTTAAATAACGTTAATTACGCGTACGTGCACTGTCGCCGGAGCCTTCACCGTCTGCCTATATATACACATGTTAGATACATTTCCTAACAAAAAGAAGTAACTGTAGATGCAATCTCATTTAAACCAGGGTCTGAAACCATAAATTTCTGAAAAACGTTTTCAGTGCTCAGATAAAAACTCAATGCTCTAAATAATGCTTCTGATTGGTCAATTTGGAGAACGAATTTGCTTTTGACCAATCATATACTTGAGCACAATTAGACTTTTATAGTTGTTGGGCCTGGTGTAATCTTCTCTGCAGTTGCAAAAGCTCGTAAAGATCTCAGGACTGCCTTTTACATGCAATCTCAGATTTTCCTTGCGTTAGCCAATCAACGTCAATCAATCGTTAAGTATCAACAGGGGAGATAACTCTATAAATAAACAAGATGGAGAAGCGGTGATCGTCGATCAACCGTAGAACAAAATTTTGCGACCGCTATAGATAAGGCGTCGGCCTCCCGTATCAAAGGTTCCTGGTTCGAGTCCCGTGATGAGCGGGTCCTGACTTTGGGATTTTTCCACACAAACGGCGCGAGTACTGGTTAAGTCTCAAGGAAGCAGACATCGAGCGTGAGTAGGCTTGTTTCGCAATCGATGTAAAATAAATAAGTTTAAACTAAACTGTAGATAAACAAAAACCGCGTCATTTCAAACCCATGTGAATTTAGCGATTTATGTTCGATGTACTTTGTCAGCATTTAACTTCCTTATACACTTTTACCGTTTCATTTTTATAAGCAATATACAAATACAACATTTTAAAACAGCTGTCGACTGTTTAGGTTCTAGATAAGGGGCATTGTTCATGTTTTAAAATCCTTATTTGACATTCAAACCCTAGGTTGTGGGTACTCAAAAGAATCGCCTTGGTGAGACGATTCTTTTGAGTACCCACAACATAGGGTATTGTTGAGTAATAAGAGACCTGTTCACTCCCTCTTATCGAGTCCTCTGTAAAACAAATGAATGTGTAATCTTAATTCGACTACACAATGTTGTATTTACATCGCTTTTCAACTGCAATAGTGTTACATCACGGCGTTTCCCAAGTATCCACTTATAATTGACAAAACCGTATGTTTGTCATCCTTTTCGATCATACCGAGGGCTTGGCGTGAAACGGTTGTAACTAAAATTGGTATTTTGTTACCAAGGTTAATCACCTCGCCATTATGTCTTTATAAACGTTAAATCTTTTATTCTTGGTAAACAATGGAAATTTAGGTGCCATTGCTCGTTCTGAGCATGGCACCTAAATTTGCATTGTTTACAAAGGGGTCAAAATTGCCCCTAAGCCAGGGTTTTCAAAATAGGTTTTTAGTTACAACCGTTTCACGCCAAGCCCTCGATACAACGTGACAAACCTGGAGCTGAGGATTTTTTTTTTTATAATTCAAAACTTGATAGTAAAATAGTTGAAAACATTCTGATAAAAGGATAAGATTGCTTATAGCGACAGTATGCTTCAACGTTTCGTAAATGTGTCCGTTACACATGCGTCAAACTGCTATAAAACTTTTATCACAAGTGAAATCAAAGCGCCAATGGCACTATAGTGGCGATCGTATGGAAAATCCTGCAAAGTAACAAGCAGTATATCGGTGTAGGGCTTGCGATGACTCTGGTGCGGGTATATTTGAGAATGTATCAACCCTGCATCTTTTGACAGTAGAATAATGTTAGTTTGCCAGAATGTTGTCTTGGTGATTATTTAGTTACGTTCTGAAATTGGTCATGATGTGTTCAAAATTAGGCCATTCCAAAGTTATGAAAAATCTAGTTGGTATTCGATAGACTACCGTTTTAGCTCATTAGAATGGCTATTTGTAATCTAAATTGTTCGGGCAATCACATGTTTATCACCAGGTCGTTAGGCCATATTAAGATAAAATATACTTTACACTTTAGAAATGACTAAATTATCAAGAAAGGAGAGAAAACAGTATCCATTAGTTTGGTGTTTGTTTCAATGATGTCCGATATTAAACAGGTCTGTTCAATTTAGTCCCTTCACATTGCATGATTGAGGGTTGTCAGAGACATATAAACACAGTGTATTTATATGTCTCTGAGGTTATTAAACTGCTTCGAATAATGTGAGTGCAAAAACAAACACAAAACATGCTCCAAAAGCACAATTTCACTATTTGCCAAACTGTTCAATTTATAAAAATATAGGCATATATTATAATGCTCGATCTCCAAACTAAACTAGGCTACACTGTCAGCATTGATTGCTAATTGACTCTAGAACGTGCAGACGTGTATACATAACGTGTGTACACACTGACATCGTGTGTCCTTTAAACCTTTGTAAACCAGTCTTATCATCTAGACGCTTTCATATATTTAAACAACTACAAAATAAAGCGTTTATAATATTGAGATTTACAAGCTCTTCTGGTTTTTGGTCTCGCGGGCTATTTATAGAACCTTTTGGAATTTCCAGATTTGAGTATCATCAGAGTTGCCGTTATTTGCAAGGCAGAACGCGCAATGATATTTATTATCTGCCAAATCATGACGAAGATAATATTTACATATTTTAACTCTATGTAGATAATGTCTCGATAAAACTCAAATATTAGTAACAATCCGGTACCAAAGTAGCACTGACATAATTATTATTAATCACGTCTCTGCATCAATGATGGAACTATAACGGATGTGAGTAAATTAGTTTGCAGTAAGGAAAAAAAATATCAACCGATTGTTCAAAACCGACTATGTAAATATTTTTCGTTGTTGTTGTTTCTGTTAGCATTGTGGCGATTGTCAAACCAATCGCCACAAAAATTGCGTGGAAAGGTTTTCAAATACGTTTAGACAAATAGTGAAAATGGATTAAACCCCTTAGCACAAGGAAAACCTGAGCCGTCCCATGAGAAAACCAGCATGTTGGCCTCTGCGTAATGTATTGATCCAGATTCGCCTGCGCAGTACGCGTAGGCTTAATCCAGGCCGTCACATTCCGTCTCGGGCGGGTAGAGGTAAAGTGTAATTATTCCTGAAACAGACAATCCACAGGAGGCGAAAAGTGTCTGTCCGGGTAAGCCTGCGCGGCATACTTAGGCTGATCCGGGTCGATACTTTACGCAGGTTTTCCTTGTACTTAAGGGTTTAACCCACCATCGCCATTTGACTAAACATAGTTTAAAACATTTCAGCGCAATGTTTTTATTTGTGATAAAAGTTTTATAGGATGAATATTTTTTATTTTGCTACAATGATTTCAAAAGTCGTCTGTCGAGTCCCGGTAGCTCAGTCGGTTACGACGCGGGCTGTCAATCCAGGGGTTGTGAGTTCGAATCCTGGCTCGGCCAACTTTCTTTCCGACGTTTGACAAAAGTCATTACGACATGCGTCATTCGTCTTCCACCAATGGGCTAAGTCTATGTGGAAAAGCAGCCAGTTGCTTGGGAAGATTGTGGTGTGGGGTACTGGTGTGCGAAAACGAGGAAACACATGAGTAGGTGAACTGGCCGCCCTGATACGACTGAGAAATTGTTAAAAACGGCGTTAAACCCAAATCAATCAATCAATCAAAAGTCGTCAGCTGCAGAGGCGTCAGAAAGCGTATATACATGTGGGAAAGGGTTAATTAAGCAGGATGTCGTGATATTGTGATCGAAATCCTGCTGAAAACGGCGATAGATCAAAAATGAACCAGTTAATGAAGTGCAACTGTCTGACCACTGTTCCGCGCTTCTGCAAGCGAGTTTAAAAAGTAATAACCACTTGAAGTAGTCGTGCGTTATCATTATTGAGGGTAGGCTATTTAAATAGTTGTCTGCTTCGTACACGTTCAGAACTTCGAAAATAAAAATGCAATACTAGAAAAGTGTTCTGTGTTATTTTGAGAAAATAGTTGAAAACATTGTGAGAAAGGGTAAAAAAATGTCAATTTTTAAAACAATTGCTTCTTATTTTCTTATTCTACAAACCTTTTTATAGTCGGTTGTGGAATTGTATTCAATAATTGACTGACTGTATGAGGGTTAAGATTGCGAAGATGAAATCTGCACTAGACAGGTGCCTTAAAAGGTCAACAGCTACCGACAGCTTTTATTGACTTAGTCAAATAAAAAATGAAATTCATACTGATTGACCCTTTTTACCACAGCATACGATATTTATTAAATATCGCGATAAAAGGAGAAATTGCTCATGTTGAGAAATGTATACCTTTTGCCAGAATGTTTGCAACTTATGTTCAATAAATAAACTTTCATTTATAGAGTTTCCGAAATGTTGCCTAGATGTTTTCGTCTGCTGTAGATGTGTTGTATGCTAAGAAATGTTTTAACCCTTTACATAAAATAATATAACAATACAATATGAAAATCGTCTTCTTTGGTATTCTTAAACATATGAAAAGTAAACTTTTAAGACAATATTGAAAATATTTTGGAAAAACGAGAACTTGCTCATTATCAGCGAATGTCGTATCATGGTTGCAGACGTGTCTATTGTCGTCTGTTTCAGAGAGGAGGTTAGCCCGTGTCCTTATTTAGAACTTTTCTAAATGTAGTCGCATTTGCTGCAGGCGAGATTTGAAAATTTGGTGGTAAAATGATAATTATTCATAATGAAAAATGGCTCCTTTTGCAACCATGTTTACAACTCTATTTAATAAATACATTCTTCAATTATAAAGAGTTTCAATATTGTTTTTATGTTGTTGTATGTAGGAAAAGGTTTAACGTGTCCATGCCTTCGGAACTGAATTCGAAATGAATGCGAGAAAAGGAGCCATTGTTGATATTTTTTTTTTTTTTTTTTTTTACTTAATTTTTTTTTGTCTGTTTGAATGGCGTTTAACCACATTTTCAACGTTATTTCAGTATATAACCAGTACTACTAGTAAGTTAAAACGTGACACCAGCACATCAATCGAAATGCTACCTCTCTGAAATCCTGAACGCAAAGGAAAAAGCAGCCATTCTTGTTTTATTTAATTTGTGTTTGTTTGAATGGCATTTAACCACATTTTCAACATTATTTCAGTCATATCACGGCGTTTCCTGTGTATATAACCAATACTGCTAGTAAGTTTAAACGTGGAACCAGCACATCCATCGTAATACTACCTCTCTGCGATCCTGAACGCAAGGAGCGTAGCCACTTCTACCATCTTTAAAGTATTCTGTATGACCACTTTCCCCAACAAGGCGGTTAAAACTTTATGTATTTAACTGTTTACCTCATACAGACGCTTCCTGACGCCCCTGCAGCAGACGAATTTTGAAAACATCGTGACAAAAGAAGAAATTGCTCATGATGAGCAATTTCTTCTTTTGCCACTTTGTTTTCAACTCTGTTCTATAATTAAACTATTAATTATAGAAATATTTCCAATTGTTGTCAATTCGTCTGCAGCAGAGTTGTTGTATGAGGGAAAGGGGGGGGGGGGGGGGGGGGGGGGTAAAGAATAATTACACAATTGGGTATGTGTTACTATACTTTCTAAGTATTCAATCCTGCATTAATTAATATTCTCCGTACAGTCAAAACAAACAATCCATAGGAAAAAAGTACCAATAGGTATTCCTGATCATCGATTGATTGATTGATTGATTGATTGATTGATTGATTGATCGATTGATTGATTGGTTGGTGTTTAACGCCGCTTTTAACAATTTTCCAGTTATATCACGGCGTTTCCTGGGTAAATTATCAGTACTACTTGTCCATTTATTCTGACACCAGCCGATCAGTCGTAATGCTAACCACGACAAAACCTGGGCGGCGATGAGGGCAGCCACTACTACCATTTTTAAAGTATTTTGGTATGACCCGACCGGTGATCGGTCCCACGACCTCCCGCACCCGAGGCGGACGCTCTACCGCTACGACAGCGAGGCGGTCATTCCTGAACAGTGTAAGTTCACATCAACATGGACATTTGCTCCGGTTTATCTTAATCTAGACATTTTTTTAAAAGTTTATAACAAGCGTTTGTCAGTTATATGTGAACAGTGTGGAGCTTGATAAAACTAGTATGCATAGGCTGATCTGAATCTACACAGTTTGTAAGAAGTTTCTAACAAGTGTTTGTAAGTTATATGTGAACAGTGTATATAGCTTGATTAGGCTGATCTGAATCTACACAGTTTTGTAAAAGTTTCTACCAAGCGTTTGTCAGTTATATGTGAACATTGTAGATCCTGATCAAACTACTCGTATGCATAGGCTGATCTGAATCTACACAGTTCAGAAAAGTCATATTGTACTTTTTTGCAAATGGCTGGGCTCATGTAGTGTTTCGGTATCAGCCGATTTTGAGATCAAAATGAAAATAGGAGCATTTCTTTTCTTTTTTTCAATAATACTTTAAACTCTAGATCAAATATGTACTTTCACTGCCTCGTTGATGAAGTGGTAGAGCGTCCACATTGGGTGCCTGAGGTCGCGGGTTCGATACTAAAGATTTTACAATTGGTAGTAATGATGTCCCTCCTTGGAACTCATGGATACGGGGTTAGCATTATGACTGACACGCTGGTCAGGATAAATAGATCAGTTGTACTGGGAAATTACCCTGGAAACGCCGTGATGTAACAGAACACTTGTTGAAAGCATAAAATACCAAACAACCAATACAAAAAAAAAAAGAAGCTTTTTAAGATATTTCATGTATTTCCCATTATGTTTTCATAGTTGAAGACAAAATTTCATGTATTTCCCATTATGTTTTCATGAATGAAAATTAAATGCCTGCTCATTATAAAAAAAAAAAACATATATGAACAGATAATAGTGTCGATCACTGTTGATTGAAGAACGTTTCGATCGTGGGTGGAGTTAACCCTTTCCCTCATATAGACGCTTGCTAACGCTTCTGCAGCAGACGACTTTTCAAAACTCTGTGACAAAAGAAGAAATTGCTCAAAACGAGCAATTCCTCCTTTTACCACAATGTTTTCAACTCTTCTCTGTAATTATACCTACATTTATAGAGCTTTTCCGTGTATTTGCCTATATACTTTCAAAGTCATCTACTGCAGATTTGTCGTATGTGGGAAAGGGTTAAGGCCTTGCTTATACTACTCTCTTCTTGTTTAAAACTCTGTGGAAAAAGGAGAAATCACTCACTTTTGGCCAACACCGTTTTCCCCGCAATGTTTTCAATGTTCGTCTGCATTATACACAACTAAAGCGTTTCTATTGGGCTAAATGAATTTTATGGGGGGACTTTTATAATCTGCTAGAAAAAGAGAATTCCTATTTATCGAGAAAAACAAATGTTGACTAAGATCGCGTGTCCTCCGATTTCAACACCATAAATAATGGCTAGATTTTATGCCGAATCAATTTTGTGACTCCTCCCCCTTTTTGTATTCGTAATGATGCGGGAATGGGAAAAGCGAACACGAGATCCCCGCCCCCTCTCGTTGTTCCCCTCTGTGGTACAATATTTGTTATCATGCCCCGTTCACTGGCACACGCCGCGAGCGATAAGGACACCCTCAAACACCCATCAAAGGTTACCTGGGGGAAACGCACGCGTCTCCGAACATTCTCATTGGTCGGTCTAAAAATAGACCCCACGTGGAAGGTGTTTATTTCCCCAATCGCCAATCAAATAAAAACCGTACGGAGGCTGGGTGATAGTTTAGTTGGACTCAATATAACTTTGAAATAACTTATTGATATCAAAAAAAGGTGGATATGAACATCATTATATTGTAACAAAAAAAAAATTGAAACGAAATAAATATTTTAAAAAAATGATGATTGAAAATTTTGACTCGGAGTATTTCTTAGATGAATATTTAGACGATATATCAGACTCTTCGTTATCTTTAACCGACGATGAACTGTCATTTTCTCCTTGTGAATTTACAAACTTCGGACATTTAATTTACGATCCAACAGACTCGCTGACAAAACGAAAGAAAAAGAAAAAACGAAATGGAATTCACCAAGTACAACAGAGGAACGCCGCTAATTTACGAGAGAGGAGAAGAATGCAGTCTATTAACGCAGCATTCGAAGGTTTACGATCACATATACCAACATTACCTTATGAGAAAAGACTTTCTAAGGTGGATACCTTACGTCTGGCGATAGGTTATATAGGTTTTCTAGCGGAGACGTTAGATACAAGTGAACATTCGAAAGAAAGTATCAAACATAAAGTGGAAACATCTCGAAAAGTGATTATCAGATATCACGCAGGTATGTTTATTATTAACTCTTCTTCTCTTAATTAACCATTTCCCTCATATAGACGCTTTCTGACGCCTCTGCAGCAGACGGCTTTTTGAAAACATACTGACAAAAGAAGAAATTGCTTAAAACGAGCAATTCCTCCTTTTGCCACAATTGTTTTTTACTTTGAGTCATAGGTTATCCATTCAATTATAGAGCTTTTCCATTTTTATGACAAAATATGTTCAAAGTCTTCTGCTGCAGAATTGTCGTATGAGGGAAAAGGTTAATTACATAATTGTAGTTTGTTTGTTTGTATGTTGTGTTACGCCGTTCTCAACAATATTGGAACCGTCCCGCGAGAAAACCAACATTGTGGACTCTGCGTAAAGTATCGACCCGGATCAGCCTAAGCATGTCGCGCAGTCTAACCCGGACATACACTTTTCGCATTCTGTGTATTTTCAGTTTCAGGAGTCATTAATCTATACCTCTATGCCCCTAAGACGGAATGTGTCGGCCCGGATTAGCATGCGCGGAATGCGCAGGCTGATCTTGGTCGATACATTACGCAGAGGCTATAATGTTGGTTTTCTAGTTGGACGGCTCATTTCACTTATATCACGGCGTTTCTTGGACAAGTTGCCAATTAAACTGGTCAATTTATCCTGACACCAGCGAATCAGTCGTAATGGTTATACCACATCCCTTAGCGACAAGGACGGAAAGTCATTACTACCAATTTTAAAGTATTTGAGATGACTCAGTCGGGTGTCGAACAAGCGACCTCACGCATCCGAGGCGGACACTCTACTACAACTACACCACTAATGCGATGGAAATATAGTTTGGACACAGATTCGCACGCAGTAGACGATTTTAAAAGTAGAAAGAAATGTTGCAAATCTCTATAAGTGAAAGTATAATAATTAAATTGTGGTAAAGTACAAATTATTTACCGAGAGCAAGATACGTTCCAGGAAATGTGCTAAACGATAGGTTCGAATGTTTAACCATTTCCTACATACAACATATCTGCAGCAGACGACTTTGTAAACAAGTTCGCAAAAACGTGAAAAATCTCGAAAATAAGGGTTTAATTATTTGAATAGAGTTGAAAACATTGTGGCAAAGGGAAAAAATGCTCATCATGAACAATGTTTCCTTTTGACACGATGTTTTTAAAAATCATCAGTTGCAGAGGCAAAATAAAGCGTCTATATGTGAGAAAGGGATATATCATCGCGAGTCCACTCTATCCACTCTATCCATAGTAATGATTGCCGACGATTTTTGTTATCTTAAACGACCGATATCGAACATAGGACTCGCTTATTTCATTAGATAAAAATGTATTGGTTTTCTGATATTTCTAAACTTTGCGGGTTCGATCCCCGACCAGGTCATACCATAAAATGATAGTAATCGCTGCCCTCGTAGGAGTTCAAGGCTGCCGTTTTAGCATAACGACTGACTGACTGGCTGGTGTCAGGATAAATTGACCTGTATTACTAGTAGCTTACCCAAGGTAACGCTGTGATATAACTGAAAAGATGTTGAAAGCGGCGACCAACACCAAACAATCAAACAATTTAGTAATATGTTCATATTGCATACAAAGGTTTGCTGTCCTTTCCCGACAAGTATCGTGTAATTAAGTGTTATATAAAATACGTTAGCGATCAGACTACTATTGCATATTCACGCACATTTAATGCAATGTGTTTTAAGACGTTTCTTTTTTGAAAAAAAAAAATGTTTTTATATTGAATCTAGAAAATGACAGTTAACATCTGATTCAAACATGCTTAGAGAAAGTTCTTGTTTCAATACAATTTTGTCATATGTCGATTGATTATACAGCTTAAAAACCTCGTCTACAAGACACTATTCAGATATTGATGGATCGAGGTTTTTTTTCTTTTCTATTTCTCTTTTTTTTTAAGAAAAATAATGGAATGTTAAAATGCTTTTAATAGAATGAAAATCAACTACGTTAACAATTGTTTATAAGATATGGTCGAAACATTTCTAGATTTGCCACACTGTTTTCAAACATCAAAGTTTGGTGTAATGCGTACAGTGTTTTAATAAAGGCGTAGTACAAACATACAAATAGCAAACCTCTAGGACATTCTGATTTTTTTTCTATGGCGCAACCGTTTTATATATTTTTGTCGTTGACCTAAGTGGAAATAAATCTCCTATGATTTGTTCCGGATTCATCTCCACAAACAGAACATAATTGAGCCGTCCCGCGAGAAAACCAACATTATGGCATCTGCGTAATGTATCGACCCAGATCAGCCTGCGCAGTCCGCGCAGACTGATCCGGGCCGACACATTCCGTCTCAGGGGGATAGAGTAATCATTCCTGAAACAGAAAATCCACAGGAGGTGAAAAATGTCTATCCGTGTTCGCCTGCACGGCATGCTTAAGCTGATCTGGGACGATACTTTACGCAGAGTCCACACTGTTGGTTTTCTCGCGGGACGGCTCAATTATTAGGAAAAATCATATTGTTATGTAGTAAAAGTGATATTGGACGTCCCCACATCCTAATATAAACAAAATTTAGAAGAGGACAACGTTTCTATTGTCAGAGAGATTAACTAATTATATTGAAAATCCGTTGTTATGACGATTGATTCATTACACGAGATTTTCTACATAGGAAAATGGGTATTCGGACATCTGCCTCTTATCTAATTTAACCCTTTCCAACATACATTCATTTTGACGCGTCTACATCTTACCACGATTAGAAAACATTGTGACAAAAAGGAGGAATTATTCATAAAGAGAAATTTATCATTTTGCCACAATGTTTTCAAACCCGGTTCCAAAGACCTCACGCTAATCATTCGGTGATGGCGAATTACTAGATAATGGGTTTAGTTTAACTCTTATTTATTTTACATCGATTGCGAAACAAGCTTTCAGCTTATATTTATCACGCTCGATGTCTGCTTCCTGGAGACTAAACCAGTACTCGCGCCGTTTGTGTGGAAAAATCCCAAAGTCGGGGCCCGATCATCACGAGAGGTCGACGCTCTACCTCTGCACCACTGTCTTCCACATAATGGGTTTAAATATAATTAATAGAAATTTAATAAGTTCCACGATTTATTTTTAAATAAATTATTTCAGATTCTTTATGTTCATAATCTTTATATTCCAGACAATCAAGACGGTTACTATAGTTACGGAATGCCGCCCTTGGAAGGTCATTCGTTGTCATGGAGAAACGACCGATTACCGAAACTAGGTCCCAACAAAACAATGTACGCAAAAATATGGCGGCCGCTGGACCCGCTCACTTCACCGAGTGAGAACGAAAAATCAGATAGTAGTCCAACAACTTGATAGAAATATTGTTCAAAAAACAATGGCACTAATTGTGGATAAGATATCATTCCAAGGCATGATCAAAGAAAGCTACAGGGGGCCGAAGGACTGAGCCAGATTAGATTGCACGGGAACCGATGTTCGGGTGTCTTGAAATAAGTGGTGACTTGCATAATAAGTGTATAGTTTGTATTTTGTCTTAAGATTCAGATCAGACTGCAAATAGGAGAAACAGCGATCCTTTAGCTATCACGTGTGCGTCATATCACGATGATACTTTATGATAAGGGCTTTCATTTTTTGTTTATATTTGTGCAATATGGACCGAAATGTCTTTTACGAAGAAATATAAGAGATCGTACTGGAAGAAGGTAAATTAATAAGGTAGCATTGATATCGGTTGTGTTAAAGCGAACACCTGTACAGGGAATTTGAGAACTTTACTCGGAATGTGTCGGGAATAGTACGTCACATAGAGACAGACGAGGAACGATGTGCTAGTCAGAAGCATGCGGGATACGCATTTAACCCTTTCACTTTCATAACAAAGTCTAACGTCAGTTTAAGATAAACAAATGTTGAGGTGTTTTTTTTGTCGAGATCTAAATCCTATTGCATACGAAGAGAGTCAGATATAGATAGTTGTCTGGTCGACTAAGTTGAAAATTCTTTACGGTTGAGAGAATTTGTTTGTTTTATTGATTACACTTTTTCTTTTCTTATTTAAATTGCTTAATATGTATGACATATTTGTTTAAAGTATATGCTCAAAAATATTTATAAATTAAAAATTAAAAAGAATATGTTTTTGTGAGTTTTCTTGACACAAATATTTTTATGCTATTTAACCCTTTTCCTCATATAGACGCTTTCTGACGCCTCTGCAACAGACGGCTTTTAAAACACATAGTGACAAAAGAAGAAATTGCTCAAAACGAGCAATTTCTCCTTTTGCCACAATGTTTTCCACTTCAATTATAGACATTTTATATTTTTTGACAAAATATGTTCAAAGTCGTCTGCTGCAGAATTGTCGTATAAGGAAAAGGGTTAAGCAGAATATTCCACTGTCAGAGGGACAGTTTAGGGAGAAAAGAACGTTGACCAATGAAAGAACGAGAAAGTGTATATTTTCTATCCTTTTATGCCTCGGTCAGAGATTGATTGATTGGGGTTTAACGCCGTTTTCAACAATTTTCAATTTTTCAGTCATATCACGTCGGCCACTTCACCCATTTATGTGTTTCCTGGCTTTCTCACACCAGTAATCCACACAACAATCTTTCCAATCAATTGCTTTTCCACATATACTGTTAGCCCATTGGTGGAAGACGAATGACGCTTGTCACAATGACTTTTGTCAAACGACGGAGAGAATGTTAGCCGAGTTTGGGTTCGAACTCACCACCTGGATTGACAGCCCGCGTCGCTACCAATTGATCTGCCTAGGATCGGCCCTCGTCCAGGGAAAATGAGTCATTAATTGGAGAAGTTCAAGGAACGCACAACTAAATACTCTGACCAAGGGCAGTAGGAAATGTATGTGATCCGTTCCACCAGAAAATCAACCTTGTGGACTCTGCGTAAAGTATCGATCAGGATCAGCCTAAGCATGCCGCGCAGGCGAACCCGGACAGACACTTTTCGCATCCTGTGTATTTTCTGTGTCAGGAGTCATTACTCTATACATATATACCCCGGAGACAGAATGTGTCGGCCCGGATTAGGCTGCGCGGATTGCGCAGGCTAATCTGGGTCGATATATTACGCAGAGTCCATAATGTTAGTTTTCTAGTGGAACGGCTCATGTCATGAAAAAAACACGTAATACATGTATTGTGGTTGACTGAAAATGGGCACGTATTAATACCATTAAGTATTCAACATAGTTACAGAAATGACAGAATTAAATAAGGAGGTTTGATACATGTCTGGGTGTGTAAATTTGATCCATTATCTACTGAAATCTACCTCATAGTAGTTTTTCTAGTGTAGAAAGCGATCCATGTGCACATCTAAACTATATGATCTAAACAATTAAATTAACATTGTTTTTCAAGGACTTTTTGAATGCTTCTTTGACTTATCAAAGAACATTGTAGATCCAGATCAGACTATGAGGATGCCCAGGGTGGTCTAGATATACACTGGTCGAATATGTTCTGTGGTTGGTCATCCGGTTACGCCACTCATTTCGATTGATTGACTGATTGTTTGATTATACACGGCGTTTCCAGGGTAAGTTACCAGTACACCTGGTCCATTTATCCTGACACCAGCCAGTCAGTCTTAATGCTAACCCCGCAACCCTGAGGGCCAAGCAGGGCCTTCGCATTGCTGTTTGCCATGCTATTTCTGAGTGAACGACGTTATTGAAAAGTATGTAAGTAAAAGAAAGGTTCATAAAATAGTTCTGCGTAGCTTTTTGATGTTTTCTGGTTATAAGGTCAAATTTCGCCAAATACATCCGCGTCCATGCTGATCTACAAAAAGTCCCTAAAATAACCTTTGTCTGCGCAGAAATGAGTGTATACCTTCACCGGAATACATTGAATATATAACATAAAGTTTAAATTAATTGTGTAAAAAATGCACTGGAAATGATTGATTTGATCATTTTAAATATTTTCACATTGTTTGAAAGGTAGAAGAGAGTCTGTGTAAAACCAGTTTCGACCCAGCCCGATTTCGTCCAAAATGACGGTAACCATTTTCGCGGGGTAAATTATTTCTTGCATAATACATGACCCCCGTATTTTCTTTGGATTATTTTAAAGCTTAGAGCTAACTCTTGTTAATGATATAGGGTGTTTTAACTGAGAGTTGAAACGGGTTGATTAAAATGGTAACGAAGAAGAAATTTATGTGTAATACCTAACAAGAAGAATTTTGATGCAAAGCATCAAAGACGCCGCGCATGATTTTGAAGCATGACTTAAAGGAAGCAGATGCAGTTCAGTACATTTAAATAACCTGTGCAAGCAGACAGGATGTAAATATTTCGAACAGGAAAACCAAATTTCCCTTTATTTTAAACAAGAAGGCCAATATGTGCCTATATTGCTCACCTGGCTACCATAGCCTATATAAAAAGGTTACCAAGAGCAGAAAGGGTCAATATTGACGTAGGGATTAAACGTTTTATATGCTACGATCTTCACAGAATGGTCAAGTTAGTTCCCCAAGAGCAAAGAGCGAAAACCAGTTGGTACGAATCGTTCATCTAGAACGAAACACGAAAACCGGGTACAAAACCAATGAATTTTAGAAATCGGATGAAATCGTGAAAACAGCGAAGTATTCATAACGGAAGAAAGCAGAGACAACTTAATTACTCTATGGGGACCGATGACACCTTGTCGTCTGTTCAATAAGAATGACCAAAATCGCCAAGCGATGACATGCTGCATTAACAAACAGAACAGGTCACGTTACGGCCATGCCTATTGCACAGTTGGGTTAACATTGTTTTTACAGTTTCTAGAATTATACTGTAAAATGAATCATCATTGAGTTCTTAAAGATTACCCATTTATTTAAAAATCTCAATATTGTAAATAGGCAAAAACATCGCCAGAAACTTTTTTCTGAGCTTTGATGAATCGGGTCGTAAACCAAACTGTAAAAAAAGCGTAGCCTAGGAAGTTAGGGAAAAGTTATTAAATACCCATTAGATGTGTCTAAAGTTATGTAATAACGGTAGAAGACATGCTTATTTTGTATCTTTTTGTGTCTTAAATCATTTTATACAATTTATTGATTCATAAAGGTTGTTTTTTTCAAACAAACAACAGAGGTTTTTGTTAACAATAATAACATTTTTCTCCCTTTTCGATTACGTCACCCAATGGTACAAAATTAAAACCTATCCCATACTGACGCCGCGCTTCCACGCGGCGTCAATAAACTGTTAACTAATCAAACACAAAAATATTTTTATGACCGATAATGGTCCCTTTACCTCCTCCATCTATCGTGACTTTTGTGTTTACCGGATACACTTTCTTAGCCATTGTGTAAACATTCGAAAATGAATATAAAAATAGTGATTCGGTCATGTTATATTACACATGTGATATAAAAAGAAATACGTTTTGGGTATATTAGATCAGATACAAACATTGTCATGTGATAAAATTGTCATATTAAGAAAGAATCTTATAGATTTTTTTCAAATGTTCTCATATGAAAAATCAGACGCTTTTGCTTGACATATGTTTTTCACGTGCGCACCCATATTAAGAATCCAAATGGATACCGCATTGCAAAAGTTTATTGTCACCTTATGTGACATATTTTCCGACCGAACAAAGCCAGATAATAATACACTGGCTGTTCTGGTTCTACACTGGCCTAATAAAGTCCTAAATTGAGTTTGTTCGCAGAGAGCCGCTCAGGTAGTTCACGAAATTATCAATACGGCCTGCACGTTTATTCTTAGTTCAGCGCTCGCTTTCCTAACATCAAAACAAAGATGGCGGTAATTCCAGTCTCTCCACTGAAATTATCACGTGGTTTGTAAATCTCGCAAAGTAACGCTGTTATCGCGTGACATTAAACGGATTTGTTCTTCGTAAGGCCTTTGAAAATCCAAGTGCCTAATCTCTGTGTTTATATGTCTCTGGTTCAGCGCATGAGTCTTAATGCTATTCTTCAAACCTGGTACCCCCAAAGTGGGCGGCCACTGCAACCACTGTATATTACTTGGTTGGGGATCAATCCCACGAATCGCATTCTGAAAAAATGGTTCATTCAAACCCTATTTAAAGCTGACATAAACACGTGAGCGATACTGGAAGTATACCAACATTAAGGTAATTACCACAAGTGTAGCTCCAGACAAGCCTCCTGCCTGCCTAATCGCGCAGTCTAATTTGGATCTTCATTGTTCACTTATAAGTCAAAGAAGTATTCAATATGCCTTTGGTACATGTACAGATTACATTGGAATCCGATGTTCAAGAAACGTTAGAGAAACATTGTGAATGTGTACAGGTACCTCCTGATATACTCTTATTTTAACTATTTCCCAAATACGCTGAATCTGAAGCAATACAATACAATACAATACAATTTCTTTAGGTAAACATTTAGGTAAAGGTAATTGAAAACATCTATAAATAAAGTATCACTGCTGAATAGTTGTGAACAAATTGTGACAAAAGGATTATCATCAGCAATTTTCCGTTGCCACAATGCTTTCAGAATTTGTCTGCTGCATAGGCGTGAGGACATGTCTGTATGTGGGAGAGGTTAATTCACGCTGAGGTAAGGTCAGGGTTCGTATAGTTTTATTTGCCTATATCGCTGGATTTCTTTGCGTTTTACGCCGCTTTAAACAATTGTTCAGTTATATAACGGCTTATTTATTTATTTATTTATTTATTTATTTATTTATTTATTCATTTGGTTGGTTGGTTGAACTATTTAACTCATTTTCTGACGGTCAACTGGGTCCGAAACTGTAAAACTCTGCAAACGCACGCAATCCTCAGAAATGAAATAATGAATATATATAATATATAATGAAAAATAAGCCTTCTGATTGGTCAATTTGGAAAACAATTTTTCTTCTGACCAATCAGATGCTTGAGCACACATTCAGAGCACGGGTTAAACTTTTTATAGTTTTGGAGGCAGTTACCTGAGTAAAGAAGATTTGCCTGGGTAATTTTACTCAGGCAATAATGACGAACGAGCTCAATTAATCACCGAATGATAGTAAAGCGTTTAAAACTTGATTTACGGGTTCCAGTTTTCATCAAACAAGTCTTCGGCCATACATGGGTCCGAAACTATAAAACTCTATAAAACATTCTCAGTGCTCAGAAATGAACTCCATGCTCCAAATATGGCTTCTGATTGGTCAATTTGGAGAACGAATTTTCTTTCGACCAATCAGATACTTGAGCACAAATCCTGAGCACAGGGGTAGGGTGACATCGCGTTAACCCGAGTATAGTCTATTGTTGGAACGAACGCCACTCGAATCAACTCGTGTGGACTCGGGGTGGGCTAATGCCAAATGCGGTCAATGGTTGTATTATTATCCTGTAAACGGTTTGTTATATAGGCCTACACTTATTAAATTGATGTGGTCGTACTGAATATCAGTAACGCTTCGTGATATTTGATTTACGAATGCTATTATAAGTTTCGATCCTATATCTATGTTCTTTTGTTTACCTTTCCCAGATTCAAATCGATCTCACATTTTCAGCAGTTTGCTCCGATCGCCGGTTTCGGGAAGTCCTCTGCATTCAAGCCATCTCATTAACTGCGTATTTGAGTGTTTCTCAATCGATTTATATACGAATTTAGCCGCAGGCACGTCATTTTCATTAAGTTGTCCGAAGATTTGGTCACGTGACGACTGATACTATTTTTAGAATATGATATCATTATTTGTGACGTAGGTGAAAGTCGATATTGTACCAGCGCTATATACAATCTAACTCACGAACATTCACGGAAGTTGCGTGTCGACCGATTTGTCGAGTGCAATCGACCGAATGATGTACTTAAAGTCTTAAGTCAAATTATTTTCACAATACGACAAAAAGCGATACACGAAATGCGGCAAAGTAGACAGTATATATTTTTTTCTATGTGGTTCGAAAAAAAAAAAACGTGCATCGGTTTGCAAAATGTGTCTGTTCATTATGTTTGTAAAGCCATCCCGTTTACCATACACTTAGGCTAATGAGGCAGTAAACAGTTCAGCGAATGGTTGTAAAGGACAGCGTGTTCCTTATATAATCACTCCACCCTCACCCACGTTGAACTTGTGTCTTTTCTTGTCCTCTTCCTTCAATGTTAAAAAAATTGCATCACTTAACCTGGTTAACCCTTTTCCCACATACAACAAAAAAACACAGCGAAATGACGATTTTAACCCTTTCCCTCATACGACAATTCCGCGGCAGACGACTTTTGAACATATTTTGTCAAAAAGTAGAAAATCTCTATAATTGAATGGATAACCTATGACTCAAAATGGAAAACATTGTGGCGAAAGGAAAATATTGCTCTTGTATCACTATGTTTTCAAAAACCCGTCTGAAAGCGTCTGTCTGAGGAAAAGGGTTAAAAATAACATCCAGGCAAATATATGGAACATCTCTATAAAAAAAAGTTTGATTATCGGATAAAAATGAATGTCTCCTTTTTGCCACAATATTTTCTGACGTGGTCAGCTTCAGACGCTCATGCATTAATATGTTTAAACATGAACCCTTCGAGCACGTCAACCTGGTTTAGTTTAAACTTATTTAGTTTACATCGATTGTGAAACAAGCCTTTGTCTTAAATTAATCACGCTCGATGTCTGCTTCCTGGAGACTTAACCAGTACTCGCGCCGTTTGTGTGGAAAAATCCCAAAGTCAGGACCCGCTCATAACGGGACTCGAACCAGGGACCTTTGATACGAGAGGCCGACGCTCTACCTCTGCACCATTGTCTTCAACCTGGTTTGATATTTAAACTAGGATTCGTCTGCTTTAACTCTTTCACTGCCAAATTTCACGGAGTAGACACTTCCATCTTGACAATTGGACCTCTACATTTTTCGTCCAACAAGGACATTTTGGAAAAATGTCATGTCTTAGTGACCAACGATGAAGATTTCGGGAGAGAAAAGCTCTTTACGAGCTGTCTCACCTGAATATGAATTGTTTGTAAAAGTATTTAGTTGCCTTTGGCAGCGAAAGAGTTAAAAGGTAAAAATGTAACATCTAGACATCTAGACATCTAGACATTTTAAAGAATAATTCAGAAGCCAAATAAAAAAAAATCTGGCAGAAAAAAGCAAGAAAAAATGCTGGTTTTTGCCCCATTTTTTCCGTTTTCCTACATGATTTAAAAAACATCTGTTGCAGAGGAGGCCAGACGGCGTCAGTGAAATAGAAAGTAAAACTTTCACATCCCCTTTATTCAAACAACGGTTTAACATTCAATTTGCTTAGAGTCGGGGATTTGAAACCGGACGTCCCGGGTTCGATTCCCAGCGGAAGCGGTCATTATAAAGTGTCATTGGGCCTGACACGTTTCCGAGCCTTGTTCTGGTCTGTTTACCCAGGGATCATGAATAAGTGAACTGTTGTCGTTATATACATGTAACTGGAATAATGTTGAAATCGCCGTAAAACCGCATTAAAACAAAACAAAACAAACCATAACATCGGATAGGCGAAATAATGTTTGACTAATTGCAGGTATGGGGTGTCTTAAAAGGTACTTAAAATTAATTCTGTAAAGGAAGAGGATTTCTTTTCAGGGTTTTGATCGTGTTTTCAAATTATGCAATTGCTAATAATTATGTAAATACTGGGATACATGCAAGGCCACCTTACAAAGTGTCAGGTGTAAGTCTGTTAACCTAACTGTAAACATCAAATAAAACAATTTGTTAAGCTAGCAGATAACACAGAACAGTGTTTGGTTTTCTCGCGGAACGGCTCATATTTATTCCACTCCAATGTCGTTTTTTTTCAAATGACCAGGAGGAGGAGTCACAGAACAGGTGTCCGATGATAATGTCCGATAATTTATGTGTAAACGATAATCACCCACCATGAACGAGTCATGGCATAGAGAAATAACCCGAAAGACGTTTGTACGGTGTTTCCGTTATATTGCGATATTAATATTTCGCATCGTGTTTTCGCAATTTCGCATCGCACTTTCGCATCGTGTTTTCGCAATTTCGCATCGCACTTTCGCATCGTGCTTTCGCACTTTCGACCCTAGGTGGAAACCGCGAAACAACGATGGCCCTAACGGAACACCGTACGTTTGAGACCAGACCCGGCCGGGTAGCTCAATTGTTAGCGTATCTGACTCGTGATCTGGAGGTCACGGGTTCGATACCCGGTTGCGGCGACATTCTTTCGGGCGATGTTTTCCATTGCCTCTCACCTCTGATCTATGTGAGAAAGTAGTCAGTGGCTTCGAAAGAATGTTGTGTAAGTACTGGTGTGGGAAAGCCAGGAAAACATAGGTAGGTGCACTGACCGCCGTGATATGACCAAAGCTGTTGAAAGCGGCGTTAAACTCCAAACAAACAAACTGCACCAATGTCACCTGTTTATTCTCTGCCATTCATTAATTGCATACACCATAGAAGCAACCAGTAACTGACTACGCTTTAAAACACTATCTGTCCGCCTCGGGTAGGGCAGTTCCCAGGTTCGATCCCCCCGACCGGGTCCTATCAAATACATTAAAAATGGTAGAAATGGCTACCCTGCTTGGCGATCAGGGTTGCTGTGGTTTTAGCATTACGACTGACTGGCTGGTGTCAGGATAAATGGACCAGTAATACTCGTAACTTAACAGGTAAACGCCGTGATATAACTGAAAAAAATATTGAAAAGCGGCGTAAAACACCAAAACAATCAATCAATTTCATAAAGATTTAAGTATGAGCAGTATATGTAACCTGAATCGTGATTTACCCTCACCTTTGGAAGCACTGAGAGAAATTAGGCAATTACTCAAATTGAAAAGCCGTGCTCCATAAAAGAAAAAAAGAACGAACGAATAGTTGTCCAATAATATTGGTTTGCCTTGCTCAAAAAAGCAATTTTCCCGCGATGTTTCAATCAACTCTCTATAAATTAATGCCTCCCAGTTGTCTCATGGCGCGACGTGAATGTCGAGTGTCCGGATTTAATAACTGTCCATTTTATAGTCCTGTGTCTTCAATTACATTGAGTGAGCAGGGTCATCCGAAAACGGACCTGGGGGATGTAGAATGATTGACACAACAAATTCTTGCTTGCACTGCCATATTTTGGTATCTATTTTATCTACATATGTTTAAGTTATGTCTGTACGTATACATTTTCAACCAGAAAATGCCTCCGCTTAGATTTACATTTTTTTTCCTAGGAGAATTAACCTACTGTGTGCACAGCGGCTCTTTTTGATGGACCATATCCTACATGCACGCGCATTTTGACGTATAGGCTGCAGACGTCTTTTGAAAACATTGTTGGCAAAGGGAAGATTTGCTCATGATAAGTAATTTCTTATTTTGCAACGATGTGTTTCAACTGTATTAAAGAATCATAGTGTCGTTTGTAGAGATTTTCCCTTTTATTGCCAAGAAGATTTCAACGTCGTCTAAAGTGGTTTTTAACTTTGTTGTATGGGGGCAAGGATCAAATTAAGCTGTTATCTCTTAGAAGGGGTAACGTTCGATGACCGGTCGATGATTAGAATGACCGTTGTTCGCGAACCATTCTAAATCATCATCAAATCTGACTTTTGCTTTTTATTCCCCTAATTCTTACGCTAAGGCGTAACTATTTTTAACCGAGAAAGTTTGTCAATTTCAGGATATCAAAGTAAAATTCGCCTTGCCTCAAAGCAAGTGATATATAGACATTAAGTCGCAATTGTTTTTTTCAAATACACTTGTAAGATCCATCGTTTTATTAGATTTGGATCGCCTTATTTCATCGAAATTTAAATTTCTTTTTTTTATGTAGAAGTTGTTTTATTTTATGTAAATCGATAACCTCGTATTTTAGAGAAAACTGTCATTTTTATATGGAACCCGGATGTGACACACGACTTTGAATAGTTTATTAACGGCTAGTATGTTGCAATGTTCACAGGGGCGTAGCTCCCTTTAGGCACTGAAGGCACGTGCCTACACATTTTTTCTAAAAATGCCCCAAAATGCAGCTGCGGCGATACACATCTGCGTAATGTATCGACCAGATCAGCCTGCGCTGTCCGCGCAGACTGATCCGGCCGACACATTCCGTCTAAGGGGGGGGGGGGATAGATAGAGTGGTGATTCCTGAAACAGAAAATCCAAATGAGGCGAAAAGTGTATATCCGGGTACGCATGTGTGGCATGCTAAGGCTGATCCGGGTCGATACTTTACGCAAAATCCACAATGTTGATTTTATCACGAGACGGCCTACATATTGATTATTGCCAAGCTACGCCTCTGGTTCTTATAACAAGGGACAGGGGTGTAGGGACGTAGATAAGATGGATAAGCAACTCCACCTGTACACCAGTTATCTGGTCAAAATATCACCTGGAGAAACAAAATTCTCAAAATGTTCACATTTTGTAGCAAATCAAACTTTGAAAAGTCACATTTGGCACATACACAAAACATACATATTCTGAAAGCTTAACATTTCTACTAAAGTAAGAGACACAATGAACAATTAGGGTGTCTTTGAATTTTGAATAATGACTGGTTTAAAAGACAAAGGTACTGTGCTTTCTGAATTATATCTATTTCATTCCAAAAATTAGTAGACTGACATTATTCATAAAGATAAAATATTATCAAAACGTGTAGCATATCAAAACATTTTTTTATCTACTGCAATAGAAAAATAAAATGTTTACACTTCCAGAAAATATCTTTGTTATTTTCATATCTTCAATAGTTTTTGAGTTTTACTTGCTACAAATGTTGGGACAGGTGATATTTTAGTATATGACTTACTTACTTATCCCTCTTATCTACGTCCCTGACACTAGTCCTGATAGAACATTGTTATATCAAATATATATCTGGCACCTGACTTTACTGAGATATTGTTTTGGGTAAGACACATAACACAGTATAAATATGAAAACGAAGTGAATTGACTGATTGATTGTTTGGGGCTTAACGCCGTTTTCAAAGAAAAGGTCAGTCATATCATGGCGGCCAGTTCACATCCTCATGTGTTTCCTAGCTTTCTCACACCAGTACACTACACAACATACTTCCAAAGAAACTGGCTGCTTTTCCTCATAGACTTGGTGAAATTGACCCACAGTGACTTTTGTCAAACGTCGGAAATAATGTTGACCGAGCTTGGATACAACCCTTGGATTGACAACCCGCGTCGCTACCGACTGACCTACCGGGGCTTGGCGCAAACAAAGTGAACGGGCAGTACAGATTGAACATTCTGATACTGGAACAAATCAAAATCACTCATTAAAGCTTAATTCGGTCAACAAAGTCGAAAAGAGCCTTTTTTTTAAACGACGAATTCTATATGCATGACATTTTCTGCTTCAGGAAACATTACTCTATACCTATATCCCCTTGAGACGGAATGTATCGGCCCGGATCAGTGTGCGCGGACTGTACAGGCTGATCTGGGTCGATACACTACGCAGAGGCCATAATGTGTTTTTTTCTTTTGAAACGGCTCATTTTATCTTTAATTCAACATGTACATGGAATAGGCTTTACGGTAGACTCCTGTCTTTTTTTTTTTCCACCAAAAACTGAAATATTTTCGAGTCCAACATGCCTGGAATGTTCCAGCTGGCTATGCTCTCACGTTTCGCTTAACGGAACCCGTTTTAACTTACCATTCTAATTGTCATTCTAATTTCGTTTTCAGTCTTAAATAATAAACCTCTTATCAAGTCAATCCTACGATAAAGATCGATGAGAAGTGACATACCTTTTAAAATTAAGACTACTGATAAAAAATGTATAGTTATAACATTTAAAATGGTTGTTGCGTAGCAATTTCTTCATCAGTTACTTGATTTATTGTTTTATCCGTTAGCGTTAAGGGTTAGAGAGTTCAAATAATCAAACAGATAATGTCCCTTTTTTCTCCGATCGCCTTTCTTTGATCAGTTTGAATATGCAAATATTTGAAAGTGATATTAACATACACTGACAGTCATAAAAAAAATATCGACTGCGCAGCAACCACCAGCTTCCTTCGTTGAGCCAATCGGATTGAAGGACACATTCTTACTCTACAGAACGGGGTTTTTTACCCTCCCTTTCCAACATGCAGTTGCGTTTAACACGTCTTCCGTAAACTAATTAATTAATTGATTGTTTGATGTTTTGCGCCGCTTTCAACAATTTGTTAGTTATATCACGGCGTTTCCTTGGTAAGTTACCAGTATTACTGGTCCATTTATCCATTTAGACACTAGACAGTCGGTCGTAATGCTAACCCATCCACTCTGAGCGCAAAGGAGGGCAGCCATTACTACCATATTTAAAGTCTTTGGTATGACCCTCATCAAAATGAGAAATTGCTCATCATAATTATACTTTCATTATAATTTTCTGTTCATATATATCCCACAATTATTTGTATATTATCGTTCCAAAGGGAAGAAAGTCAGTAAAACACTTGATAACAATACAACTTTTTCATTATCAAATGTTCGACCAATTAGTCTTATTACGGATTTTACCAAAAAAAATTTTTTTTGATTAACCTCTCCCACAAACATCAAATCTGCAGACGACTTTAAAAACATCTTTGCAAAAATATAAAAAAAAATCCCCATTATTGACAGTTTATTTATTAAATAGAGTTAAAAACATTGTTGCAAAAGGAGAAATTGTTCGATTTGAGTAATTTCTTCTTTTGTGTCATTGTTTGTCAAAAGTCGTATGCTGCAAAGGCATCAGGAAGCGTCTTCATGTGGGAAAGGGTTAAGACCAAGTGGTCGAAGAATTGATAATTATAGAGTTTTATTGATATAACCAGATGAATGTATATGTCTCTGCTATGATATATTCCAAAACTGTTTTCAAGGTGGTATTTTACATATTTGGTGTATATGGGAAATGGTGATTAAACTAATCCGTTGTCGTGCTGGTCATAATAAGCTATTTTCCTGATTTCGACACCGATACCGAATTTCGAGCTTATACGCCTCCGAACGTTTTACAATTATTATATTGTTTGTTTTGAAATAAACATCTGATCAGTCCCGCGAGAAAACCAACGGTGTAGAATCTGCGTCGACCCGCATCAGCCTAAGCATGCCGCGCAGGCTAACCAGGACAGACCATTTTCGCCTCCTGTGGATTTTCCTTTCAGGAATCATTACTCTATACCTCTATCCTCCTGGGACGGAATGTGTCGGTCCGCATTAGCCTGCGCGGAATGGTTAAGCTGATCCATGTCGATACTTTACGAGTCCACAATGTTGGTTTCGTGTAATCGCAGATAAATTTCCCTTTCAAATGCCATAAAGTAAAGTATTCGCAGATAAATTTCCCTTTCAAATGCCATAAAGTAAAGTGGTTCACTATATGTTCATAACAATGGAATAAATGCGGTATATTTATTTGTTCTGTCTAGTTGTCGTGCATTTTATTCGAAATTTCGATTTGATATTACTGGAGTATTAAAAGTCAAAGATTAACTATTAACTATTTTCCCCATACAAGAAATCTGCAGCAGACGACTTTGAAAGTATCTGGGCAAACACATATAAAAAACTCTATAAATGTAGATATAATTACTGAAAAGACCAAAAGAAAAAGCAATTTCTTCTTTTGTCACATTGTTTTCAAAATTCGTCTGCTACGGAGGCGTCTATATGTGTGAAAGGGAAGGGTTAAATTGTTACTTTGTTTCCATGTAAATTAACATGTTTAATTTTTACAGAAAGGACACTTTATGTCATTGAACAGAGTAACCTCTCAGCTATAAAATAATCCGAAAAATGGAGGGGGTCATGTATTATGTAAGGAAAGAAACCACTCCACGAAGATGGTTACCGTAATTTTGCACACAATCGCGCCTGAGCCAAAACTGTCTTTCAACATACTCTATTTTCGCTTTCAGAAAAAGGTAAAAATAAAATAAAAAATGATCAAATCAAACAGGTCCAGTGTATCCTATTCATATGTTTAAACTAATTGAGATATATTCAATGCATTCTAGTAAAGGTATACACTCATTCCTACGCAAACAAAGGGTTTTTAGAGGCTATTTGGCAAGCCCGAGAAGTATTTGGCGTAATTTAACCTATAAGTCGGGTCAATATATGGCAAAAAATACCTCAACCCCCAAAAAATTGCAACAACAAGTTTTTCAACGGTTTTGACTACTATTGGGTATAGTTAATGACCATAAAAAATTCTTTGAAAATCCAACTTCCGGAAAGTACTTTCTTTCAAGATGGCGTCCAAGATGTCCGCCAGTGCCATAAAATATTTTTGAGCTATATATTATTTACACATTTGATATCTATCTCCATTTATATACACATTTGATGCAAACATTCTATCATAATTGTGTGATCTGCTCAATTTGAATTAAAATAAAATTCTAAAGAAAAACAACAAGTTTATAGGTAAACCCTTTCTCACATACGATAAATCTGCAGCAGACGACTATGAAAACATCTAGGAAAAAATACGGAAATCCTCTATATGAAAGCTTAACTATTGAATAAAACGGTTGATACAAATCTTGATCATTATGAGCAATTCCGCCTTTCCTCACAGTATTTTTGTAAATAGGCGTCTGATGCAGAGGCGTCAGAAAGCGTCTGTAAGTGGGAAAGGGTTGAAGTAGGGACACTTAACTGAGCCGGGTCCAAGCGATATGGTGTCGTAATACAGTATCGAACTAGGAACCCTCAGGTGACCCTTTTGACCCCATATCCATACGTACAGTCTTAACCCTTTCACTGTCGAATTTCACAAAGTCGACTCTTCCTTGTTGAAAATTGGACCGCTTTATTTTTCGTCCAGCAGGAAAATTGGTAAAAATTGAATGTCTAAGTGGCAAACAATGAAGATTCAGGCGAGTAAGCTCGTTACGAGCTGTCTCGCCTGAATCTGCATTGTTTGTTGTTGAAAAAGTTAACCCTTGACCACATACAACTCATCTGCAGCAGACGACTTTGATAACATCTAGGCAAAACTATGGAACATATCTAGAGCTGAAAGTATAATTATTTTGTAGTGTTTTTGCCGAGCCCCGGTAGCTCAGTCGGTCGCGACGCGGGTTGTCAAATCAGGGGTTGTGAGTTCGAATTCCAGCTCGGCGTTTGACCAAAAAGTCACTGTGACCTCCGTCATTCGTCTTTCACCAATGGGCTGTTTAACAGTCTATTTTGAAAAGCAGCCAGTTGCTTGGAAAGTATGTTGTGTGGTGTACTGGTGTCGGAAAACCAGGAAACACATGAGTAGGTGAACTGGTCGCCGTGATATGACTACAACATTGTTGAAATCGGCGTTAAACCCCAATCAATGAAAACACTGTGGCGAATGGAGAAATTGCTCATTCGGACCAATTCAAGTTCTCCTTTTGCCACAATGTTTTCAAAAGTAGTCCGCTTTGGATGCGTCAGGACGCGTCTACCAGTGGGAAAGGTTAGCCGAGTTTTCATTTGTCCGCCTATATCGTACATGTATGAATATCCTAAGTGACTGACAATGAAACTAGAAGTGTAGCCCTTATATTTTAGCGTCAATGCACAGTGGAACCTGCGTGCAAATGACCGCCCATGGGAACGCAACATTCTGGTCTTTTTTCACAGGTGGTCTTTGATAGAAGAGTAATTTATTCTGAAAAAAAAAAAAATTGTCAGTCGCATCACGGCGGCCAATTCACCTACTCATATGTTTCTTGGCTTTCTCACACCAGAACTTCATACAACATTCTTTCCAAGCAACTGGCTGCTTTTCCACATAGACTGATAGCCCATATTTGGGAAGATGAAAATGTGCGTGCTATAGACAGGGAATTGCTAATCCCAGGTGGTCTTTAACACAGGTTTGACTGTACTTGTTTATGATGCCATAATCAAAGAGTCGACATGACCCCAAATTAATACAAGAAAAAAAAGTGCTGCTGTCAAATTTTAAACAGAAACTCGAATTAATTCTTCGGTCGTGTGATTTTTTCTTCTTCTGCAGAACTTCCATGCTAATTACGTGGCCTTGTTGCGCAATAAACCATCGCGCCGATGTGATTTGACGGCGAACGCGTGCCCCTACTTGTTATAGACAATTATTGATCTTTATCTTTGCTTTACATCATAAACATACCGCGACATGGGAAAATATGAATACGTTTAGAGCAACTCCTCGTCGCCATGCTTTAGAAATGGATGTTAACCCTATCCCTCATACAACAAGTTTGCAGCAGACGACTTTGAACATATTTTGTCAAAAAATAGAAAATCTCTTAAATTGAATGGATAACCTATGACAAAAAGTGGATAACTTTGTGTCTAAAGGAGAAATTGCTCGTTTTGAGCAATTTCTTCTTTTGTCACTATGGTTTCAAAAAAGCCGTCTGCTGCAGAGGCGTCAGAAAGTGTCTATATGAGGGAAAGGGTTAATGCTGTTTTAACACTTTGCCCACTTGCAGACGGCTTTTGATCGCATCCGCAGCAGACGACTTTAATGGCATCTGCAGCAGACGATGTTTGTCTTTACATTTACAGCAGACCATTTTTAAAATCATTGTAGGATAAGTGGGAATTTCTTCATAGAGAGATTTTTTTATTTTTTTTGCCCACAACATATTTGTCTATATGTTTCATTTTAGAGATAAGTGGGAATTTCTTCATAGAGAGATATTTCTCCTTTTTGCCCACAAACATATTTTTCCATATGTTTCATTTTAGAGATAAGTGGGAATTTCTTCATAGAGAGATATTTCTCCTTTTTACCCACAACATATTTTTCTATATGTTTCATTTTAGAGATAAGTGGGAATTTCTTCATAGAGAGATATTTCTCCTTTTTGCCCACAAACATATTTTTCTATATGTTTCTTTTAGAGATAAGTGGGAATTTCTTCATAGAGAGATATTTCTCCTTTTTGCCCACAAACATATTTTTCTATATGTTTCATTTTAGAGATAAGTGGGAATTTCTTCATTGAGAGATATTTCTCCTTTTTGCCCACAAACATATTTTTTTATATGTTTCATTTTAGAGATAAGTGGGAATTTCTTCATAGAGAGATATTTCTCCTTTTTACCTACAAACATATTTGTCTATATGTTTCATTTTAGAGATAAGTGGGAATTTCTTCATAGATAGATAGAGGATATTTGTTTGTTTTGAGTGGATATGGAATATATCTCATCGAGACGTGATACATATAGGATCTGACATGAGTTGTCATTTCATATAAAGTTTTATTAAACAAGTTCAAGATTTTTTGTTATTAAGCGAGCCTGTGGCGAGCTTAATAACAAATATCTTGGACGAGTTTGATAAAACTTTATATGAAATGACAACGAATGTCAGATTCTTTTTATTACATGACGAAACACACAAAGAAAATCGGGTTTTCCAAAGCTTTTTTAATTTCGTCAGTAAACCGTATAATAATGCAACAAATAATTATGCCGAGATCATATTCAGCTTAGTTTATTAAAAGTAATAATAAATAACACGCATGAGATATTATATTTATCACATAAAGAGACTTATGAGGCGTATTTCGATAAAAATGTACTTAAGGATGTACTGAACTGAGGTTTTGAAATTAAAGAAAAAAAATTTTTTTTTTTACTTTCTTATTAAATCTTCTTATTTTGTTGTCAATTAAAACCTGTTTAGTCATTATACCTTTTTATAATTCTTCAAAATTTAAAAAAAAATGGATAAAACTTGCTTGAGATAAAGGGCCTATTTTTTTCATGAGCCTTCAATTTGTTCGTGAGACGCTGTCCAGTTGCCGTGTTTGATTAAGAAATAAAACTGGGCAAAAAGAACATATTAAAGTCCATGTATATAAATTTTAATCTCGAACTTGTATAGTATCATATTGTTTTGAAAAAAAGTAGAAAATATTGGAAAACTTTTTTGACATTTGAAGATATGTTTGAAAAATTAATAAATATATATTCATATTTTAACATTTTTTAGACATTCAAAGAAGAAAAACTGAAAATATTGCACAGTGACATATACTTTTCTTATTAAAATCTGATAAATGATAGTAATTGAAATAACTGAGAAGTTTCAGAAAAAGTTAAATATTACAAATATGTTTTTTCCTTATTTCAAAGTTTTGAAATTGTCTATTAATAAATCTGACAAATATGGATTTTCATTAGTGTCAAATAGTGTCTATTTTTTAGCTTTAACTACAATGTATCGCATGAACTTCCAAAGATATGGATAAAATACCTTCAGAATGAGATTAAAACCACAAGAAGATAAATAATTAGCATATCATCTTTCAAATATCGGCAATTTGCGTGAAAACTTTTTTTTTTTCATGGGCTGAAATAGCAAAAAAAAACTCATCATAAGGCTTTTATAAATTGATCTAGCAAAGAAAAAAGCCCAGTACCATACCTTTTTTTTTTTTTTTTTTAATTTAACATATATCCAACTTTCAAAAAAACAATATTACAACAAAAGTTAAATATTATGAAAAATCCACTTTTCAGTTCAGTACATCCTTAACGTTTACAATATTTCTGGATAAAATGTACGGATTTTGGCGCCAAAGTGACTAACGTATGACGTCAAAACGCTGACGTGACGTCATTTTCCAAGTATTAGGTCATCTTATATTACACATGTTGTATATAAAGAAATACGTAATGGTTATATTACATTGGATACAAGCATTGTCATGTGATAAAATTGAATATTTTCACGAGCGCGTAGCGCGAGTGAAAATGTTTAAATTGTATCACTTCGAGTTGAAATATATTCCATATACACTCAAAACAAACAAATTTTCTTTTTATTTAATGGCAAATTGATGAAAAACAAATATTATTGCATAAAATCTATGTTTTACGCCCGCTTAAGGGATACAGAAACATTGCAAAAGCCGGGCGTAAACGGCGAGAAAACGTGTATAAACAAAGCGATTCTCGCGCGTACGTGCCGTTTCAGACCGGTTAGATGTTTTACATATGCATTACCCGGGCACCATTAGTAAACAAAACATGGACGCTGCATCTCCCCTAGAATAGGAGCAATTTGTTGGGTTAACAATAACATCAGCTTCTTTAACTCGATAATCGGTAACATCCACTAGATTCACAGTTAAAGAGCATAAAATAATCCAAAACCATTTATTTAAATCGACCCGTGTCGAGTCAGCGATGGCAACCTTGATGTAGGCCCGGTTCGTGGATATGTAAAACATTACTTGTTTACTTTATGACGTCACATGTGTTTATGACGTCACATGCGTTATCGGGTCATGTTCATCGGCGGTTATCGTACAACTGAACGTTACAGCGGACTGTATATTGGATGTTTGCTCTTATTTTATGCAATAATAGCGAAAATACACATTTTCTCGGGCGTGAACATCTGCGGACGCCCTTAAATGTGTTTATGCCCTCGTGCTTCGCACTCGGGCATAAACACATTTTGCGGGCGTCCGCAGATGTTCACGCCCTCGAAAATGTGTATTATCCCTATAATATACCCATTATGTATTTCTTTATATATAACTTGTGTAGTATAACATGACCGAATACTAGGAAAATGACGTCACGTCAGCGGTTTGACGTCATAATGTTAGTCTCTTTGACGTCATTTATTCATATTCCACAGTGTGGAATAAGGATTTTATATTTCACTCTGATAAACAGCAAATTCATTGGTTGTCATATAATAAATATATCTCCTTTTTACCCACAAACATATTTGTCTATATGTTTCATTTTAGAGATAAGTGAGAATTTCTTCATAGAGAGGTATTTCTCCTTTTTGCCCACAAACATATTTGTCTATATGTTTCATTTTAGAGATAAGTGGGAATTTCTTCATAGAGAGGTATTTCTCCTTTTTGCCCACAAACATATTTGTCTATATGTTTCATTGTAGGATAAGTGGGAATTTCTTCATAGAGAGATATTTCTCCTTGTTTGCCCACAAACATATGTTTCTATATGTTTCATTTTTAGAGAGTTTCCATATATTTCGTCAAAGGTGTGTTTACGCTGTCTGCTGAATATTTCTTCCATGTATAGACCTCGGCCAGTTTGTGTACCGATGCTACATGTATTGATCGATTTTCTGTGGTTTGTTACCCAAAACCTACCTTGCGTTCAGTGTAGTTGTTGGTAGCTGTCACGGTTTGTAACAATTCGCTTCCAGATGTGAAAATAGCTACAATTTGATTAACGGATAGTTTAATGTTTGCTATCGTAAACGTTCATTGAACACAAGGCAGGACGCCACATTCCATTCTTTCAAAATAACTGGCTGACTCCCAGAACGTTTTGTTAAAGCCAATTTGTGGTAAAAAAAAAAAAGTTGGAATAGAATGGTCGCAAAATAGTCTGAATTTCTGCTACTGATACCACCATTCTTGATTTAAGTTTCGGTTCGTAACAGTTTGCATACAGGAGTGAAAATAGCTACAATTTGACTAACGGATTGTCTAACGTTAGGTTGCTACCGTAAACGTTCATTGGAGGCAATGCAGGACTCCACATTCCATTCTTCCAAACCATCTGACTGACTCACAGAGAGTATTATTTTAAGCCCATTCGTGGTAGAAAAAGAAAGGAGTTGGAATGGTCACAATGGACTCGGAATTGCTGCCATTATTGAAGTTAATTTAAGTATTGAGCGGCGCTTTTCGAAAACAAACCGTTAGACATTTGCGGTCATTGAAGATCCAGATCAGCCAAAGCGTCCGCGCGGTCCGAGCTGGCTCTGCACAGTTCACCGATTAGTCATTGAATGTTTTAAGACATTTCTTAAAAATATTTACCATGTGGATCAAATTGCTTTGATGCGTTTGTATATGTTTACATAGACGTGTAAGAAAATAATGGCCGAGCCCCGGTAGCTCAGTCGGTAGTGAACAGTTCTTGTCAATCCAGGGGTTGTGAGTTCGAGCCGCTGCTCGGCAAACAATCGTTCCGATGTTTGACAAAAGTCACTGTGACTTGTAAGCGTCATTCGTCTTTCACCAATGGGCTTACAGTCTATGTGGAAAACCATCCAGTTGCTTGGAAAGTATGTTGTGTTGAGTACTGGTGTGAGATAGCCAGGAAACATATGATTAGGTGAACTTGCTGCCGTGCTATGTCTAAACTATTGTTGAAAACCGCATTTTACCACAATCAATCAATCAATTAAATAACTATTGACTAGTGCATACGTTAACACATACGAATCAAAATGACAGTACAATGCTTCACATCCTGCCCGTCGGGTCTATAAATCAGCCGAATATAAATCCTTACGAAATGAACTTATATGTACATATAAATACCACAGAAATAATAATGCAACTGTTAGTTTTAGCAGAGCACCGCCCACTTTTATTATTCTAGGAAAATTATATACTAGGAATTGATAAATGAGTAGTGAGCAATGTTTCATGAGATATTACTTCAAAAGCGACAACTTTTTTACTAGCAGCATAGTCGCTTATAGGGTTAATTATAAATTCATAGTAAACACAAATAATGGTCGAACATCAAATTTAGTTGACAGTCAAAAAACGAAAAGTTCGGGATGAAATCCTTCTCAGGACAAACAAAAAACTAACCCTTAAAACATACATATCAAACATAACATAGATAATCGCCAGTTGGAGGTAACAAATCATACCCTGTCGTGTCAAAGGTCAATGTTTACTTTATATTCCGTTAACCATTCACCTGCCCTTCGTTCAATGGAACAGTTTGGAAGCGAACGGTTGCCAATCAACCAATCAAATAACAGCTAATTTAAAAGTGAGTTTAACATCTGTAAAACTGGAAGCATAACGTAGTTAATAGCAACATCTCTATTTCAAGCAGACTTAAGTTACTATACATTAGCTACTATTTGTTTGGTAGATGTTACACTTACTAAAGTTACTATACATTAGCTGCTATTTGTTTGGTAGATGTTATACTTACTAAAGTTACTATACATTAGCTGCTATTTGTTTGGTAGATGTTACACTTACTAAATATACTATACATTAGCTGCTATTTGATTGGTAGATGTTGCACTTACTAAAGTTACTATACAGTAGCTGCTATTTGATTGGTAGATGTTACACTTACTAAATATACTATACATTAGCTGCTATTTGATTGGTAGATGTTACACTTAATACATTTACTATACATTAGCTGATATTTGATTGGTAGATGTTACACTTAATAAGGTTACTATACATTAGCTGCTATTTGTTTGGTAGATGTTGCACTTACTAAAGTTACTGTACATTAGCTGCTATTTGAGTGGTAGATGTTACACTTACTAACGTTACTATACATTAGCTGCTATTTGTTTGGTAGATGTTACACTTACTAAATATACTTTACATTAGCTGCTATTTGATTGGTAGATGTTACACTTACTAAATATACTATACATTAGCTGCTATTTGATTGGTAGATGTTACACTTACTAAATATACTATACATTAGCTGCTATTTGATTGGTAAATGTTACACTTACTAAAGTTAATATACATTAGCTGCGATTTGATTGGTAGATGTTACACTTACAAACGTTACTATACATCAGCTGCTATGTATTTGGAAGATGTTACACTTACTAAAGTTACTATACATTAGCTGCTATTTATTTTGTGAATTGGCAACCGTGAGCTACCAAACTGCCCCACTGAACGCAGAACAGATGAATGGTGAACAAAATATAAAGTAAATACTGACCTTCGACATACCAGGGTTAGAAATAGTTACTCCAATTAGCGATTCTTTGTGTTATATTTTTATTTTTCATCACATTCTAAACCATCCGAGGAAATAATGCATCATTTGGGAACATTGGAGTGTAGCAATTTACAAATAAAGTATGAAACATTGCTTCCCAAATGGGACATGTTTTCCTCGGATGGTTAAACGGGTGTTCGATCGACTCCAGCAAAAGACTTTAAACTATGGTTAAGATAGCAACGTGGCTTGGCGGTCAGGGTACTGGGTTATAAGCATTTATACTTATGCAGCTATGTTAGGATAAACATTTGTGTACGTTATTTGTCCAGGAAACGTTGTGACAGAACTGAATTTTACAATTACAATTACAATATGTTTAATACAGTAATTTAGGCCTCTGGCCCATTATACAAATTTACATTTATAAAATAGAAAAACTGTTGAAAGTGGTATAAAGTATGGTTACAACAAGTTATTATTTAAATTGAGTTAGTGAACACACGATTGGCATCAATACACGATGTTTTACTGTACATCTGATTTTAACATTGCTCGATTGAAATGTTAACTATTTGTTCAACAGTATGACCGTTATTGACGCCGCGTGGAAGCGTGGCGTCGGTATGGGATAGGTTTTAATTGTGTACCATGGGGTGACGTTATCGAAAAGGGAGCAATCAACATTATTATTGTTAAGATAAACTCTGTTATATGTTTGAACAAAAAAAAAAAAATTATGAATAAATAAATTGTATAAAATGATTTAAGAAACAGCAAGATACAAAATAAGTATGTCTTCTATCGTTATAACAAAATTCTTCTTGTATTACAATGGAACACGTAACTTATTTCATATTTTGGCTTCCTTAGACCAATGTTCCGCGTAACTTACTGCAAATGCACCTGATTAACGTTCTAAAAAGGCATTCTCGTCCATTTGTGAAAGAGAAATGACGCTGGACATAATGAGACTGAATTGCCAAACAGTGATTCGAACCCATGACCCTACATCGCCAGTCTTTGGCTTGACCGACTGACCTTTCGCTAATAGTGCCCACAACTGTATAATAATATTTTTTCTTTAAATGGACAGCGTGAGAACTTTGACTTTCCATATCTGTATATATGGGAAAATAGAAAAAACAAAACAAATATGGACAAAGTGATAACCGTAGACTTAACGGTCCATCGTCGATGCCAAACACAGTGTTATCAAGACACCGATTACGTCGCTGATAGACTGTGTCCACAACTGTATACATAATAGATTTTGTTTAAATGGACAACGCGAGAACTCTACATTTCCAACGATCGTCTAATTGTTTGACTTTCCATATCTGTATATATGGGAAAATAGAAAAACAAAAACAAATATGGACAAAGTGAGAACCGAAGGCTTAACGGTCCGTCGTGGATGCCAAAGACATTTTTTATCAAGACACCGATTAAGTATTTTATCACCCGAACCATTTAGGGCCCAACCTTAACAAAGCAACTTTCCCCCTCTGAAAAGACACTCGCTAACGGAAACACAAATTATAATTGTACGCCCATCCTAGCGTTTCACGCCTTTTCATGCCAAAGACTAAGGATATCATTTATAAACGAATAAGAAATAAATTAGCGAAATGAATGTGGAGAGCACACGACTGTCGACAGCACTGTCAATATTTAATTGTTTGATTCTGAAGAGAAAATGGTAATTAAACAATGCGATGAATACGGTATGAGCCAATAGCAGCCTCCTCTAATTGGAGGTCCTCGGTGTTAACCCCTTTACATACACAACCATGTGCTATGGACTATTCTCCGGTACTTTTTATATATTGTGTTAAGTGTGTTTATATCAATATTCCGCTGGTGTATGAAACATCTTACAAACAGAATAAATATAGTTCGGATCATTGTATCTATAGCCGATGATTCTTTCTACTTTTTGCGCAATTCGCGAAACTGTTGTCGCGTGAATACGCGGATTATCGCGTGCGTGTTATGTGAAGGGTTTGAAACGTTGTCTACGAGTTGAAAGTGACGTGGATAGGCGGGAGAATATGGAATTTACGTGGCGATACTTCGGGTGAATAATATACTTTCGAGAAACAAATCGTCGACATGCCAGGAAATTCCATGTCACTTGTACTAGCATGTCATACTTCCGCATTGTTCTTCCTAAAATAGAGCATGTCACCTAATTACTATTGAATTTACAAAAATACTTTGTTTGGTCCGAATGTCGGGGTCGAAACGTAGACAGCAAAAAGAACATAAATTACAGTGCCACGTTCACATTGTTTCTATATGAAATTTAGGTGAACGATGAAAAATAACATGAGCAGTGTAACTATCTTCTTAGTGACAGTGTTTCTTTCTTTACTAGATAAGAGAATGCATTAATCGTTACTGCAGCACGATATTATTAAACCCTTTCCCATATTGAGAAGAATAATGAACATTTTGACAACAAGAAGAAGATGCTTCAAACGAGGCAAACAACATTTCTTTCTTTTTTCAGTAATAATTCCCTGATTCATTTTGTTAATGCATTTGCCTAGATGTGTTTCAAAGTCGTCTGCTGCAGATTTGTTTTAAGTGGGAAAGGATTAATTGTATTACGTGAAACAGGCAAAGTTTGTTTCCTTTGTATAAGAATACCTTTGAAATGAAAAACATTAATGGAAAATGAACAATTTCTCCGTTTCATTCAATGTTTTCTAACGCTGTAGTTAAAATATACTTTCAACATTAAATAAATGACATTTTTATTTCGATGTTTTGAAAGCAGACGACTCTTCAAGTATAAAATTAGTTTCTGCAGCAGACGACTTTGAACATATTTTGTCAAAAAATTGAAAATCTCTATAATTGAATGGATAACCTATGACTAAAAGTGGAAAACATTGTGGCAAAAGGAGAAATTGCTCGTTTTGAGCAATTTCTTCTTTTGTCACTATGTTTTCAAAAAAGCCGTCTGCTGCAGAAGCTTCAGAAAGCGTCTATATGTAAAAGAGGGTTAAAATGTTAAATAATACTAGTTAAACGGTTAAATAATATTTGTTAAACGGTTAAATAAGTAAAGTTCATGTGTATTTTCAGCATTTGGATCGAATGTTAACAGCGTAAGAATAGCAGATGAACAATTGTCGTAACACAAGCCCCGAATGTCAAAAATCAAATTTCAGGACAAATACGGTTATGTCACAACATCTTTGCAGGTTGGTGGCTGGTGTCAGGATAAATTGATCAGTAGTACTAGTAGCGGCATATAGCACCAAATAATCAAACCAGCACAAAACCGGATGGAGGCAAAGACATGCAGATATTCTGAACATGTGTCACTGTAAACGTTTACAAATTCCTTGAAAGAGAAATCATTGTGTCAGCCGAAGGAATGAATGAATGAATGTATATTGTTTTATGGCGCATCGACAGCTAAGGTCATTTAGCGCGCATTTAAATTGTATTATTCATGTTCCCTGGGTGAACAAACCAGTTCTAGGCTAGAAAATGTGCCTTGCCCAAGGGCACTCCACCATGACCGAATTGCCGCGACTGGGGATCGAACTCGGGACACCCGGTTTCGAAATCCCCGACGCTAACCACTCGACCACAGCGGATTCCGTCAGCCGAAGGAGGCTTCTATGAAAACACATGTTAGGTAAAGGAAAAATTACTTATAACGAGCAAGTACTCCATTTACAGAAATCGTTATCCCACTCCATAGCAATTTGTACATATTTGCCAATTACTTCCTATCAGGCGTGATATAACTGAAATACGCCGTGAAAAAACAATAAAACACAAAAACATACTTCTCATCAGATTTGGGAAAAACATAACATAACTGTTGCATCTAAAAGGGTTTTAGTAATTCAGTTGTGCCGTTATGTATAATAAAGTGTTATGCTATGTCATGTTTAAATGATGGTTTGCGCCGCTTTCAACAGCATTTCAACTAAATTCAACAGCGATTTCTTAGTAAATTACCAGTGTTACCGGTAAATTTATCATGAGACCGGTACACCATTCAACTAAATCACGGGCGATTCCTAAGTAATTTATAAGTATTACCGGTAAATTTATCATGAGACCGATACACCAGTCATTATGATATCCCTGCAACCTCTCTGAGTGCCTTGGAAGGGAGCATGCTACTATCATTTTTAAGTCGCTCGTATGACCCGACTGTCATTTGGCACTACTCGGCCGATTTCGGTACCCTACAGGTCAAATAACGCTAAATACATCCGCTGACTTGCTGATCTAAAGTACTATAGTTCTTAAAAAACCTTTGTTTGCGTAGAAATATGTGTATACCATCACCAGAATGTGTTGAATATATGACATTGAGTTTAAATGCATTGTGAATACGTATATGATGCACTGGAAATGATTGATTTGAGCACTTTTAGTATTTTGACCTTGTTTGAAAGTGAAAGTAGAGAATGCTGTTCCGAGTCCGATTTGGTCCAAAATGACGGTTACCATTTTCGCCTGGTGAGTTCTTTCTTGCATAATGCATGACCCCCACATTTTCTTTGGATTGTTTTAAAGATAGGAGGTAACTCTTTTCAATGATATATGGTGTTCTACACGATAAACGATTAGAAAGTGTGACCATTGAGGACTGAAACTGGTCGATTTACATGGAAACAAAGAAGGATTTGTTTTTGTGTATTGTAACCTACATCAAATGGTGTAGTCTCCCGAGGAGTTCCGAATGACCGTGTATCGAACAGGGTTCTCTCCCGCCCTCGAGATAGAATGTCTCCCGCTCTCGAGATAGAGTGTCTAACGAGGACTCATCGTAATGGTAACGATGTCGCCTTTTGTCTTGGCGAATGTAAGGATGCAAATATTGAATCTAATTCACAACTGGTTGCTTCCCAAACTCGTTCAAACATTAGAGATATCTTCAGTTCATTTAGCAGTCCAATTTACAGGTAATTGATAGCGCTTTAATGATTCTTAAAAGGGAATCTATATAACAGTTTTGACGGCTCCATATTTATTTACTAGGGGCAAATCAAACATGCTAACTTTCTCGATAGGCATAGCAAATCCAGGTAATCGGAATAGAAATTACAATGTGTGATTTCGAGTAGGGGTTCGACAAGTTTTATTGCATAGTATGGGTTTTATAACTCTTTTTTTTTAGAGAAAAGACTGATTATGATTCTCGATAAGTCGAACTCGAAATGGACCGATAAATGACATCGAGTTATCGACGTGTTCGAGTGCTTTTTTTAATGTGTGCTTATTTCATTTATGTAAGGTTAAACTTCGTTATTCATTTTTAAATGCTTTATTTCATTTTTGAAAAGCAAGCCATTGATCAAATCATATCTAGGAAGTAGTGCAGCAGCAGTTCTGATACAATAATTTATTTGTAAAAATGAGGCCACCGGCCCAAAATACAGCATATATACAGATATACAATTCACATAGAGATGAGTTCTAATATACTTATTTACGATATTAATCGAGCAAAGACTTTTGTTATCGAATAGATGAATCTGTTAGCGCAATTATAACTGAAATATAGCTTGCGATCTTCTTTATAATAAAGCTACTTTCGCTTTTCATCAGGTTGTAAACACTTCTCATATCATCTCAGCCGTTATACCATGCATACAATAAGCTCTGTCTTTCTGCAAGCCATTGGTCATATTGAAAAAAATGCATGGTATTCATGTTAGAGTGTTTTTATGAGTTAAACAATAATTTCAAATGCGATTCTCCCTTTCAATATTAAAATGTCTTCCTAATTCTATGTTAAATTTATGACTGGAGCATCGATATTTTGTATGAACAATCAGAACTGCTGCTGCACTGTTTTCAAAAGACAGATCCGTTCCCGGAATTTGCTTGATTTATAAACGATGTATTCGTATTATCCCATGTTCGAGTTATCCCAAATCCACTGTATCATGCTTTATTTGCTTGTTTGTTTGTTTGTTTGTTTGTTTGTTTGTTTGTTTGTTTGTTTGTTTGTTTGAATGGTGTCTGAGGCCGCTTTTAACAATTTAACAGTTATATCACGGCGATGCTTTGGTAAGTAGCCAGTACTACTGTTACTACTGTTACTACGGTTACTATTTTAATATACTGGTAAGACAGTGGTACAGAGGTAGAGCGTCGGCCTCTTGTACCAAAGGTCCCGGGTTCGAATCCCGTGATGAGCGGGTTCTGCCTTTGGGATTTTTCCACACAAACGGCGCGTATACTGGTTAAGTATCCAGGAAGCAGACATCGAGCGTGATTAATATAAGCTTAAAGCTTGTTTCGCAATCGATTTAAAATAAATAAGTTTAAACTAATATACTGGTACTACTGGTACTACTGGTCAATATAGTTCAACACCAGGCGTAATGCTAACCCCCACAACTCCGAGCGTCTTGAAGAGAAAGCCTGTATTACATTTGAATTAAGACCGAAAGAGGTCTTATGGTTTTAACATCGTTAAGTAATATGAACCGGTTCACGAGAAAATCAACATTATGAACTCTGCGTAATATATCGACCAAGATCAGCCTGCGCAATCCGCGCAGGCTAATCCGGGCCGACACATTCCGTCTCAGGGGGATAGAGGTATAGAGTAAGTATTCTTAAAAAAGAAAAACCATAGGAGGCGAAAATTGTCTATCCGGGTTAGCCTGCGAGGCATGCTTAGGCTGAACCGGATCGATACTTTACGCAGAGTTCACAATGTTGGTTTATTCTTGGGACTGCTCAATTATGATGATATAGAAAGGAATCATGAACAGTTTAACAACACTCAGGTTATCTACCCGAATCAGTCAAACGTGTGATAAAGTTCACGTTTGTTTTGCAATTCCCTGTCTATAGCAACCGCACTTTTATTTTCCCAATTACTCATTTACTACATAAATGACCCTGTAATTAAAGACCACGTGTGAACAAATACCAGATTGTTCTCTTCCCATGAATGGTCTTTAAACACAGGTTTGACTGTATTATATTCTAAAAGCCGGATTCGTTTGTCGTAAGAGTGGGATCACACTTTGAAAACCCAGACATACTGTTCGTGGGTCACAGGTTTACCTATAAACATATGTTTTTAAAGTCTGTTTTACGTGTAAAATGATTAATATAGCTTGCTTCACAATTGATGGAAATATATGTTTAAACTTAAATGTAAGATTTAAGGAAAGAAATCGGCTAGAGAGTAGTGTTTTATGATCTTATCTGTCCTTGCAATAGCGTGTGCAGACGCCGTTCTGTAGTGGTTAAAGCAATCTTATTAAATATTTTACTGGCGAATTTCACAAAGTCGCTTCTTCAATGTTGAAAATGAGACCACTCCATTTTTCGTCCAACAGAAAAGTTGGTTTAATTTAATGTCCACGTAGCATGCAATGCAGATTTCAGGAGAGAGATTTCGTGACTGTTACGAGCTGTCTCTCCTGAATATGCACTGTTTGCAAAAGCCTTTAATTGTCTTTTGCGGCGAAAGGGTGAGAACCATTCCTAAACTTCGCTTGCTCGTATATACGTACAGCGAATATTGTTCGCCCTGATTCCATGTGATTGTGGTTAGAGCGTCTGTCCCGAGAGTCGGAAACCAAGGTTAATTCACGGTCGGGTCATGTCAAAGATTTTAGAGACTTTTCTCCTTGGGGCTCAGCTTTGTGGGAAGATCGTCACGATTGTTGGGCTGGTGTCAGGATAAACGTATCGGCAAGTGTTGGCTTTTTACCCAGGAACACGCAGTGATATATCAGATTGATTAATTGATTGGGGTTTAACGCCGTTTTTAACAATTTCTCAGTTATATCACGGTGGCTAGTTCACCTACTCATGCATTTCCTGGTTTTCTCACACCAGTACTCCACACAACAATCTTCCCAAGCAACTGGCTGCTTTTCCACATAGACTTAGCCCATTGTAGGAAGAGGAATGTCGCATGTCGCATTGACTTTTGTCAATCCTCGGAAAGAAAGTTGGCCTAGCCGGGATTCGAACTCACAACCCCTGGATTGACTGGTGTCAGGATAAACGTAACGGCAGTGTTGGCTATTTACCCAGGAACACGCAGTGATATATCCGAAAGAGTGTTAACCATTCAACCAGCATATCGAGGGCTTGGCGTGAAACGGTTGTAACTTAAATTGGTATTTTTTTACCAAGGTTAATCACCTCGCCATAAAGTCTTTATAAGCGTTAAATCACTTTTCTTGGTAAACAATGTAAATTTAGGTGCCATTGCTCGTTCTGAGCAATGGCACCTAAATTTGCATTGTTTACAAAAGGGTCAAAATTGCCCCTAAACCAGGGTTTTCAAAATAGGTTTTGAGTTACAACCGTTTCACGCCAAGCCCTCGATATGAGCCAAATTACGAGAAAGCCAACATTGTGGACTCTGCGTAAGGTATAGATCCGGATCAGCCTAGGCATGCCGCGCAGGCTAAACCGGACGGACACCTTTCGCCTCTTGTGGATTTTCTGTTCCATGAATCATTACTCTATACCTCTATCCCCCTGAGATGGAATGTGTCGGCCCGGATCAGTCTGCGCGGACTGCGCCGGCTGATCTGGATCGATACATTACGCAGAGGCCATAATATTGTTGTTTTTTTCTCGGGCTCATATAAATATACGACAACTCAAGATGAAATTTCATTTTGTAAAACCCCCGAAAATATACTTTAAGTCAACAGTCATCGCGTTTTTATCCAGTAGCAATTTACTATCATGAACAATATCGATAAAAGTCGTTGAAGTATTAAAATTTCGTTCTCTTTTCAAAATGCCTCAGTGTTTTATCACCGTGAAACTTAACACTTGTTATTTATAGTCGCGTGCGTAAAGCGCGAGTCTGTCCTGCCTGTCAGCCCTATCGATTTGTTCGCCATCTTGTATTCTGCCGCACTGTAACGGGCCTATTTTTTTTACCCGTTTATTTGTTATTTATTGGATTTTCAGGGCGCGATTTTGGTTGCGAGGCTAACTCTCCCGTCTTTTATTTTGGTCGTGAACCCGATAAGCATCTCGACTTTATCCGTTATGAAATTAATTTGTATTTGTCTGTAGTATTTCCATCGTAAACTTATACATTGGGGCGATTTAATTTTTATGAATAGAGATTAGCATAGACGTATTATTTTCTTGGGTTTTTTCTTCGGTTAGAATTTCATATTTCAATACAATTCGAGGGGGATGTTCTTATCTTTTTGTAACCCACTCCTCAACGATACGCGATACCTTATTGGGTATCGAAATATTTAATCAAACAATTTATTTCTCCAGCTTTTCAAGTTCAACGATGCGACAAATACCGTGTAAATGATACGCACTAAAAAATAGAACCTGCTCTGTTCTCTCAGAGGCAGCCGGTTTTGATAGTCTGAAGATCGAAATTCATTATAGTTACTAATTATGATTTCATAATTTTTCATCAATGTTTTTAATATCGAGCCTCCTGATTTACGATTAAATTGGTCCGGCGAATATGAACATCCAAAACTGTGCATAAAATTTTAATTTACTTTCACTTGTCTTATTTTCGTACCCTTTATTCTGCCAAACAAAACACTTATTTATGCGTTCCTTTTGAACGTCTACAAGTAATTTCTCATCGTCCCTGAACGAAGCATCCTAGAACGCTTTCTAACATACCACAAATCTGCAGCAGCCGAATTTGAAAACATTTGAGGACAACTATGGGGAAAATCTGTACAAATAAAAGTGTTATTATTTAAAAGTGATGAAAACACTGTGGATCAATAAGAAAGATATTACTCATTGTGAGAGGTGTCTCCTTTTGCCATAATGTTTCAAAATGTCGTCTGCTTCAGATGCGTAAAATGCTTCCCCATGTTGAAAAATGGTTGATTCGTCTAAGTGACTAGATATACTATACTATCTACACATAGCGATTTATTTTTATCTTAATTAACCCTTTTCACACATACAGACTCCAGACGAGCAAATTTTCCTTTCGCAAAACTTTTTCAAGTCTTTTCAATAATTAATAATACATTTTGAGATATTAATCATACGTTTTCTAAATATTTTCAAAGTCGTCTGCTGCAGATGTGTTGTTTGTTGTTTGTTGACTTGATTTATATTCGTTTCATTAATTATTTATCGTTTTTGTTGGTAAACATTTTTTTTTTAGTATTATATCTAGAAGCTATAGCAGTAAATTGCAGTAAAGTAAGTAGCAGTATATGTAGTAAACTGTGAAGAAGTAGTAGTTTTAGAAGAAGAAATAGTAGTAGTAGTAGTAGTAGTAGTAGAAGTGGTAGTAGTTTTAGAAGAAGAAAAAGTAGTAGAAGAAGTAGTAGTAGTAGTAGTAGTAGTAGTAGTAGTAGTAGTAGTAGTAGTAGTAGTAGCAGTAGTAGTAGTAGTAGTAGTAGTAGTAGTAGTAGTAGTAGTAGTAGTAGTAGTAGTAGTAGTAGTAGTAGTAGTAGTAGTAGTAGTAGTAGTAGTAGTAGAAGTAGTAGTAGTAGTAATAATAGTAGTAGTAGTAGTAGTAGTAGTAGTAGTAGTAGTAGTAGTAGTAGTAGAAGTAGTAGTAGTAGAAGTGGTAGTAGTTTTAGAAGAAGAAAAAGTACTAGAAGTAGTAGTAGTAGTTGTAGTAGTAGTAGTAGTAGTAGTAGTAGTAGTAGTAGTAGTAGTAGATATTGTAGTAGTAGTAGTAGTAGTAGTAGCAGTAGTAGTAGTAGTAGTAGTAGTAGTAGTAGTAGTAGTAGTAGTAGTAAAAGTAGTAGTAGTGGTAGTAGTAGTAGTAGAAATAGTAGTAGTAGAAGTAAAGATTGACGACAGAAGTTCCTAACACGCTTGTCTTAATAAATTGGGAACAGTGTTGATCTTGACCAGACTCTGCGAATGCACAGAGCGATCTGGTTCTACATTGTTAAGAAAAGTTAACGTGTACCTTTTCTCATAGACGTGCTCGTTTTATAACAGCTCTTAATTTTAACCTGACAATCCGTGTTTCAGAACAGATTGTATATTTTACCAATACTGTGGACGTCATGAAAATACCACGAAAACCCGTAATGAACTATATTCAAAATACTGAAAGGTGAATGATTATAGAAGATCATCTTATTAAACCCGCGTCGGCGCTTAAGAGTAGGCTGATCTGACATGTTTGCAGAACGCTAGGCTCCAAAAGACAGGACTTTTGATGACGTGTCTGAATTAATAACATGCAGAAAAGAATTCAAAGGCCATTAAAACCAATAAATATAACAGTTAATGAAATGAAAGCTAAGAATTATTTTCGCGAGTCTCATTTCAATGTTTAATATCCGATAACAATGCTTAACAAAAGGTGCTATTAAGCCGTTCCCTTATAAGACAGATTTTGATACGAAAGATTGTAAGGGCCATCATGAAAATGCAAATAATAGTTAATTGATTGATTGATTGATTGATTGATTGATTTGGGTTTTACGCCTCTTTGAACAAGTTAGCAGTCATATCACGTATACTGTTAGTCCATTGATTAACCCTTTCCCACATACGACAACAATTCTGCAGCAGACGACTTTGAACATATGTTGTCAAAAATAGAAAATCTCTATAATTGAAATGGATAACCTATGACTAAAAGTGGAAAACATTGTGGCAAAAGGAGAAATTGCTCGTTTCGAGCAATTTCTTCTTTTTGTCACTATGTTTTTAAAAAGCCGTCTGCTGCAGAGGCGTCAACAAGCGTCTATATGAGGGAAAGGGTTTAGGACGAATGCCGCTTGTTGCTTTGACTCTTGTCAAATTTCAGAAAGAATGTTGAGAGAGCTAGGGTTCGAAAGTAAATAATAGTTTAAATAACACGTTTTTTTTATTAATGTAAAATGTGTAGTTCTTCGTATAAAGGAATAAAAACGGGATAACGTAAGTTAAACACGTGTTATCGGAAATTCTGGGAAACAAGATGAAGTTTCTATTAATTAATAGTAATGATTGAATGTAGTTGAAAACATTGTGGATAAAGGAGAAAATTCTCATTTTGAGCAGGCTTACCTTTTGCGAAAATGTATTCCCGACTTTACGTGGGTTTTCTGATTACTCGGATGAGCAAACAGAACTGCTGTTATGCTGTTTTTAAGAGATAACTCTGTTCCAGTAAATGATTCGAGTTAAAAACGAAACATTCTAAGTATCACAGTATCCACTGTACAATAACAAAATGTGTATCCAATTTGTGATTTGTTTACAAAACACTAGATACTTTGAGCGTCTGTAGAATGACCACACGTACATGTTGCAAGTACACGTAGCGACATAGACCTAATTCGACATTCATCCAAAAACGTCCGAAAGGGGGTCCAATTATGCTAATCGCTATAAATAGCAAACAAATAATAATTGGGGTTTAACGCAGTTTTCAACAATATTTCAGTTATATCACGGCGGTCAGTTCACCGACTCATGTGTTTCCTAGCTGTCTCACACCAGTACTCCACACATCATACTTTCCAAGCAACTTGCTGCTTTTCCACATAGACTATTAGCCCATTGGTGAAAGACGAATGACGCTTGTCACAGTGACATTTTGTCAAACGTCGGAAAGAATGTTTGCCGAGCTGGGGTTCGAACTCGAAACCCCTGGATTGACAGTCCGCGTCGCTACCGACTGAGCTTGGCAGCAAGCTAATCAACATTTAGGGATGCAAAGATTTAACGACGTCTCAGTTGTTCGCCGTCGAACAAAAGCTTCCTTTCGCCGAGGACGGGAGAGCAAATCTCCACTCGGTTGACATGATGTCAACGATGGACCGCTTTAAAAACTAACTATGACTAATTGTCATTCGATTCCATCCAAGGCGCGCTACACATTCTCGGATAACCAGTTGTCTAAGAGTAATTATTTTATGTACTTATGACGGAAAAACCGGGAAGGTAAAATGCGAGTAGGTGAACTGACCCAAGTGATATGCCCGAATACTGAACACCCTCTTTGATCCAATAGTTAGAGCGACCGCTTCGTTAGCTGGAGACCAGGGTTCGACCCCCGGTCGTGTCATACCAAATACAGTCAAACCTTTGGTAAATACCACCTATGTTTAGCAAATTCTTGTCTATAGCGACCATTATTTTATTTTCCCATATACTAATTTTCTGTATAAATGACCCTGTAATTAAAGACCAAATGTGAACAAAGACCAGATTAGTCACTTCTCATATGAGCCGTTCCGCAAGAAAACCAACATTATGGCCTCTGCGTAATGTATCGACCCGGATCAGCCTGCGCAGTCCGCACAGACTGATCCGGGCCGACACATTCCGTTTCAGGGGAATAGAGGTATAGATTAATGATTCCTGAAACAGAAAATCCACAGGAGGCGAAAACGTGTCTGTCAGGATAAGTCTGCGCGGCATGCTTAGGCTGATCCGGGTCGATGCTTTACGCATAATCAACAATCTTGGTTTTCTCGCGAGACGTGCTCATATGTGGTCTTTAAACACAGGTTGGACTGTACTTATAAACATGAAAGTAGTGGCTTTCCCTCTTTGACGCTCTGGGTTTCAGTCGGAGAAAACATTACGACTGATACGCAGGTGTGATGTTAAGCTAACCGTTGTTTTATGTGGGAAAGGTTTAACCCATTTTCCACAAACAACAAATCTGCAGCAGATGACTTTGAAAACTAATCCGAAAAAAAAAGGGAATCTCCCTTTAAATGAAACCACAATAATTGAATAAAGTTGAAAGGAGAAATTGCTCGTTTTGAGCAATTTCTTCTTTTGTCGCCATCTTTATAAAAATAAAGCCGTCTGCTGCAGAGGCTTCAGAAAGCGTCTATATGAGAGAAAGGGTTAAATATAAATATCTATTTATCTCCGCCAACAGCGTGAATATATAACTAAATGCTTTTAAAAGATATAATGGGAATGGGAATAATGTATAGAAATGAGTTGTGCCATGTCACAACAAAATCGACCCTCGTACCGTTTAAGGTTGATAGCATTTGAAAACATTGTGACAAAAGAAGAATTATAATATTATAATAATGGCAAATTCTCTCTTTCGCCACAATGTTTTCAACTGAATTCATACAGCATATTGTCATGTTTAGAGCTTTTTCATGAGTTTGTCCTGATGATTTTAAAGACATTTGTATTGCCGTTTTGTCGTCAGTCTGAAAGTTTTTAAATACCAATAGCGTATCAATCTGTATCGTCTTTTGTAGATTACATGTATGAGGGAAAGAGTTACATTACCGGACATTGCAATCAAAGTATTTACTTGTGTAGTTAAGTATTTACTTGTGGAGTTAAGTATCTACTTGTGTAGTTAAGTATTTACTTGTGTAGTTAAGTATTTACTTGTGTAGTTAAGTATTTACTTGTGTAGTTAAGTATCTACTTGTGTAGTTAAGTATATACTTGTGTAGTTAAGTATTTACTTGTGTAGTTAAGTATTTACTTGTGTAGTTAAGTATTTACTTGTTTATATAAGTATTTACTTGTTTATATAAGTATTTACTTGTGTAGTTAAGTATTTACTTGTGTAGTTAATTATTTACTTGTGTAGTTAAGTATTTACTTGTTTATATAAGTATTTACTTTGGATAAGTATTTACATGTGTAGTTAAGTATTTACTTTTATACTTAAATATTTACTTATGTTGTTAAGTATTTACTTGTGTTTGTGTTGTTAAGTATTTACTTGTGTAGTTAAGTATTTACTTGTGTAGTTAAGTATCTACTTGTGTAGTTAAGTATTTACTTGTGTAGTTAAGTATTTACTTGTGTAGTTAAGTATTTACTTGTGTAGTTAAGTATTTACTTGTGTAGTTAAGTATCTACTTGTGTAGTTAAGTATTTACTTGTGTAGTTAAGTATTTACTTGTGTAGTTAAGTATTTACTTGTGTAGTTAAGTATCTACTTGTGTAGTTAAGTATTTACTTGTGTAGTTAAGTATTTACTTGTGTAGTTAAGTATTTACTTGTTTTAATAAGTATTTACTTGTTTATATAAGTATTTACTTGTGTAGTTAAGTATTTACTTGTGTAGTTAATTATTTACTTGTGTAGTTAAGTATTTACTTGTTTATATAAGTATTTACTTTAGATAAGTATTTACATGTGTAGTTAAGTATTTACTTTTATACTTAAATATTTACTTATGTTGTTAAGTATTTACTTGTGTTTGTGTTGTTAAGTATTTACTTGTGTAGTTAAGTATTTACTTGTGTAGTTAAGTATTTACTTGTGTAGTTAAGTATTTACTTGTGTAGTTAAGTATTTACTTGTGTAGTTAAGTATTTACTTGTGTAGTTAAGTATTTACTTGTGTAGTTAAGTATTTACTTGTGTTTATGTTGTTAAGTATTTACTTGTGTTTGTGTTGTTAAGTATTTACTTGTGTTTGTGTTGTTAAGTATTTACTTGTGTAGTTAAGTATTTACTTGTTTATATAAGTATTTACTTTAGATAAGTATTTACATGTGTAGTTAAGTATTTACTTTTATACTTAAATATTTACTTATGTTGTTAAGTATTTACTTGTGTTTGTGTTGTTAAGTATTTACTTGTGTAGTTAAGTATTTACTTGTGTAGTTAAGTATCTACTTGTGTAGTTAAGTATTTACTTGTGTAGTTAAGTATCTACTTGTGTAGTTAAGTATTTACTTGTGTAGTTAAGTATTTACTTGTGTAGTTAAGTATTTACTTGTGTAGGTAAGTATTTACTTGTGTAGTTAAGTATTTACTTGTGTAGTTAAGTATTTACTTGTTAAGTTAAGTTAAGTATTTACTTGTTAAGTTAAGTTAAGTATTTACTTGTTAAGTTAAGTTAAGTATTTACTTGTTAAGTTAAGTTAAGTATTTACTTGTGTAGTTAAGTATTTACTTGTGTAGTTAAGTATTTACTTGTGTAGTTTTTGATCATATCCGTTCTCTAGAGATGTATGTAGGACTTAATGAAGAACACGGAAGATCCCCGATCCGCGGAGGCACACTCTGATCCGTATCATGTCTTGTCGCACTGTCCCAAGGGTGGGGAGAGTTTTCGCGTGGCATGGCTCTGATGGTTATTGTGCATGAAGACATTATGCAAATAGTATTACCATTGAGGAACACATTATAATCTCGGGTTAATTCGTCGTCTCATATTTATCATTCGTATATGGCCGAATCCGAGCATATTGTTTATTAAAAGGAATATTAACCCTTTTCCTTAATATAGACAAATGAGCAGTCCCGCGAGAAAACCCAACATTGTGGATTCCACGTAATGTATCGACCCGGATCAGTCTAATCTTGCCGCGCAGGCTTACCCAGATAGACATGTTTCGCCTCCTGTGGATGTTCTGTTTCAGGAACCATTACTCTATACCTATATCCCCTTGAGACGGAATGTGTCGGCGCGGAAGACACAACAATCTTCCCAAGCAACTGGCTGCTTTTCCACATAGACATTAGCCCATTGGTGGAAGACGAATGACGCATGTCGCATTGACTTTTGTCAATCGTCGGAAAGAAAGTTGGCCGGGATTCGAACTCACAACCCCTGGATTGACAGCCCGCGTCGCTACTGACTGAGCTACCGGGGCTCGGCTATATTTGATAATATTGTAACAAGATGTATATGTAAATTAGAATATAAATAAATTGCATATATATTCTCTTTATATGTTAGGTGAGCGATCCTCAATTAACACTGTGTTAAAATGACGAACACATATATAGACACCTACCAATGGGCCTTGATTTTTAAAACCCAGAATGTGAACATTCAGTCAAATACATTTCAGTCAAACATGTGCTACCACCTTTGTATAGCAATTCCCTGTCTATAGCAACTACACTTTTAATTGTTAGCACTTTCCATGAGCGGTAAATATGGTAACAGATTGGGTTGTAAACAAATTGAGTTTCGACTTGTGTTAATCGTCTTCAACCAATGCGTACATAAGTCCTCTCGGAAAGATATTGCATACACAAATACTGTTATTGGTACTACTGGGTCCAATTCCTCAAACCTTACTTACAGTTAAGAACATCATAAAATTGACAAATTTACCATTCACGCTCCTCTCCGTTCCGTTCAGTTCCGCTCCGTTCACGTTCCAATCCGCTATTAAAGCATTCAGTCGTTCAAATGATTGTGATTGCTCCGTTCCGTTCAAATTGATCGTGATCGTTTTTTTACACTCACTTGAAATGCTTTTTTTTTTTTCGATCAAAAGTAGTTTCGTTAAATAATTATTTAGTAAATTGTTGCAACCACATATCGGTGATGAATGCGAGGAGTTCCGATTGGATGATGAAGGATGACGGAATTACCCGAGGAGTTCCGATTGAGTGCTTGGTGTATCAGGACAATCTGAATTTATCAAGGTAACGCCTTGATATGAATATAACTGAAATACTGTTGAAAGTGGCGTAAAATGCCTTTTTAAATTAAGCTTCTAAGTCACACAAGTAGAATCATTTAAGCCATAAATGGTAGTAATTGCTGCCGTCCTGGATGCTCTGGGTTGCGGGGAAAGCATAACGACTGCCTGGCTGGTGTCAGGATAAATGGATCAGTAGTACTGGTAACTTACCAAGGAAACGATGTAATGTAACTGAACAATTGTTGAACGTGACATGAAACACAAAACCATTGAGACATAAAATAAACACCGTTACAAACAGTCCAAGATTAGCCTCCGTCTTCCAATATTCAGCTCTGAGTGTTCTCTTTTCGCCACCACCAAGTTCAAGCCCTCCTGAACTATGTGACAATACCTGTAACCATAATAATAATAAAGACCATACATGCCTGTCCTCATGTTATAGTCACCACAATGATAAACAGCCGTTGTCAAGAAGTACGCGTGTGTGATTTTACCAAAATGCATCGTTACGACTAAATGCGGTAGTAGATTGTTTAATCGTTCAATGCTAAATTTCTAAAATGGACTTGTTTAGCTTTGTATTAGGAAGAGTCCTCTATTAAAATGTTGAGCCAAGTATCTAACATAAAATATTATGATCTGTCGGCGTGGAACCACCGGCTGGCTTGCCTCTTTACTGTCGGTTTCAAACTTCACAAACATCGGATGCAACAGTCAAAAGGGTTGGTTTAACTCTTTCACTGCCGAATTTCACAAAGTCGACTCTTTCTTGATGAAAATTCGACCACTCCATGTTTCGTCCAACAGGAAATTCGGTAAAATTTAATGTATAAGTGGTAAACAATGCCGATTTCAGGAGAGACAGCTCGTTACGGGCTGTCTCACCTGAATCTGCATTGTTTCTAAAATCCTTTAATTGCCTTTGGCAGCGAAAGTGAAAAATAAACGAAGAAAGAATACTTTTTGAACGAATGCCCTTAAATTACCCCTTGTTGATGAGAGACTGACATATAGTCTTTCAAGTCATGCAAGTAGAGGATAAAAAAAAGTAGTAAATTATGATTTACGGGTTTTGAAATAAAAATATAACTGGTGGTAATAAATGTCACGAAGGGTCGCGATACGCTGCACGCCATTGGTATTTTATGTGGTCTTTATGACCTAGTCATATCATTGAAATATTATACCCTCCACTGATCAGATGAGTTGTACTATGACCTGCGATGCCGGTTTGGAAATATTATACCTTCTAAGGATCACATGAGTTGTACTATGGCCTGCGATGTTAGTTCGGAAAGAGTATACCTTATAAGAAAATCTGATTTGTACTACGGCATGCGATGCCAGTTCTGAAATAGTATTCCTTCCAACGCTCATCTGACTTGTTCTATGACCTGCGATGCCAGTTCGGATATAGTATTCCTTCTAATGAGCATCTGATTTGTACTACGACCTACGATGCCAGTTTGCAAATACTATAACTTCTAATGACCATCTGACTTGAACTATGGCCTGCAATGCCAGTTCGGAAATATTATACTTTCCAATGATCACCTGAGTTCTACTATGGCCTGCGATTACAGTTCAAAAATATTATACCTTCTAATGATCATCTGACTTGTACTATGTCCTGCGATGCCCATTCGGAAATAGTATACCTTCTAATGATCAACTGACTTGTACTACGGCCTGCGATGCCAGTTCGGAAATATTATACTTTCCAATGATCACCTGAGTTGTACTATGGCCTGCGATGCCAATTCGGAAACAGTATACCTTCTAATGATCAGCTGACTTGTACTACGGCATGCGATGCCAGTTCGGAAATATTATACTTTCCAATGATCACCTGAGTTGTACTATGGCCTGCGATGCCAATTCGGAAATATAATACCTTCTAATGATCAGCTGACTTGTACTACGGCCTGCGATGCCAGTTCGGAAATATTATACGTTCTAATGATCACCTGACTTGTAAAATACTTTAAAAATGGAAGTAATGGCTGCCCACCTTGGCGCTCAGGGTTGCGGGGTAAGGATTACGACTCACTGGCTGGTGTCATTATAAATGGACCAGTAGTACTGGCAACTTACCCAGAAAACGCTGTGATATAGCTGAGAAATTGTTGAATGCGGCTTTAAAAACCAAATAAATCAATGGAACTTGTACTATGGCCTGTCTCGGATAAGTGGCGTTGCGTTGTTCATGGTCTACATCCTTATACGAAGATCCGCCGTGGTCGAGTGGTTTGCGTCGGGGAAATGTAACCGGGATCCAGGGTTCGATCGCCAGTCATGGTGCAACGGTTACAGGGGAGATCTCCCGAGCAAGGCACATAACATAGTTCTGGTTGTTTAACCCATAGCTCATGCATAAGGGAATTAACGCCGTGATATAACTGAAATAATGTTGAAAATGGAGTAAAACCCCGATTGAAAAAGATGCTTGTACGAGCCTTTCCATTGTAAAATGTACACGTTGGTATTTCTGAAACAGTGTAGGCTCCGATTAACCTGGTCATCTATCTCGTATTATCAGGATCTACAAAATTGAACAAAAGCTTTTAAATTCAACTGGTACATTAGGCCATGTGCAGGCTAATTCGAATTTTAAGCCCTATGGTGTGGGTACTTAAAAAGGAATAATATCAGTGAACTAATCCTAATTTGAGTCTATCCATGGAAAATGGTAACAATTGGGAGTTTCTGAACAGTGTAATTTTAGGATGTACTTAGGTGGACAGAAGCATCATTCTTACATTCCAGTCTAAATGTCAGAGTTATATATGATCAGTGAAGATCTTGATCAGACTTATTTGATTTTCAGACTGATCTTGATCAACACTGTTCTCAAAAGTCAACTCTCACATTTCCCCAAAGACAGTCTCACATGATCTCGAAGGCCAATGTTGTGGGTACTCAAATGAATAGTCTATACGTCTCTATGAGTAATAAGAGATATATTGTAGAGTAAAGACCGGTTTATTCCATCTTTGCTAGGCTTCCCTCTGAAATAGAATACACCTTCTAAATTAGCAAACAAATTGTTGACACTATATCAACAACTGTTACTTAAAAACACGATCTATGAAACAGTATGAGAACAGAAGATCGTGTTTATTACAATATTTATATTGATCAAAGAAGGTGTTTTCTGAGAGGTAAAGGAACTTACATTAAATGCCGGTCAACGTGCCATGATAGATTGAAAGACTGAAAGATTGTTGAAAACGGCGTTTAATTCCTATCATGCAATCAATCAATCATACTTGTACAACTTCAAAGACTTGGTCAGTGTTTGTTTATGGAGAGCGGCAGGTAAGCTTATAATGACACAAGCGTTTCAGGGATCGAACACTAATATCCCGCTCTCGATGAGGACACTTTTACAACTGCACCACCGACCGATGCGGTCCCCGATTATTGAAGTAAGAAAATGTCTTGGGGATTTTATGCCGTTTTCAACAGTATTTCATTACTACTGGAAAGCTTATTCTGACACCAGCCCATCAGTCGTATGATCAACCCCCAAAAACTTAAGCGCCAAGGAGGGAAGCCACTTTTATCATTTATTAAGCATTTTGTATGACCCGCTATTGAGAGTATACAATATACCCAACATCTCTACATAGCGTTTATCAGTAATATGGCTTTTCATTTTCATTTAACGTTTTGTTTAGCTTTATGTTTGCGTATTAAAAAGCGTATGAAAAAATTAACCAAACGTTTGTATGTTAATGCGAATACAATTTCTGGGTGTGTTTATTGAATGAATTGTTGTTGTTGTTAATAAAGTAAAACAACCCGTTTCATTAAAATATCAAATATTAAATGTAGAGGCCAAAACAAACGCACGTTGGTACTTATAATAGACAATTTAAAGAAAGAACGATGGCCAACAATACTTTGTGATGAACGAGTGAACACATTTTGACTTCTTGCGAGTACCCGAGTACTCGATCGAAAGGGTATACGAGTATCCGAGTACTCGATCGAAAGGGTATACGAGTATCCGAGTGCATATATCGATACTTGTTCCCATCGTTTATATGTATACCTCTTTATGTGAAGTAACAAAGAGGGTACAACAAGTACCATTTCCGCCCAACGCAGCCAATTTTCAATTGATTAAGTTTGTAATAATAATGCAGTACTCGTATAATAGCTACTTAGAATAAGTAAAAGAGAGCTTAAGGTAGAACATCCCGAGTGGGCTCGGTGATTTCCGTACGGAGTCGGTAGAGATCGGCATTGTTCGCGGGCTTGCCTGATATTCCTCCAAATCTCTCTGAACGAAAATCGGCTAGCCTATATTGATTGATTGTTTGGAGTATTCAGTTATATCATGGTGTTTCCTTGGTTAGTTACAAGTACACCTGGTCCATTTAGCCTGACACCAGCCAGTCAGTCGTAATGCTTACCCGCAACTCTGAGCACCAAATACGGCAGCCATTACTACCATTTATAAAATCTTAAGTATGACCCGACCGGGTTTCGAACCCGGGACTTCCCGCACCCGAGACGGACGCTCTACCACTAACCACCCACCGAGGCGGTACCGCTATCCTATAAACAATTAACATTGTTTTATTTGCAATCATTTACAAAAAAGTTCAATTTATAAAAGACAAACATACGTATACTATAATATATCGACGGCTTGGTGTGAAACGGTTGTAACTAAAAACCCATTTTGAAAACCCTGGTTCAGGGGCAATTTTGACCCTTTTGTAAACAATGCAAATTTAGGTGCCATTGCTCAGAACGAGCAATGGCACCTAAATTTCCATTGTTTACCCAGAAAAATGATTTAACCCTTATAAAGACTTTATGGCGAAGTGATTAACCTTGGTAAAAAATTACCAATTTTACTTACAACCGTTTCACGCCAAGCCCTCGATATATACTGCTGTATAGTGGTAACCAACGTCATACGGAAATAGCCGAACCGATTAAGTATGTTCTACGTTAAGACAATAGTAAGCCACGTATAACAAAAATGGAGGTATCGTGAAATCTCATTTGGTTTTAGTTAAAACTTAAAAGATATGGGCAAAGTGTACACACCAAGAGCGAATTTACATGTAGGCGGACACTGAAGATAGTTGTGATAAATGTGCTCTCGTCATCACAGTCCTGATATGCAAAATCACACATTTTCTGCTGACTAAGTCAATTTGCATATGTAACATGGACAAAAGGGTAAACGTTGGCATTTCTGAATAATATAGGTTCAGATAAACGTGACATCACTTCCGTATTATTAGAACATAAGCAAGGTCGCAAACATTTATAATAAGCTTCTGTGAGTAACATTTGGACATATTATATTTTGATTAGGCTGTGTACATGCACAGGGTGAGATATTCTTTTCTATACCGTTCACAAAAGTCAACTTGCACATTTCCTATGGACGGGCTCATACAACGTTTTGACAAATACGAGCTTCAACATAAGAATATGGACCAAGGGAAATAGGACTAGCATGTAGATTAAAATCAGCGGATAAACCATTTCCCCACAAATAACAAAGTTGCAGCTAAACGACATATTATATTTTGATCAGGTTGTGTGCATGCACAGGGTGAATTCCTTTCTATACCGTTCACAAAAGTCAACTTGTACATTTCCAATAAAAAACGTTTTGAAAAATACGAGCTTCAACATAGGAATATGGGCCAAGGGGAAAGTGACTAGTATGTGGTTTAATATCATACGATTAACCATTTCTCCATATAAGACAAGGTTGCAGCTATCGACTTTGAAAACATCTAATTGAAAAAATATAGAAACACTCTATAAATGAAAGGTAATTTATTTAATAAAGTTGAAAACACTGTGGCAAAAAGAAGAAATTGTTCTTTACGAGCAATTTCTCCTTTTGTTACAATGTTTTCAAAAGCCATCTGTTACAGAGGCGTCAGAAAGCGTCTGTATGCGGTAATGGGGTAATTCGGTTTTCCGTCAGTGCATGTTTATCGGAAAATGAAAGTGAAAGTAGGGATACAGTGTAACAAACTAAGCCTCTTTCTAACGAAGTGCTAGAAACGGTTGACCACTTTTAAATAACGCGTTATGTTTTATATACAGTCCAACCTGTGTTTAAAGACCACCTTTGGGAAGAAAACAATCTTAGCTTTGTTCACAGGTGGTCCCTATTTGCAGAAAGTGAGAAGTTGCGAATTTAAAAGTGTGGCTGCTATAGACAGGGAATTGCTTTATACGAAGGTGGTTTAGCACAGGTTATACTGTTTATATTATGATACATGAACCACGTTACCTCTTTTTCTAGTATTTTATCAAAGCAGGTATTTGTCTATTTTCAATGATAGGTGTGCCGCACCACCTTGGTTGGATAAAAGATTAAAGTGTTATAATCGAGGGTTGAAATGGGTTCATTTATATTGAAATCAAGACGAAAACCATTTTGTTTACTCCGAGCGAAAAACATGCATATATGATGTCATTGAAGCTCAAACACTTTTCCTGAAGCGTTAGCCCTTCATATTGGTTGCATTTTGACGCAAATTTAGAAAAATATGTTTTAAAAAATTGTGGCAAATGAAGAAAAGTCTCGTGATGAGCAAATTCTCCTTTTTGCCAGAAAGTTTTTCAACCCTATCCAATAATCATATTTTTATTTTAATCTTCTAAATTTCTATCTGGATGTTTTTATTTAAAGTGGTCTGCTTCAACTTTGTTGTATATGGGAAAGGGTATGACTGATTGGAGTACATGATGGCGACCAGAGGGAATCCTGATCAGACTGTATGACAGTACACGCTGATCCGTGTCTTCTCTGGACGCTAATTCTCGAAGGTGGGGTTCAGTATATGTGGCATGGGTTCAGATGATAGTGCACAATAGTAATACCCAAATGTCATACCCTTAAACACCGATATACCTGTGTTCATTCTATTTTGTTTAGTTCAGTTTATTTATTTAATACGAAAATACACATGAGCCGTCCCGCGAGAAAACCAACAATGTGGACTCTGCGTAAAGTATCGAACCGGATCAGCCTAAGCATGCCGCGCAGGCTTTCTCGGATATACACTTTTCGCCTCATGCTGATTTTCTGTTTCAGGAATCATTACGCTGTACCTCTATCCCCCTGAGACGGAATGTATTGGCCCGGATCGGTCTGCGCGGACTGCGCAGGCTGATCTGGGACGATACATTACGCAGAGGCCATAATGTTTGTTTTCTTGCGGGACGGCTCATATTCTGCTGATTCGCTCCCCGAAGCATTTTGATTGCAAATAGAAAATAACTAAATAGTTTAAAAGTAAATTAATAACAGTGGAACCTGTGTATATAGAGACCAACCCGGGTGGACATCAATTTATTCTTTGGTCACTGGTAGTCTTTAACTGCAGGGTCATTTACTCAGAAATTAAGTTATTGGGGAACTAAACATATGGTCGTTATAGACAGGGAATTGCTATTCTAATGTGGTCTTTAGCACAGGTGCGACTGTAGTTACAAGTATTATAGGAGTTGAACTAACTGCCCTATGTGTGTATACAAACCTGGTACCCCGTCCATACATAATATTGTGAAAATTGTTTTATCTATCGATAATTGAAACAAGTTGCTTGAGTGGTAGAGTAGGCCTTGCGCACATTCGAAATAAACTCGGACAGGAAATCAGCAATTTTATTCCCAAAAGTACCAAACTAGTGGCATCTTTTTTTTTGTTTCCGTAAAAACAGCCGATGGGGCCGTAACCAGAGATCGAGTTCGATAACATACATCATCGTGTATTATTCGCCGTTCATATTATCTATCTATTGCCGATATAATCACAATAATTATTATGCTACCTTTATGTATAAACCTCAGAAAACAACATTTAAAAGAGTTCAAAGCGAACAGCAAGAATTGAAAGACATCGTAGAGGCGCCATTATTCATTTCGCTTTTAAGAATTATTCCTGTGCACTATGCAGGTGGAAAATGCGGGTTCTTCGACATGCAGAATGAGCTTTATGTTTGGACACATAATACCAATTAAGGATACTCTTTAATGTCTAATAATCGGTAATCTGAAATACAACCAATCAATTTCAAATTGGCTTATGTGATTCTAATAAAACATGAGGGATCAGGCGAAAATGAGTATTAGTGAGTATGCAACAAGTGAGGGCATATGAGAGCCTATGTATATGTATAAGCCTGCACAGTCTGCCTTATTTGTTAAAAGGTCCCGTATGTAACTCCGGACAACAACATTTAAAGTGCTGTGCCACTAAATGTATTTGACTTAAAATCATTTTCCAGAAAAACACCCAAAAGCCGACTATGCATGACAATAATAAAAAAGAGTTATTGTAAATATATCCAGGATTTCCATTGATATTGTATTGGGAAATGGCAAGGTGTACATCAGTCAGGAGTTGGTCAATGCATTTAGCGCGCAAAACACACGTGTATGTATGTTATGTATAGATTTAACGCAATATGCAAGCGGATAACGTATGAAAAAAAATCGTAATCAAACGTTACAGCAAATTCTTCATATTCGCCTCTCTAATAGACAGTTGCCCATATTAAGTCAATATTTCATCAAGTCAAAACGGGAGTTGCCGAATGTCGCCACTTTGAATTGATGTAAAACAATAACGAAATGTCCTATCTCATTCAAACTTCACAAACAGGTGACCAACACACTTCACTTTACCGTAAACAAGTAGGACTGATAACAAACGGTACCTTATCTAAATAACAAGTGCATTTTAATACGGAGTACAAAGCTTCTGCGCCATCTTTTTGTTTTCTCAAGATCACCCAAGCGTCTTGACATCGCAAGCCGCTAAGCACTTCTAATGCTTTGTACAAAGAAAAGGAAGCACATTAAAGGTGTGCAAAAGCAGATGTACATGCAGATAAACATTTTTTCATGTGCCTCCTTCATACAAACTTACGGGCGACATATTGCAGCGAACCTTCTCCCTCTCGTATTACAGCTACTAACTAGCACCGTCATCTGCTATTTTGTTCTCGTCTTAAACCACAGCCACCATTACTGTCAATACTTTATTGGAACGAAAGTCATTGAAAAACCGACCGTCATCAGAACACATGATCAAAGAAAAATCAACATTTCCGCACAGGTCGGGGGTCTTCGCCATCCAGTCATTCAAGCATTAATATAACTTTGGAATAAGCGCCAGAACCACAATGGTACTGTACAAAGCATGCTATTTGATCTGAATTGCCGTTCGTCTGAATCCCCTCTCCCCCCGGGAAATCGGGTTTTTTTGTGTGACATGGTTCGATCAGGATAATAAACATATGAACCCAATGAAGATGGAGACAAGTTTTTATCATTTCTCGATTTTAGTCAGCCGCCAGTGTCAGGAAGCCATTTGTATCCCCGCGTGTTCCAACCAAGATGGTGCCATCGAGGCCGATAATGGCATGAGATATGTGCCGGAGTGTGTATCATCGAAACGTGCAGTCTCTATTACCTAACTCACTTCACTTCATTTAGACAGACACCAGTGGTTTTCTTAAAACAGGAACGTATCAAATGTGTTGTCCAATTTTTGAACCACCAAGCAAGCATTTGGCTGTGTTTCGACATAAACAGGATATCGACATTGAAGTGTCCTTGTGTTGGATACAGTCTTGTACGATTTGTTTTCATGCGAGCATCCCCCCTTGAACATGCTAGACATCCATGTCTACGGGGTGAAGGATTTAAATATGTTTCCGACACTAAGTGCAAGTAGGGCTTTGTGCAGCTTGTCGGCTAGAAAAGTAGAAATTCTCCTCCCGACACGTGGGAACCTAGATTCACCTGTTTGTTACGTTACGAAACGAAGGAACGACCGCCACACTCGGACGCTGTTCGCGTCGCCTTTCCCACCTATTAACTCCTTCAAACAATAACTTCATTATGACGAGAATTGGGTACTCATATAATCTGCTAATTGCGCTTCCACTTCTTTGTACAAATTAGAGATGCAGTCAATTTAAAGCCGGTTGCCTTCGTCTGCAGGTCTGGAACCAAAGTCCTTTCTTACAGATGTTGTACGTGAGCATGCACCGTCCATATGCACCCATAAACTAGAGATTTTTCACACCAATTCAAGTGTCCGTTATTCATGGCTAGATATTGTTGATTTCCAATGAAAGAAATTGACTGTTTGTGCAAATTTAATTTCGGTTTAACGGTTAAAATAGAATGGTCCCGCAAGTTAATTCCGTCTTGCGCGTGTCAGCCATTGACACATTGTGACTGCAGCGCCATTTTGCTGCTCGAAGTCTCTTCTGAAATTGCAGGATGGGGTCAGGGATCACCTTTTCAAACAAAAGTCCATAAAACTTACAAGTAATATGAGGCATTCTCGCTTGACTCGCAGCTGCCTTGCTTGAGAGGCTGATTCGAAATGCTTCAGAAGAAGGGCATATAAAACGCTATTTGTTTTGCAAAAAACGCTTGTTAAAATCATATTTATAGTAGCAGTGATGTGGTAATAAATAAAATATAGCTGTCTAATTGAAAAAAATGCTTAAAAAACCCGTCAACAAAGGCTCTGAAAAGCCGCGGAAACTTGATGTTTTTGTCGAAACCTTTTCCAACTTTTGAATTTCCCTCCACGATAAAGTCCGATATCGATTGCGCATGCGTTAATTGAGTCGCGCGATCCGTGAGCATTTAATCCGATAAACTCTGTGGTGATTATTTCGTTCAGTTTTTGGTGTCGGCTACTCTGTGTATATCAAGGTATGTTGTGTTAAGCTAGAATCGCTGTGATGCTGTCTGATCGTAGTCTCACAGTTACTGAAAGCATGCCCAGAAGGCATACGGGACAGAAGATCAAGTCCTGCTTAGAATGGGCTATAAATTAGTTTAAAATAATCTTAATTTATACGTGTTAATTACTAGCGATGAACGAACCATTGAACTTTACTCTGTAAATCTAACTGCGTCCAACGGCTTTAAATATTTTAACATAGATTTAATGCAGATGCTGCTTCTATTTTCATAGTGTTTCAAGATAATTATTATAATAATTAAAAAAAAAAAGGCTAAGAGATAAGCTGAGGACCTTCCGGTTTTCTTTTCTGTTTTACAAATACATATCGATCAGACGTTTTATTTTTCTAACTTTCAGGAAGAAAGCGGGTTATTTGAAGAAAAGAAAACGTAATCAGCGAGAACAGTGATTTGAACAACTATAAATAGTCGATTTAAAAGAGATTTTAGTTATTTTTTATTTAAAAAACAACCAAAAAAATAATATGTGACTACTGTATAAATAACACATAATTTTTACCCTTTCCCACTTGTAGACGCGTTTTGACGCATCTACAACAAACAACTTATGAAATCAGTGTGGCTACAGGATAAAGTGCTCATGGGGAGAAATTTCTCCTTTTGTCACATTTATTTCATCTGTATTCAATAATTCTACATTCATTTATAAATATTTATAAATATTTCTGCTTAGATATTTACAAAAGCGTCTTAAGCCAGTATTTTGTAAGAGGGAACGGGTATAGGTAAATATATATTACCGTATATAGGTCAGGTGGCATGTGCGTTTACTGAACATTCTGAGACGCCTATATATACGCACCGTTTTTTTTTTTTTTATCAGAGTCTTTAAAGTCCGCCCATCAGTTATTCGGTCCAAACACATGATCTCGCAATCAAATCCCAAAAGCCTATCTCCATTAGTTTCTTGCCAACAGCCACCAACGTTTATGGTATGCTTAAAACAGAGCTGCAGCAAGACGTCATGTCGCTAATGGAAGCTCGTGTATAAGAGAGATTCGTGTAAATGAGCAAATCTTTACGCTACCGCTCATATATGAGCCGTCCCGCGAGAAAACCAACATTGTGGTCTCTGCGTAAAGCATCGACCCGGATCAGCCTAAGCATGCCGCGCAGGATTACCCGGATAGACACTTTTCGCCTCCTGTGGATTTTCTGTTTCAGGAGTCATTTCTCTATACCTCTATCCCCCTGAGACGGAATGTCTCGTCCCGGATCAGTCTGCACGGACTGCGCAGGCTGACCTGAATCGATACATTACGCAGAGGCCATAATGTTGGTTTTCTCTGCGTAAAGCATCGACCCGGATCAGCCTAAGCATGCCGCGCAGGATTACCCGGATAGACACTTTTCGCCTCCTGTGGATTTTCTGTTTCAGGAGTCATTTCTCTATACCTCTATCCCCCTGAGACGGAATGTGTCGGCCCGGATCAGTCTGCGCGGACTGCGCAGGCTGACCTGGATCGATACATTACGCAGAGGCCATAATGTTGGTTTTCTCTCGGGACGGCTCATGTGGTAAACAAAAATATGGGGCATACGACTGCATATAGGGAACAACGTCGAAAATCTGTATAAATATAAGCATATAAGGTTATAAGGGGGGGGGGGGGGGGGGGAAAGAATGGCAAAAGGAGAAATTGCTTATCATGGGCAATTTCTCCTTTTTGCCATAATGTTTTCAAAAGTCGTCTGCTGCAGAGGCGTCAGAAAGGGTCTATATATGGGAAAGGGTTAGATCGTACAAAATGCGTTATTTTTTTTAACCCTATCACACAACATATCTCCAGCAGACGCCTTCTGTGCAAAATTTGTGAAAAATCCATTTAAATAAAGTATAATTATTGAATAGAGTTTAAAACATGGTGGCAAATGTGAAATTACTCATCATGAGCATATTATCCTTTATGTCTGAATTATTTCAAAAAATCGTCTGCTGCAAATTCGTCGATAACAGTGGGAAATGGTTGTAAACTGGAGACTCCAAAGGGATACGGTTTCCTGATTCCGAGAAATTGTCCTTCTTTTTTTTTACGTCGTTTTCAACAATTTTTCAATTATATCACGGCGTTACCTCGGTATATTACCAGTACTACTGGTCCTTTTATCCTGACACCAGCCAGTCACTAGTAATGCTAACCCCGCAACCCTGAACGCCAAGGAAGGCAGCCATTACTTCTATTTTAAAGTTGTTGGTATGACCCGGCCGGAGATTGAACCCGCGACCTCCAGCACCCGAGTTGGACGCTCTACCACTATCATCCAACGTCGAAACAGTTATTCTGATATCGATGCAGTCATTGCATTTCTGAGAACCAGCGAGAGTTGCCCCATTATGCGCATTTTTTTTTTTTTTTTTTTTTTCACTTTTTTTTTTTCATTTTATTTCTTCAAAAGTCGTCTGCTGCAGAGGCGTGTGTATGAAGGAAATGGTTAACAGTCATTGAGTTATATCACGGGGGTCAGTTCACCTAGCTATGTGTTCCTCGATATTATCGCACCAATAAACTACAAAGCATTCGTCCAAAGCAAATGTCTATCTTCAAAACGGTAATTAATTAAAGCCTATTGGTTGTAGACTACTGACAGCTTATCAAAATGACTGTTGTAATTCATTGGAAAGAATCAATGACCGAGCAGAGGTTCGAACTCTCGACACCTAGATTGATAGCCCTCGTCCTTACAAGCTGAAATATCGCGGCTCGTCTTAATGAACATGACATGAAACTGAAAAAAAATCAGCTTCCAGAATAAAAAAAAAAAATACAATATCGGCAGGTTTTTTTAGACTATTTTAATACAATCAATCGACTGGGCTGTTTTGCTTGTGATTTCTTAATTGAAATTTAACTATTTTTTTCTCTTTTTTTTTTTTTTTATATAAAAGATCACTACAAATCGTTACAAAAAAAGGTCACGACTTGAAAAGATCTCATGTCAACTGCACACATTATTATATCGTCACTTTATTTTTCTTTATTTGAAATGCATTCATTTTAAAACTTAATTAACCCTTATCGTAGTTGTACATCTTGACATCAACACAACACGCGGTGTACATTAAGATCAAATTACACGAATCGTGCAGTTTGATCTCTGTGTGTACTCTTTGGCTACATGTCTTCAAGAAGCACAGCCATTACATCGTCATTGATAGTAATAATACATGAACTGTCCCGAAAATCGAAAGATTAGAAAGTCAAAAGATGAGAGAATCGGTAAAAAGTGTTGCAGCGGTAAGGTGATTGACCTTTTAAACCCTTTCCCTCATATAGACGCTTTCTGACGCCACTGCAGCAGACGGCTTTTTTTAAAACATAGGGACAAACGAAGAAATTGCTCAAAAAGAGCAATTTCTCCTTTTGCATCAATGTATTCCACTTTTAGTCATAGGTTATCCATTCAATTATAGAGAGTTTCTATATTTTGACAAAATAAGTTCAAAGTCGTCTGCTGCAGAATTGTCGTATGAGGGAAAGGTTTAATGAGGGTGATAGAAATCTTAACCCTTTCTCACGGAGAACGAATGTGCTTCAAACAACTCATGTAGGAGAAATATGGACAACGGCCATGAATGAATGTATTATTAAATATAATATTGTCATAAATGTTGAGGGTAACGACAAATCGCCCATTCTGAGCGAATGCCCTCTTTCCCCACAATGTTTCAAGCGTCGCCTGCTTCTTAACCATTTCCCACATAGAACAAATCTGCAGCAGACGACTTTGAACATAATCTGTCAAAAAATGGAAAATCTCTATAATTGAATGGATTACCTATGACGAAAAGTGTAAAACATTGTGGCAAAAGGAGAAATTGCTCGTTTTGAGCAATTTCTTCTTTTGTCACTATGTTTTTAAAAAGCCGTCTGCTGCAGAGGCGACAGAAAACGTCTATATGAGGAAAAGGGTTACGCGTCAGGAGGCGTCTGTATGTGAGTAAGGATGAATATAAAAAAAACCACGCTGTTTATTTTTCACTGACTAACCATGCTGCATCAACAGCCTTTAACCCTACAGGAAAAAAAGAACCTCACTTAAAATAAAAAAAGAAAAGAAAAAAAGAAAAACTATGAATATTTTATTATTTCATTTCGAGTTAAACGTTTTCAATACATTTCCGTTTATAGAAATATCGTAACTGATTCATCTTTGTTATTTAATTGCCCGACGTATTTGTATATAAAGCTGCGGAAAAACATTTGAGTGCATTTGCAACGAGTGTTACCGGTTTAGTCCACGCATCCTAAAATTTATGTTATAGAGTATTTAAATTGGAAACAGTTATTCTTTTAAGTACAGTCCAGCCTGTGTTTAAAGACCATCCATGGGAAGAGAAAACTCTGGTCTTTGCCACAGGTGGTCGTTATGTGCAGAGTCATTGATGCAGAACTGAGTGCATTTGCGACGCGTGCTATCAGTTTAGTCCACACATCCTGACATTTATGTTAAAGAGTATATACATTGGAAACAGTTATTCTTTAAATACAGTCCAACCTGTGTTTAAAGACCACTCATGGGAAGAAAACACTATGGTCTTTGTTCACGTGTGGTCGTTACGTGCAAGGTCATTGATGCAGACAATGAGAAATTGGGAAATTAAAAGTGTTCTTGCTAAAGACAGGTAATCGCTTAACGAAGGTGGACTTTAGCACAGGTTTGACTGTGATTGAAGTGAGATGTTTTGAGTGGTTCTTTAACCCTTTCCCTTTTATAGACGCTTTCTGGGGCCTCTGCAGCCGACGGCTTTTTGAAAACATTGTGTGACAAAAGAAGAAATTGCCCAAAACGAGCCATTTCTCCTTTTGCCACAATGTTTGCCACTTTTAGTCATAGGTTATCCATTTAATTAAAGAGATTTTTCTATTGTTTGACAAAATATGTTCAAAGTCGTCTGCTGCGGAATTGTCGTATGAGGGAAAGAAATAAAGAAAACCAACCTTAACGTTATCATGACACGTGTTAAAACGACCTGACTGCGCATCCATCCTTAACCCTTTCCCACATACAGCAAATATGAAGCAGACGACTTTGAAAACATCTTGGCAAAAATGTGAAAAGTTCTCTATAAATAATAGTATTAGAAATTGAATAAAGTTGAAAACACTTTGGCAAAAGGAGAAATGGCTCGTTTTGAGCAATTTCTCCTTTTGTCACAGTGTACTTTAAAAGTCGTCTGCTGCAGAGGGGTCAGAAATCGTCTACATGAGAGAATTGTCTACGACTTATTTGCGAATTATGCAGATCCAGATCAGGCTGCATGGATACGCTGACGTATCTGGCTTTACACTGATCTGACTTACTATTGGTTGTCGCTGAGCATCGCTCGTTTATACCCAGTACGAATGCACTAAGGTTTGTTTCTCTTGAGCAGGCTTGTACGTACAGTAGAACATGTGCAAAAAACCACCTAGTAATTCCCTGTCTGTAGTAACCAATTTTTAGTTTCCGAATTACTTATTTTCTGCATGACTGACCCTGCAATTAAAGACCACCTGTGAACAAAGACCATAATGTTGTCTTCCCATGCGTGGTCTGTATACACAGGTTCCATTGTAGGCTACTTGTTAGTAAATTGTCTTAGCATGGTAGCATGGTGGATGGTTGTCTTTGTTCCGATAGAACCAGTGAAATTATCTTTTTTAATCAGAAGGCTTTGACTCATAAAGACGCCTCTGCAGCAGACGACTTAAATATTGTGACAAAAGCAGAATTTACATAACATCAGAAAACCCTCCTTTTGCCACAATGTTTGCATTTTTATTCAAGCGTTATACTTGTATTTAAAAAGCCTTTTCATATTTTGACAATATATTCTAAATGTCGCCTGCAGCATTTTCTTTTATATTTTGGAAAGGGTTAAAAACGTTCTAAATAGCAGTTCACTTATATCACGGACTGCTCCAGTTATACAGACGTTATAGGGTGTTCGTTTCCAACGTATAAGGGTTCGATGCCTGATTGGGGTATACCAATGACTTCCAAAAACCAACACAAAAGTAGCAGTAGCTGTTGGTAAGCAACTAATGGGGTTAGGCTTTTGGTAGTTATCTCGTGTAAAATATTAGCTCTTTCCACCATTCAAACAAACAGGCCAAATCGATAGTAGTTTTAACTGATATTATATATATATTGTATGTGATCGAGGAAAAAACCTAAAACAAATGGAAACGTAAGTAAAAGCTTTAAATGGAGTTGTGATGGAAAAGGGGACAAACGGTCATGCGAATGTACAGATGCCAATTAGTCGTCAATATCAGCAATAAGGCTTTGCATTTTTTTCCAGAAATTTCTCATTTCCAAACATTTTTCCGTTTTTTAAAATGTCGACAGCTACAAAAAGAGTCAAAAATCGCTTAGATCACTGAAAAAGGAAACAGTCGATATAATTATTACTTCCTCAATTCAAATAAGAAATCGTGTCAGAGAAAAGTTGCGTATGTACCTGGGGCAAATGAGGCTAGGTCTCTTACAGTACCCGACTCCGTAATAACGGGTTAGTCAACAGACCTAGGGGTCAAAGTTCGATAAAACCCCATATTATCCTATTTTCCGGTCGGGACTAATTATCAAAGTAATTGATATTTTTTTTCCCTGTTGACAAACCGGACGAGAAATGAAATATTGAGAAACTAAATGGAGATATTGATCTGGGTTTTTTTGTTGTTGTATATCAAATTTTCTTGGCACTACTGAAAATAAAAGAGATTTAAAAAACCATGTGTCCACAATGTAGATTTGTTTGGTTGTTTGAATGAATGGTGTTTTACGCCGTTTTCAAAAGTATTCCTGGTATATCATGAAGTTTCCGGCGTTTTCAAGAGTATTCCTGTTATATTACGGGGTTTCCGGCGTTTTCAAGAGTATTCCTGTTATATCACATGGTTTCCGACGTTTTCAAGAGTATTCCTGTTATATCACGGGGTTTCCGGCGTTTTCCGGTGGTAATTTACCAGTATTATCGGTAAAAGTTATCCGTAACAGAGTGATGGATCAGTTGTTATGCTATCCCCCGCTGCCCAGAACGCAAAAGAAGGGAAGCCATTGCTATCATTTTTAAATACTTTTGGGGGTCGAACCCTAGTATCCCGGTCGCAGTGCGCAAGATCTAACAACTACACTACGGTGACGGTCGCCTACAACACCTGTACCACTACACCACTGTCATTGATTGCGTACCTTAATAGCCGATCTATGGTCATAATCGTCAGTCTGGGCATTCTAGATTGTTTGTAAGACTAGATTAAGAACAAGGAAAGTCATGATCAGACTGCGCGAAGACGCAGGTTAATTTAGATCGTCGTTTGATTAAAAGGTCATGCAGGTCGGTATCTGTGTAAACGAACCACCAATTTGAGATTTAGAGTTTGTAAAGTGTTTAACAGCATGCACGAATTCAAAACTAAGCATATAGTATGTGCCTGTTAGGCTCTTCAAATTTGAAAACAAAATTATATATGAATCAAAATAAATTAATCACCTATGTTAAGACTTAAAATTGCCATTATCAGAATATACATACCATTTTGTTGGTTGTCTGCAATTTCTCCTTGTCTAACACTGAAAATCATTGTATTGCATCAGCATCAAAAGTTGTTTATTTCAAGAAACCCGGTTGCGTGACAGTGCTATGTCATGGCATAATATATAATTGTGTCAAAAAGGCAATTGTTTAGTGACAGGAATATTGATATCATTTTGTACGGTGCTGGGCGGGCCGGAACTATAACGAGGGGTGGGTCGGGGCGGGGACGAAGCTATCAAATATAGTCAGTTAAAAAATACGTGGCCATTGTTCACTTTTGTTATCGGTTTAAATAAGTAGTTGTGTAAGCCTGTAGCGGTACTAAGTACGCTATCGTAACAAAACAAATCGATCGTTTCGTTGTGTGCGACATTGGCTCGGAGGTAGGACGTCAGTCTCGTGACTCAAAGGTCGCGGGTTCGAATCTCGCGAGAACGGGAGGTCAAAATTCGGGACCTCCCCACTCATTGCACCAGTACTTATTGCGTATTTAGAAAGCAATCTTTGAGAGTAAATGAGCCTTTTCGACTTGCAGACACATTTTGATGCATCAGCAGTAGATAACTTTTGATAAAAATTGTGACAAAATGAGACATTGCTCGTAATTAACAATGTCTCCTTTTGCCATAATTGTTTTCAGCTCTATCTATCAAGTATAGGGCTACGTGTACTTACATTTACAGCGATTTTATTAGTGATTGATTGATTCTGCATAAGATGTTTTCTAAAATATCTGCTGTAAATGTGTTGTATGTGGAAATGGGTTAAAAGAAGTGTTATGAACATGCTTCACAATCGATGTAATAAGGTAAATATATGTGAGTTACACCAAACTGAAGACCGCTTCGGTGGGGACGCGGGTTCGATCCCCGGCCGGGTGATACCGAAGACTTTAAAAATGGTAGTAATAGCTGCCCTCCTTGGCGCTGCTCAGGATTGCGGGGTTAGAATTACGACTGGCTGGCTGGTGTCAGGATAAATGGACCAGTAGTTCTGGTAACTTATCCAGGAAACGCCGTGATATAACTTTACAAGTGTTGAAAGCGGCGTAAAACACCAAACAATCAAACCAATCTGAAGTCTTAAGACGGTTTACCTAATCTGGTTTGCTCTGCTGCAGCTGCATCATGTGTCACCTGCATCGGGGAAATGGCTATTTTATTCAACCCTTTCCCACATAACAACAATTCTGCAACCGACAACTTTTAAAACATCTTGACAAAAATAGGAAATCTCTCTATAAATGAATGTTGACTTATTGAATAGAGTTGAAAACTTTGTGACAAAAAGAAAACTGTTTGACAAAAAGAAAACTGTTTGACAAAAAGAAAACTTGCTCGTTATGAACAATCCCTACTTCTGCCACCATATTTTCAAAAGTCGTCTTCTGCAACGGTGTCAGAAAGCAAATGTATGTGAGAAAGAGATAAACGTTGACATATCTTAAAAAGTAACCCTTTCCCACATGCATGTCTATTTTGACCGCTGACGACTTTTGAAGACAACACGGGAAAATTAATGAATTGCACATTGTGATTAGGGACAGAATTATAATATGAAAAAAGTCTAAGCATAGAGGTATTCTTGACATCTACAACTGACTGCCTTTTCAACAAAAAGTATTCGTTGAACAGCAATACTGATATCCGTGCAAGAGCGAAAATGTTCCTTGTTTTAGGCCTCTTCGTCCAAATAAAAAAGAGATAGCCATTGACGAAAAAATCAGCTTAATGCTATCGTTGCAGCCCATTTTAATTCATTGCTGCATGCGCTGTCAAAACGAAATATTTAAAATGTATCCCTATTCAAATGACACTTCTCATATACAAATTGTGTGCCGTAACCCTTTTCAAAATAGGACACATTTGCAGCAGAATACTTTGAAAACATGACGAACCTTTATTACTGAAATTTAATTAATTTATAGAGTTTTGCTGTAATATATGCCTCGGTAATTTAGTGGAAGAGCAACCGCCTCGGGTGCGGGAGGTCGCGAAATCGATCCTCGGTCCGGTCATAACAAATACTTTTAAAAATGGTAGTAGTAGCCGCCCTTCTTTTGTGTTCTGTGTTACGGGGGTAGCATTACGACTGACTGGCTGGTGTCAGGATAAATGGACCAGCAGTACATTACCCAGGAAACGCCGTGATATAACTGGGAAATTATTGAAGGCGGCATAAAAATACCAAACAATCAACCAAAATATTTTCAAAATGCATCTGTAATAATAATAATAATAATAATAATAATAATAATATCTTTATTTTTTAAGTTAACATCTAAGACATATACAGACAATTTAACAATGGCTATACATATCTTATGTTCATATGGCCTTCAATAATACACACATACATTGCATTTAAACAACATGCAAATTTAAATGAAAAATGATGGCATTAAATACAAATATAATTAATGTTCAATCATGTAAAGACAGACACTCTTAATACTTTAAACACAATGACATACTAACGGCAAGTAATCTAGATAGTGTTAGTATGGAACCTTTTTCAGAAGGTATTTCTTATAATTTCGTTTAAATGATACAATAGACGTTGAATGCTTTATATGTTAGGAAATGCTATTCTAGACTTTAACACCAAAATATCTAAACGAATTTAACATGTAATTTGTTTTAGGTTTGTTCGGTACATGGGAAAGGGTTAACAGTTCTCTGGTTCTTATTGCACGTGAAATCCCCTTTTCTCCTGGTCGGATTCCATTTCTAGGGTGACATTGATAGTGTAACAAAATTCGTTCAATAACAAACGTTAAAGGAATAATAATTACCTTAGGTCATTGTACTATTTCAAAACATCGTCTTCCGCCACACGCGCACAGTACATAGCCCCGTTCTTTTTTTTTTTGTAATTTTATAATGCATTTGACCTGTTTCAACTCTGCAGTACTAATTTAACTTTAAACCATGCAACGTGTGTGAAAAAAGTCCAGTTTGTTTTGGTGCTTCAGCTTTACTGGTTTAGAGCCAGTCGAGCTTATATCATGACATATTGTCCGTCGCGCATGTCGTGCGTATGTCCGTCCGTCCGTGCATTTTAAGCTTTTGCTTCAGAACGAAATTTACTTAAAAATCCATTCAAAACTTTTGTATCCATGGACATTTTTGGTTTGCCATGGTACATGTAATCGAAATAAATCAGTTTAAAATCTATTTTTTTGATGATGACGATGATGATGTTGATGATGATGATGATGATGCTGCTACTGATGATGATAGAGAAAACGATTATGATGATGATAATCATGAACATAATGATTTTTATAAGAATTAATTATAATTATTGTTTATTTAAATATGTTATGTTGATGATAATGCGACGACGACGACGATGATGCTGATTGTTATGTTAATGCTGTTGCAGCTGTTGTTTCTATTGCTGCTGCTCCTGATGCTGCTGCTGTTACTGCTGCTATTAATGATGATGATGATGATGATGATGATGATGCTCGTAAAAGCGTCGATGATAACGATAATCATTTACATTACCATTTGTTGATGAAACAAAAATTATCATTGTTTTTTATTTATTTAATAATTGAGTATTCATCATCATCAGCCGCTGCTGACTTTTCTTTTCAACATCAAAATTTTATTTTACGAAAGCGATATAAATATGAAATTTAAACCAGCCCTTGAGAAAGGGAATTAACTCTTAACGACTCATTGATAAACGACGTTTTGGATGAAAATTAATATTTTCTGCCAGTTTTATTAAAAAAACACTCTTTATTTTAAACGAATAATCGTGAAACTACAGCAGTAAAAATCTACGAGAGTAAGTAGCTTGCACATCATGTATGACATTGAAATAAGTCAAATAATGATGTCAAAGATTATTTTTTCTTCATCCGTTCACCATTTTCATATCAGAAACGGTTCACACAAGTCTGCGTCACAATGCTGCATAACTAAATTGTATCCAATAATATACCCCGTCCAAATATTTGTAGAAAGTAAAACTCCATAACTATTGAAGATATGACCATTACAAAGATACTTTCTGAAAGTTTAAACATTTTCTATCGCAAAAGATAAAATAGTTGAATGCATTTCCATTTTTGATTATCTTTGACCCATTTGAATAATGTCGGTCTATAAATTATTGAAATTCCAAAATCACAATACCTTGGTCTATTAAACCAGGCCGTATTCAAACTTCTGTTTTTGAATTTATCTGTTGTTTTAATTGACATTTTGAGCTTTCAGAATATTTTGTATGTTAGGCCAGAGACATCTAAATAAAGAGATTCACCGTAAAATATTGCATTCTATGGGGTGTACGGCGAGAGTCTTAACTGAAAATAATCCTTGTCCTGCAATTGCTCATAACAAGTGTCTGATGATTTATTTATATATAACTACAAATATATTAGGAATACAGTCAAACCTCGTTAAACTGGACACTCATGTTTATCCGGAAAATCCGGGATCTGGACATAAAATTCAAGGAAAGGAATTTATGCTTAATTATTTTCCGTTAATACGGAAACTCGCGTTCCGGATCCGGACAAAAATATTGGGAACGGAGCGACCATTTACACATAAAATCCGTTTCATTAGTCCGGAAGTCCAAACGGTAATGTACATGTATATATATGTAGAATATAATTATTTCCATAATGTCTTCAAAAGTCATCTGCTTCATAGGAATCAGAAATCGTCTACATGTGGGAAAGGCTTTACCAAACCAGATGTAGAAATTTTTAAATGCATTTGCAGGATGATGAGCAATAATGAGCAATTTCTCCTTTTGCCAGTGTTTTCATTTCTATTCAATAGATGAAATTGTTCATAATGAGTACTTTCTCCATTTGCTACAATGTTGCAACTTTATTTATTTACTGCTTCACTTATAGTTTATTCAATTATTTTACTAAATGTTTTCACAGTTTTCAGCTACAACCTGTTGTATGATGTAAAGAGTTAAATTCTTATCAGAGCTCTAGATAAGGACATCTTTCATGTTCTTAAAACCCTATTTGACATTCAAACCCTATGTTGTGGGTACTCAAAAGAACTCAGTGAGACGATTCTTTTTGAGTACACACAACGTAGGATTTTGTTGAGTAATAAGAGATATTGTAGGAAATAGACGTCTTCACTCCCTCTTATCTAGTTCTCTGTCTTTATTACAGTATGGAAACCGAGGACAGTTATGACGAAGAAGATGGCATGGGAGGACCGGCCCTCTATGTTGAAGATGATCAAGATGATGTTCTAGATTTGAACATCCCACCTACAACTGGAAATGAGTATTTACGGAGGGTCAGGTAAAAAGTTATATATTGATAAAAATGTGTTGAATCGTTTTCCACCTGCAGACACATTTTAACGCAATAGCAGTAGACGACTTTTGAAAACATTGCGGCCAAAGGTGAAATTGCTCATGATGAGCAATTTCTCCTTTGGCCACAATGTTTTCAACTTTATTTAACAACCATGTGCTACCAATTCTTGAAGTGCTTGGTGGATTTCCTGGTCTTTGTTTCCAACGGGACACTCAAACCACTACACTACAGAGATGGTCACTCAGAGCTCTAGATCAGGGGCATTTTCCTGTTCTAAAATTCTAATTTGACATTCAAATCCTACGTTGTGGGTACTCAAAAGAATCGTCTCAGTGAGATGATTCTTTTCAGTACCCACAACATAGAATTGTGTTGAGTAATACCTAATAAGAGATATATTGTGGTCAAAAGACTTGTTCACTCCCTCTTATCTAGTCCTCTGGGGTGATATATGTAATAATAATGCAATAAATTTTACTTATGTGCACAGTGTGCCGTTACACAAATTGTATAATTGTAAAAAAAACACCACATCTAGCAAAAAATGGACAATATCTATAAATGGATCATGATGTATTTATAATTATAATATTGAATAGAATTGCAAATGGTTCAAAATATGTCTGCATGGGAAATCGTATTTTGTAATGTCTTTTCAATTGCAAAATAATTATTAATTAATGGACTTCGCAAAGAGAGAAATTTTCTGTTATGTAACAATTAAATTTTGAAAGATTTATTTCCACTCATATGAATGAATTTTCTTTTATCATGATGATTGCTGTATTTTCAGAATGGAGGCAAACAGCTGTCCTAAAGTTGTTGTTGCAGAAATAGATATAAAACCTTTTAAGAATAAACAAACCGTTCTAATAAGACAGGTAATTTTTTTAATCCTACCTTGATACAGGCAACTTTTAAAGCCTTCTGCAATAGTTGGATTAGTTTTAACCCTTTACCACACATAAAGACGCTTTCTGACACCTGCAGCAGACGACTTTTGAAAACATCATGACAAAAGAAGAAATTGCTCAAAACGAGCAATTTCTCCTTTTGCCACAATGTTTTCAATTCTTTTCAGTAATTATACCTACATTTATAGAGCTTTTCCATGTGTTTGCCTAGATACTTTCAAAGTCGTCTGCTGCAGATTTGTTGTATGTGGGAAAGGGTTAAATAAGCAAAATGAACGCAACAATCAATTTGCTCCTTTTTGTTCAGCATTACTTTATTTTCAATAAGTTACATTTTTAACTCGTCTGTTTTTCGAAGAAAGAAAGTTGGGCTATCGTGATACCCTCGGTGTCGTCATCCTATGCCTAATTGTCACATAATTTTAACCTTACCTCATAACTCAAAAACAGTTACTCATATTCAAATGAAACTCGGTACACATTTTCCTAGAAATAATATGCATGTATATATTAAGTCACATAACTCAAGCTTTAATAATTATTCAGTTATAAAATGCCCATTTTTGAACTTAGAAATTCATGAAAAAACTGCAAGCGTTGGTGTCACTCAGCGGTGCTTTTGTTTCTCTCAGACTTTATCCTAGACGATGGAGAAAATCCTCCAATGAAAAATATTTCATTTTTCCACAAAGATCTCTGTCAAAGAACAAACTTCCAACTTTTTAGATCACCTGAGCCAAAGGCTCAAGGTGAGCTATTCTGATCACTTTTTGTCCGTCGTCCGTCCGGCGTTAACTTTTAGCTTTAAACATCATCTCCTCCCAAACTCCAAGGACAATTTCTGTGAAACATCACAGGACTGTTCCTCTGGTTGGCCTCTTTCAAAGTTGTTCAAAGATTTTAATTCCATTGAGAACTTTGGTTGCTGCGGCATCAGAAAGGGGGCAAAAGGTCCAAACTTTAAAAATCTTCTCCTCCGAATCTGCCTGTCAGATTCAAATATAATTTGGTAGAAATGTTCATTGGGTGACCCTCTATAAAAATTGTTCAATCCATACTGATTGGTCTAAAAACATGGCAGTCAGGCGGCATCAAAAAAGGGGCAAAATGACAAAATTTGAAAATTCCATTTTTATGCAAATGCTTGTCTGATTTTAAGAAAACATAATATGAATCTTACTGTAATGATCCTCTATTTAATTTGTTTAAGCCGTTTTGATTGGTTACACAATCATAGCAACCAGGCGTCATCACAAAAGGGGAAAATTTAACTTTTAGCTACAAATGACAACCATCTCCTACCATTCCAATAGACCAATTACCACAAAACATCACAGGAATGTTCCTTTGATGGTCCTCTTTCAAAATTGTTCAAATTTTTAAATTCCAATGAGAACTTTGGTTGCTGCGGCATCAGAAAGGGGACAAAATGTCCAAACTTTAAAAATCTTCTCCTCCGAATCTGCCTGTCAGATTCAAATATAATTTGGTAGAAATGTTCCTTGGGTGACCCTCTATACAAATTGTTCAAGCCATACTGATTGGTCGAAAAACATGGCAGTCAGGCGGCATCAGAAAAGGGGCAAAATGACAAAATTTGAAAATTCCATTTTTATGAAAGTGTTTGTCTGATTTTAAGAAAATATAATACGAATCTTACTGTAATGATCCTCTATTTAATTTGTTTAAGCCGTTTTGATTAGTTACACAATCATATCAACCAGGCGTCATCACAAAAAGGGTAAATTGAACTTTTAGCTACAAATGACAACCAACTCCTACCATTCCAATAGACCAATTTCCACAAAACATCACAAGAATGTTCCTTTGGTGGTCCTCTTTCAAAATTGTTCAAAGATTTAAATTCCAATGAGAACTTTGGTTGCTGCGGCATCAGAAAGTGAGAAAAATACTCAAATTTTAAAATCCTTTTCCTACATAATCTACTTGTGCGATTGCAAGATAATTTGGTAGAAATGTTTCTTAAGTGACCCTCTAAATAAACTGTTGAAGCCATATTGATTTCGTTGAAAAACAGGGCAGCAAGGCGGCATCAGGAAAGGTGCAAAATGAGAAAAACTTTATAATTCCATTCTTATTAAAGTTCTTGTTAGATTTCAAGATATAAATGGGCTTTACTGATAAGCTGTTTCTTGAGAAGTGTCCACTCCTTTCAGTTTCATTTGCACTACCTGATAAAATTTTCCAGATATTTGCAGTTAAATATTTGCTACTAATTTACTATCAATTAGGTGATCGATTTAGGGCCATCTTGGCCCTCTTGTTTATACATCTGTATTAATAATTACTTTTCTTTAGTCAATTAATGATTTTTAAAAGCAGATGATTGAAGGTATAAAACACAGTATAAACAGAATAATTGTTTTTTCGCAATCACATTATAAACATTACATTTTGCAGGGCGTTGGTGACTTCCAGCCGGCTCCTACAGGATATGCTCCATCATCAGCATGGCAAAACATGCAGGTGGCAGACTTTGCTGAACAGAGACAGGTATTGTAGGAAATATAAGAAATGTTGGTGTTCTGACTGTTGTCATTTTAAAACACCTGTGCTGTAGTCTGTGCCAATGTCCAATATAGGATTCCAAAACTAGGGCAGGGGGATTTTATCTGAAAATTTATTTTATGAACAAATTGAGGCATTTTTCCTTCTTGATCTATGTAAAAAAAATCCCCCCTTCCATAAACATTTAGGGGGGAATATTCAATATGTGAGAAATAGCATGTGATCCCCCCTCCTAGATTGCCTGCATTTGAAGAAGCTTGGCATATTGCTTTGCCTTCGTTTGCTGTGTGTTCATTCATAGGTGGGGTTTTTTTTAATCAAAAATTTCCCACATACAGTCGCTTTTTGATGTCTCTTTTGAAAACATTGTCACAAATTGAGAAAATGTTCATAATGACCAATTTCTCCATTTGCCAAAATGTTTTCAACTCTATTTCATTATAATACTCTGCTGCAGAATGGTCAGAAATAGTCTATATAATTATGGTAAAGGGTTCAAAACAGTGATACACATAATTTAGGTACATGGGGGCATTCTTTTGTAGTTTTGGTTTGCCTCTAAATGTTGCATACTTGCAAATGGAAGTAAATGGAAGTAAAAATGGCAACATTTTCAAGTGACATATTTGTGAACAAGTAACAATTTGCCGGCTTTTCATGTACTTATATAACAGTATTATTTACTTTTAGTCTTTTCTATGTGCTTAATTATCTTTCTGTATAATTTTAATGATTATTTTAATGTATGTAATATTAAAAAGAATACAGATAGAGCCTTCAGAATTCTCAATTGTTTGCTATATCTGTTATCAGATAATGATCTACTTCAAAACCTTCTTAGATGATAAAAAATGAAATAAGTATCTAGAATAATTTGTAATAATATAAATCTGACCCATATTTGAAAGGAAAAACTGCTCAGTTTGAGCAATTACTTTTTTCTTCAAGAATGATTATATAAGTCATCTTCTATCAAGAACAAGTCAACACATTCGCACATAAAGATGATTTCTGACGCGACTTTTGAAAAACTAAATTTTGTTTACAGAGGTTGTTTTATGTATTAAAAATATTTTCAAAGTCGTCTGCTTTAGATTTGTTGTATTTGGGAAAGATTTTTAAATGTTTTTTTAACATTCTGTTATTTGTTTCTTTTTGACAGAAGTTAGCCAGATACAAAGCCATGAGAAAGAAGTTGAAAGTCACCAAACTACCTACAGTGGTATGTCGTTGATTTTATTTAGCCTTTTCCCACTTACAACAAATCTGCAGCAGACGACTTTGAAAATACGTAGACAAAAATATGGAAAATTTCTATAATGAAAGTATAATGTTTTGAGCGAATAGAAAACATTGTGGCACAAAGCGTAATTACTCACGATGAGGAAGGAATCTGCAGGCATCCCTGGTTTGATTCCCAGTTGTGACAGTATTTAGTGGATGGTCCTTGGGCAAGGCATATTCCCTAGCCTAGGACTGGTTTTGACTCCCTCTTGTCGTAAAACGGCTGTAACTGCCATAAATCTTTGCGGTAGTCGCAAATAGAACAGCCAATATTATGTTTCCTTCTAGGTGATTGACGAAGCATTTGTTAATTATAAAAAAAAAATATGACGTAACAAAAAAGACACCATTTTTATACACGATATTTTGACTCTGTGTCAAATTAAATCTACCTGTCCCAGAACAACGTATTTACGACATTAACAAAGAACTGTAGTTATCACTTGATTGGAATGCAATAAAAATATGGTTTATGGTCCAGGTTTCGAGTTTTGATGCTATTTAGACGTGATGTAACTGGGTGGACACATTTCGTTATGACACTTTCAAAGTTTTTATTTAGAAACAAAATCGTATTTACATTGCCCTATTAAATCTTTAAGTTATATTTACAAATAATTTGTTAAATTATTATTTCACACATATAAGTTTGCAGGCTTTAAATGAAAATAAAAATACATGTAGTTTGTTTTGGTTTTCAAAAAGCCCTCCCATGAATTTGTCGGGATAGACACTTTGAAAATGCTCAAGAAAGGTATACATTGAATTAAATTAACAGTTCTTTCAAAAATCAATGGCATATGATTTCATAGATTAAGTTGTTTCTAACAGCTTAAGATATTTTTTTAAACTATATAAGACATAGTTCTTCAAATACAGGAGAATAAATCATGATTCTGTGATATAACACAAATTCCCAACACCATATTATGGCTCAAATGAAAAAATGATCTTGTCTATATATTTTGTAGCCCCCAGCCAAAGATGTAAATGCTTGGTGTAGGCTGTGTTTTGGTCGTATAAAACCTCCGCCAAGAGCTGGACTGCCAGTCATAAAACCAGAACAACAAATAGAGGGTGATTCCGATGGCGGTGTGTTTCCAGACCATGAAGGAATTTTACCTTTAAGTATGAACAGATGAAAATGTCTTTTTGTTTCGATACAAATAAATGATCAAGTTATGTAAACCCTAACAATTAATTAAAAGTGATTTTTAGCTTGTCTGTTTTTCGAAGAAAAAAAAGTAGGGGTATTTTGATACCCTTTGCATAGTCTGAGACTGCTGCGTCGTTGTCACAAAACTTTAACCTTACCCCATAACTCAATAACCGTTCATCATTTTCAAATGAAACTTGGTACACTTGTTCCTAGGAACAATACACATGTCTCGACCAAGTCACATAACTCTGGCTGCGATCATTTTTCAGTGATGCCCTTTTTGTCCTGCATACGCATTTTAAAGCGATAGCAGCAGACGACTTTTGAAAACATTGTGGCCAAAGGTGAAATTGCTCATGAGCAATTTCACCTTTGGCCACAATGTTTTCCACTTATAGTCATTGGTTATCCATTCAATTATAGAGATTTTACATTTTTTGACAAAATATGTTCAAAGTCGTCTGCTGCAAATTAGTTGTATGTGGGAAAGGGTTAAAAAAAAGCTTAAAAACATTGGCGTTCCCTTGGGGCGCTCTTGTTAATTGAGTCATTAGAACTTGTTTCACCATGTTTAACACTTGTCCTGATAAAGATATCTTAAATACTTATCTGAGTTTATACTTTAGGAAAGATTGTAGTAAAAAAAAGAGACAAAATTGCTCATATTTAACGTTGTCCTAATATTTTTAACTCCACTTTCAATTTACCTGATGTTTGAAAAGTACAATTATGACTCATAAATATATAAAATAGTTTGAACAGCTGAAATGAAACCTTTCCCTCATACAGTCGCATTTTGATGCCTTTGCAGCAGACAACTTTTAAAAACATTGTGACAAAATGAGCAATTTCTCCATTGACCACAATGTTTTCGACTCTACTCAATAATCATGCTTTCATTTGCAGAGATTTTTCATTTGTGGGAAATGTTAATTAGAACAACATCATATAATTACAGTGAGTCTTATAGTGGCAATGGACCAAGCAACTGTAGTAAGAGTTCTAGAATATCATCTTAATTGGTTTGAAGTGACAGGATTTACACAGAAACAGGTACGTCTATGCTCTCTGTAATTACACCATGCGGACAATGCACTATCCCAACAGGCTTTTGTTTTAAAAAATACATTTCTTGTTGCTTTGAACATTGTTATATTAAAACAAGTATAACATTGTATAAGCTTTTTAGCTCTTCTGTTGATCGATGAAAAAAAGTTGGGTTGTTGCGATACTCTGGCGTCGTCAACATCGTGGTAACAAAATGTCTTACTCTGGCTTTATGATTTATTCAGTAATGCCCCTTTTTTTACTTTAAGCAGAAAAGCGTTGGTGTTCGCTTGCGGTGCTCTTGTTATCTTTTTCCCACTAACAGATGCTTATTATTGGCAATTTCACATTTTGCCATATTTTTTTTCAGATTTTCCATAATAACACTTTCATTTTAAAAAAAAATGATTGGAAAGATTTAAGAGCTTCAATTTCTGTTATTTTTTATAGTAAAAATATTTTATTCTTAAAAACAAATTGGTAACTTATTATTGTTTTCAGGGTTACTGGTTTTATGCGTTGCTGATATGTTTAGACAAACCGCTTTTACCAGAATCCTGTTCCTTACTACGAGACCTGGCTAGAGCTTTCTCGAGACTCAGGGTGTCACTGGTAAGTTAATGATCTCTTTCCTACTTACAGACGCATGAAAACGCATTTTTATGCATCGTCAGTATACAACTTTTGAAACAATTATGGAAGACAGTGGTACAGATGAAGAGCGTCAGCCTCTTGAGCCAAAGGTCCCGGATTTGAATCCCGTGAGGAGCGTGATCTGCCTTTCGGATTTTTCCACACACACAGCGCAAGTACTGGTTAAGTATCCAGGAAGCATACATCAAGCATGATTAATATAAGCTTAAAGCTTGTTTCGTAATCAATTTAAATAAATAAGTTTAGACTAAACAATTTTGACGAAACAAGAAATTGTCTTATTGAGCAATTTCTCCCCTTTGTCCAAATGTTTCAACTCCATTCAATAATATTTGATTCATAGGAAATTCTAAATTTTTGCGTGGATGTTTTTCAAAGTTGTTTGCTGCAGATCTGAAGTATGTGGGAAAGCTTTAACTGACTGTTGGGCTTAACATTTTACCTGACAAGGTATAGCCTTTATGAACATAACCTCTGAGGAACAACAACCTCTTTAGAGCAACCAACACATAAAGCTTTCTGATGCCCATGCAGCAGTCGACTTTTGAAAACATTGTGGCAAATGGAGAAATTGCTCATGATGAGCAAATTCCCCATTTGTCACAATGTTTTCAATACCATTAAATAATTAAACTTTCATTATTAAACTTTCATTTAAAAAGTTTTCTATCTTTTTGCGATACCGTTTTCAAAGTTGTCTGCAGCAAATTTGTTGTATGTGGGAAAGGGATAAATAGCATCCCCTCACAACAGCAACATTTCTCTGCTTCAGTCTTGTTTTGCCATGAAGAGGTTGCACTTTATAATAATTTTAGAGCAGTCTGCTTCGTAAAATGTTGGCAAGGGCACCAATATGTTTAAGTTAAAAGCCCATCAAAATAAAGAGCTTCATGTCCTGGGATTCAAACCTTTGAAGTGTTTCCAAAACAAAGGAAAATAGAGAAATTGCTCATAGTTATCCCCTGCAAAAGGTGGATGGGAAACTAGTTTGGCATGGTCCATACAGAGCCATGGTTGGATTTTTGAGAGTTTTGTCAATTTAAACTTATACAATTGTATATGTACTGTACATCATTGTTTATTTCACGATTACATTGTGAACGCTCTACAGGCGACATGGAACATCCGATCTTCATGAAAAATCTGATTTCATCATGGGATAAACAAAACTGGGTCACTAGGTCATATTCTAAAAAGAACCTTGTGAACACACTAGTTTAGTAACTGGTTTATTAATGGGGTTCCTAGTGTTCTTTTACAATTTTTATTTTGACAGTGGACCTTTATTTAATTCATTAACTTTTCTCTTCTTTTAGATTTTTCTGCTTCAGAATTTTCAGTTTTGGATCCGTCTAAAATTTGATATTCTAACCATTTCCCACATGCAAATAAATTGTAGCAGAAAACTGAAAATATCTGTGCAAAAATATCTATAAATAAAAAAAAATGCTCTTTTTATCGCAAAGTTTCCAAAAGTTGTCTCTGCTGCAGTTGCATCAAAATGTTGGTTAGACTTAACCCTTTTCCTCATACGACAATTCTGCAGCAGACGACTTTGAACATATTTTGTCAAAAAATAGAACATCTCTTTAATTGAATGGTTAACCTATGACTAAAAGTGGTCCTTTTGAATTGAATGTTACGTTATTTTCAGGAAACGTCGGATGACCCCAAACTTGTACCCCTCAACCTGTTTATATGTCTGATATCCAGATATTTCGACCAATCAGATTTAAGGGACATCACATGACAGGGCACTGAATGTGAAACAGTATGGGCCATTCAAATAAATCGGGGACAAAGCAGAAAGAGAGTGAAAGACAGTAGTTATTTTTGTGGAAGTGGAAAGTCTGAGACATTATCTGAAAATGAATTATTAACAGATTCAGATGTGCAGTGTCAATATGATCTGCTAAATAAAATATTGTTTACCTGACATTATAGTAGTATGGACTAGCAAATTCAGGAGATGTGAGTTTGAACCCCAGTTTGGCCAATATTCAAGCATCATTCGTCTTCCACCAATGGGCTATCAGTCTATGTGGAAAAGCAGCCAGTTGCAGGGAAAGAATGTTGTATGAAGTACTGATGTGAGAAAGCCAAGAAACATATGAGTAGGTGAACTGGCCGCCGTGATATGACAGAAAAAACCAGCTTTAAACCCCAATCAATCATTGATCCGATATTCACAGGAATACACATTGACCTAGGCGATATGATACATATATATATGTATTGGCATTGGTATACATGTGTTATATATTTTGTTGGGCTGATCCCTTTCTAAACCAATCAGAGAAAGGGTTTTTTAACCCTTTCCCTCATACAACAAATCTGCAGCAGACGACTTTGAACATATTTTGTCAAAAAATTGAAAATCTCTATAATTGAATGGATAACCTATGACTTTAAGTGGAAAAAATTGTGGCAAAAGGAGAAATTGCTCGTTTTGAGCAATTTCTTCTTTAGTCACTATGTTTTCAAAAAGCGGTCTGCTGCAGAGGCATCAGAAAGCGTCTATATGAGGGAAAGGGTTAAGGCAATATAATTAAATACATGATAGCTATCTGCTCTGAAAACTCACATGCATAATCTGAAAAAAAATAAAGCATTAGTTTCAAAAGGTTTCAAACATTGATGGAAAAGGAAGCCTAGTTTAACATCAAATCATCATAAAGGTTCAACAGAACAATCATCTCCTTCACATGTCGGTCAGATTGAAAACTAGATCATATGGGCTCAAAAACTAGGCCAAATTTAGAAAATCCTTGTGAACACATTCCAAATTTGTCATCCAATCTTCATCTCCATCAATTTTAATTAAGTCTGGTTTGAAACTAGGTCATGTTGGGTCCAAAACTAGGTCAAATTTTAGAAAAGCCTTGTGAACACATTAAAGGCAACATTTATCATCTAATCTTCATGAATAATCATAAGGTTTATACATGGCATTTGGGTCATGTGGGGCAAAACTAGGTCACTAGGTCATATTTTAGAAAGACCTTGTGAACACATAAGTTTAGGAACTGGTATTCCAATGTGCTCCAAGCTTTCTTTTATACTATTTTTTTATTTGCGGTTGATCTCAATTTAAAGAATTAACTTGTTATTGGACCAGCGCTAATATATAATTAATAAATACAGTTAAGTGAATCCACCTCAAATGTGTTTGTGTTCTTATTTAAGTATTCAGTATATTAACTATTCTTAACTGCATTCATCCAACTGGAAACCATTTCACTACATATTCATAAATGACTTTGAATACCTTATCCCTTTCCCTCATATAGACACTTTCTGACACCTCTGCAGTAGACAGCTTTTTGAAAACATGGCGACAAAAGAAGAAATTGCTCAAAGCGAGCAATTTCTCCTTTTGCCACAATGTTTTCCACTTATAGTCATAGGTTATCCATTCAATTATAGAGATTTTCAATTTTTTGACAAAATCTGTTCAAAGTCGTCTGCTGCAGAATTGTTGTATTAGGGAAAGGGTTTAAAATACCTTTTGCCACATGTATACAACAAATCTGCAGCAGGTGACCTTGAAAACATCTATTGACAATCTCTATAAATGAAAGTCTAGTTATTGAATAGTTGAAAGTATTGTAGCAAAGTTAAAAGTTATCTACTGCAGATGCATCAAAATGTGTCTGCATGTTCGGAAGGGTGCATCGCTTTTCATGCTTAGACTTCTGATTGGTTATCTGGTTGTAGTATTAGTGAGGGCCAGTCAAGCTTATGTTATGGCGAATTGTCCGTTGTGCGTGCATGCGTGCGTCAACTTTTTGCTTCAAACGACTTCTCCTCCATAACCACTTGGCCAATTTGGATGAAACTTCATTGGAAGCATACTCCCAAATATTTTGGATCCATGCAAATTTCTGGTTTCCATGGCAACCGAAAGAAAAAACATCTCTAAAACTGTTTGGCCTATTTTCAAATACTTTTGTAGAAATGTTCCTTGGATGAGCCTCTATCATATTTCTTTAAGCCATGTTGATTGGTCAAAAAACATGGCTGCTAGGGGGCGGGGCTATTTTGCCTTATATGGCTATAGTGAAAACTTAAAAAATCTTCTCCTCCGAAAGTGTTGGGGAGATTTTCAAATAATTTTGTAGAAATGTTCCTTGGATGACCCTCTATCAGATTCCTTCAAGCCATGTTGATTGGTCAAAAAACATGAATGCCAGGGGGCGGGGCTTTTTTGCTTTATATGGCTATAGTGAATCTTTAAATATCTTCTCCGAAAGTGTCAGGCCGATTTTCAAATAATTTTGTAGAAATGTTCCTCGGATGAGCCTCTATCAGATTCCTACAAGCCATGTTGATTGGTCAAAAAACATGGCAGCCAGGGTTATTTTGCCTTATTAAGTTTTATGGCTATAGTGAAAACTTAAAAATCTTCTCCTCCGAAAATATCAGGCTGATTTTCAAATATTTTGGGTATTACTTCAAGCCATGTTGATTGCTTGAAAAACATGGCCACATGAGGGCGCGGCTATTTTGCCTTATATGGCTATAGTGAAAATCTAAAAAGTCTTCTCCAAAAGTGTCGGGCCGATTTTAAAATAATTTTGTAGTGAAGTTCCTTCATTGACCCTCTATCAGATTCCTTCAAGCCATGTCGATTGGTTGAAAAACATGGTCGCCAGGGGGCAGGGCCGTTATGCCTTATATGGCTAAAGTGAAAACTTAAAAAATCTTCTCCAACGAAAGGATCTGGCCGATTTTCAAATAATTTTGTAAAAATGTTCCATGGATGATTCTCTCTATCAGATTCCACCAAGCCATGTTGATTGGTCTCAAAATATGGCTGTCAGGGGGCGGAGCTGTTAGCCTTATATTGGTTTTAGGGAAAACTTTAAAAACCTTCTCCTCCCAAACTATTTGGCCAACAATTTTGCAGAAATGTTCCTTGGGTGACACTCTACGAGATTCCTTCAAACCATGGTGATTTGTCAATATAGCAATGGAATACTGGCCTCCTTGTTTTTAGCTCACCTGAGCACTTCGTGCTCAAGGTGAGTTATTGTGATCGCCTTTTGTCCGGCTTCCGATGTGCGTCGTCCGTCTTCACAGAAAGCATTCTCTCAATGTCCTCAACAGAATTCCTTCAAATTTTTGGGATCCATGCAGAATTCTGGTTTCCATGGCAACCAAACAAAAAACTTAAACCATTTTCAAATAATTTTGTAGAAATGTTTCTTCGGTGACCCTCTATCAGATTCCTTCAAGTCATGTTGATTGGTAAAAAAACATGGCCACCAGGGGGGCGGGGCTTTTTTTGCCTTATATGCCTATAGTGAAAATCTTATCCTCCGAAAGTATCAAGCTGTTTTTCAAATAATTTTGTAGAAGAGTTCCTAGGGTGACCCTCAATCAGATTTCTTCAAGCCATGTTGATTGGTCAAAAACTATGGCCGCCAAGGGCTAAAGTGAAAAAAATTAGGTGAGCGATCCAGGCTGAAATGACCTTCGATGTTTGACAATGTAAAATTCAGAATTTGCCAATATATAGACATATCAGGCAATAATTATGTCATTAGCCCTTTCCCACCTGCAGACACATCTACAACAGATGGTTATTATGTGCTTTTTCTCCATTAAGCGACGTTTTCAACACTTATTTGATTACTAGTTTCAATATTTGTTCCTAGATATGTTCAGTTGCCTGCTGCAGACTTGTTTTTTCATTTTAATGCTCAATGGCAGGAATCTAGAAGTGACTTTGCTTTACCAAACCTGACCTTATGTTGTCTGCGTTTGATTTACCTGCCTTAACAGTGCAATATAGAGGAAGTATTTCTCCTGTCTATCCTCCACTCTTAACCCTTTTCCTCATACGACAATTCCGCAGCAGATGACTTTGCACATATTTTGTTAAAAAAATAGAAAATCTCTTTAATTGAATGGATGACCTATGACTAAAAGTGGAAAACATTGTGGCAAAAGGAGAAATTGCTCGTTCTGAGCAATTTATTTTTTTGTCACTATCTTTTCAATAAGACGTCAGAAAGCGTCTACATGAGTGAAAGGGTAAATTAAACTGTCAGATGACACATGCATTCAATATATTTTCAAGTCAGGCCAGGACTTTTGGACAAGAATATTTCTGTTTCTGGCAACCATTTTTCAATTTTTTAAAAAAAAAGTTTCAAGTTTGTAACCCTTTCCGGTGCCGAGATTTTGCCTCAACCTGAAACTTTAAGCAAAATGTTGACAGACAGGACGGGCGTACTGATGGCGTGTATTTGTGGGGTTATTTCCTTTGATGTTTTTTTGTGGGGTTAACCCCACAAGCATGCAATTCATTCCGTAATTAACCCCCTTTTACGGAATGAATAACATTAATATGCAAATGAGATCAATCTATAGACCGGAATTGCTAGAGCAATCCGGCCAAAAATTAATGAGTACCAGATTAGGCAGATTTAGGTGAATTTACTTTGAAATTGATTAATTGTTTGCGAGGAAAATGTGAACGGATTGACAGACAAATACGCTGGACAGTGAGCTAAAAAGGGAGATTAGTTAAAAAAGAAATCAGCACACTATTTAAGTTCGTTGTATTGTTCCATCCTTCTGATCACCAGGTACCAGTGTTGCAAGTTTGAAGTGAATCTGCCAAACAGAAACAAATTTTATTACTAATTAATGCCTAACAAGTGTTATAAGTGGAGTTTTTCCCCTAATTAATTTCAAAAGTCATCTATTGAAGAACCTTGGGCGCCCAGTTCCCAATTTTTCGATGCTAGCCACAGCATATACAACTGTGAAAGAACCATGTGGCATTTCACTTGCATATGATATGTTTACAATAACCTTATATATGTTTTACAATTTAACTCTGATGCCAGTGATTCAAGACTCCTCTACAGCAGACACTTTTTGTCATAGGTTATCTATTCAATTATGGAGATTTTCTATGTTTTGAAAAAAAATATGTTCAAAGTCGCCTGCTGCAGAATTGTTGTATGAGGGAAAGGGTTAATAAACAAGAGGGCCATGATGGCCCCGGATCGCTCACCTGTTTTTTTTTTTTTTTTCACATTAGCCATATAAGGCAAAACAGCCCTGCCTCCTGGCTTCCAAGGTTTTTTTTACCAATAAACAAGGCTGGAAGGAATCTCAGAGGGTCATCCAAGGAAGATTTCTATAAAAATTATTTGAAAATTGGCCAGACATACAAGGCAAAACTGCCTTAGCAGCCCCTACTAATCAACATGACTTGAAGGAATCTAAAACAGGGTTCGCCCAAGAAACATTTCTACAAAAATATTTTAAAATCAGCGGAGATTTTTTTTAAAAAGTTTTGACTAAAGAATATACGGCAAAACAGCCCGCCCCCTTATGGCCATGTTTTTGACCAATCAAAATGGCTTGAAAGAATCTGGGTCACCCAAGGAACATTTATTTTAAGTTATTTGAAAATCGGCTAAACACTTTCGGAGGAGAAGATTTTTAAAGTTTACACTATTACCATATATGGCAAAACAACCCCGTACCCTGGCAGCCATGTTTTTTTACTAATCAACATGGTTTGAAGGAATCTGATAGAGGGTCACCCAAGGAACATTTCTACAAAATTATTTGATAATCGGCCAACCAGTTTGGGAGAAGAAGAATTTTAAAGTTTTTGTGTCGTTGCCATGGAAACCAGAATTCAGCATGGATCCCAAAAATTTGAAGGAATTCTGGTGAGGTCATTGAGAGGATACTTTCTGTGAAGTTTCATTCCAATTGACCCACTGGTTAAAGATGAGAAGATGTTGACGAACGTCGGATAAAAGGTGATCACAACTAGGACTATCACTGAAGATGATAAATACCCCCAAAACAGCACCTTGACCTACACCACAACTTAACCCTTTCCCTCGTATAGACGCTTTCCGACGCCTCTGCAGCAGACGACTTTTTGAAAACATAGTGACAAAAGAAGAAATTGCTCTGAGCAATTTCTCCTTTTGCCATAATGTTTTCCACTCTTAATCATAGGTTATCCATTCAATTATAGAGTTTTCCTATTTTTTGACAAAGAAATAGGCCAGACAAAATATGGCTTCCGACCGACAGCCCGACACAGTGACTCCTATATACCCCCCTTCTTCGAAGGGAGTATAATAATTCACCTTGAGCAATACGTGCTCAGGTGAGCTCAAAAGAAACAAGTCAAGAACAGTTTTAACACTTTACATTATTGAATAAGTTTAATTCCAGTGACACATAATGTAATACACATGAAGCATATAAAAAACCAAATCTAGCATATTGCAAACAAAACCTTTCTCTGAATCCTAAAACCAGAAATCTCAGCACGGTCATGCAAGTAAAATAAATAGAACTCTCCACTCATTCCCTGTTACGCAACTCCCTAAATTCTGTTCGAAGCATTAAAGAATGGCTTCATACAACCCAAGAATACAGAATTTGTGCCCAATTTTTTGAAGTCTTCCAGCGGATGAAATTTGTTGAATCGCACCCGTGTTACCAATGAATAATAATAATCCGTAATACCACTTATACTATGAAGATTTATGGATTAGAAAAATCATAATTCCTAGTGAGAACTATTTCCCATGGGATGTTGAGAATTTGCTCATCCTTCTACATCTGCTATTCTGCCTTAACCCTTTCCTTTCATACGACAATTCTGCAGACGACAAAATGTCTACTAAAAAATATGGAAAATCTGTATAATTGTAGGTCGATTACTGAAAAAAGTTGAAAACATTATGGCAAAAGGAGAAATTGCTCGATTGAGCAATTATTCCTTTTGTCATGATGTTTTCAAAAGTCGTCTGCTGCAGATGTGTCTAAAAAAACTATTGGTCTGAATTTTCAATTTTTGCCATTTCATTAATTATCAAAATTCTATCATATGATGCACAAAGAAAGGTCATGTTTTAATTGATATGACTTTTAATGTTTTCAGTAGTAAAAATCCTGACTAATTTGTTAAAAATAATGAAAGACATATTGTTCTGTGGGGTTGCTTTTATGTCATACTTCAAACACATCACTTAATTAATGATTATATCACACTCACGATAAAAACTCCCTCCCGGTACACTAGGTAAAAATACACTAATATGAAAATGTACAACGATGAAAGTGAAAATGTCCTAACTAAGGTTTGTGTAATTCAGAGCTCTAGATAAGGATATGGAAGTATCTCAACTTTACCCCTTGCTTGATTGATTGGGGTTTAACGCCGTTTTTAACAATTTCTCATTCATATCACGGCGGCCAGTTCACCTACTCATGTTTTTCCTGGTTTCCTCACACCAGTTCTCCACACAACAATCTTCCCAAGCAACTGACTGATTTTCCGCATAGACTTAGACCATTGGTGGAAGACGAATGACGCATGTCGCAATGACTTTTGTCAAACGTCGGAAAGAAAGCTGGCCGAGCTGGGATTCGAACTCACAACCTCTGGATTGACAGCCCGCGTCGTTACCGACTGAGCTACCTGGACTCGACCCCCTTGCCATATACAACATATCTGCAGCAGATGACATTTGCAATCATCTAAGGGAATATATGAAAATATGTCTATAGATAAAAAGTATAATTATTGTTAACCCTGTCCCACATACAGACGCCTCTACAACAGAAGACTTTTTAAAACATTGCGGCAAATGGAGAAACTGCTCTTTGGTCCTTCAGCCACAATGTTTTAAAATCCATTTAATCATTATATTACCACTTTTATAGAGATCTTCCTTATTTTGCCTATTTTTGTTCAAAGTTTTTCGCTAAAGATTTGTTGTATGTTTGAAAGGGTTAACCCTTTCCTTCATATAGACGCTTCCTGACGCTTCTGCAGCAGACGGCTTTTTGAAAACAGTGACAAAAGAAGAAATTGCTCAAAACGAGCAATTTCTCCTTTTGCCACAATGTTTTCCACTTTTAGTCATAGGTTATCCATTCAATTATAGAGATTTTCTATTTTTTGACAAAATATGTTTAACCCATTACTTTACACAGACGACATTTGACGCCTGCTGTTGCAGACGACTTTTGAAAACATTACAATAAAAGGTGAAATTGCTCAAAACGAGCAATTTCACCTTTTATTGCAATATTTTCAATTCCTTAAAATATAAATCTTTCAGTTTTCTAGATTAGTGAAATTGTTCGTCTGATGATTGTCAGACGACCTATGAAAAGTCATGTGAAGTAATGGGTTAATTTCGTCTGCTGAAGAATTATCGTATGTGGGAAAGGGTAATATGAATAATACATTTGCATAAGTTAGAATAGAACTGATCGCAGGTTATAAACTCCCAAACTCACTACAACAATCCCATCACCATCTAATCAAAACCCCTGTACTACTCGATCCCTTTTCACATCTGAAATTTCCTTTTGATATCTTGTCTAGTTTTTCATTTCATTCTGTACCTTAAATACGGTGCAATTTTATATTAATCCCAATAGGAAACTGATGAAAAAGGGCAATTGTATCTCCAGGTTCAATTCAGAACAAACTGTACTAGACAGTCGACGTGCCAAACCTAGGGGAATAGACACTAATTAAATACAGATCTTTAAATATGAACCGTCGCTCAAATACAAATGCAATACGTTGCCATGACAAGCTGTAAGGAAATTTCAAGCAAAGGGAGAGTTCATTCACAATATTATTTCTAGAAAGAAGACTTGTCTTTAAACAGCGACATCATTCTTTCTAATAAACTGTGGTCTTAAACCCGTCAAATAATTTAACCTCTTTGAACACAGACAAGCCATCAAAACATTCAATGAAAAGCAGAAAATGTAACTAGAAAGTAACAGCTATTTTTCTCTATTTGTTTCCTTGACAATGAGTGACAACTTGTACATGTATACAATGTATTTACTGAAGGCTTATTGACCACAGTTGAAAATACTTACACCGAAAAAAACTCAGACCATCATTTCATTTTCTATATAAGCATCAAATACCCCATACAAGATGGATATATTTCCAAATTCAGGGTCAATAATGAGTCTGGGAGGATATTGTGTTACACCTTGCAAATTATTTCAAATGTTGATGGCAATTTACCTGACCAATGAAAGATATTAGCCAAATCTATCAATTTAGGGTCTTGTTGCGCACACATACAATGAAGACTGGAGAGAGTCTGTGAATACGCACAGTCTCGCCAAAGTCAACTGCCAGCTCGCACAGTCTCACCAAAGTCAACTGCCAGCTTGCATTTACATGTATATATTATATAGTATAGACCTAAATGCAATTTCTTAACCCTTTCCCACATATAGACACTTTCTGATGCCTCTGCAGCAGACGACTTTTTGAAAACATTGTGACAAAAGAAGAAATTGCTAAAAACGAGCAATTTCTCCTTTTGCCAGAATATTTTCAACTCTATTCAATATTTGAACTTTCATATGTAGAGATATTTTATAGTTTTGTCTAGATGTTTCTAAAGTCGGCTGCCGCAAATTTGCTGTATTTGGGAAAGGGTTAAAAAAAAAAAATTGAAATCGCCTGATGCAACTATAGTGGTAATGCCCATAATTCACACGTTTCCCATAACAATCAAAGTGTGGTCTTACTGTATTAATGTTGAAAATTAACCAGTCAAGTTCATACAGGTATTAAACTACATCAGAATGCTATCCTAAATGATAATTATTGCACATTATATAAACATGATAAAAATGTTATATTGGGTATACACTCCCTTACATACTGTCTTCTTATGCAGTGGCATAAATACCAGAAATCTTACTAATCATTTCTCTTTGGGATCAGTAATTTGATCAATCTTTTCACTTATTCAATTCAATTAAAATCATAACCCTAAAAATTCAACATCTAACTAAATTTCATTATGCATTTATCTAATTTTTCGAGAGATTTTGTTGTTCCATGACAAACAGCTTGTAACTACCATGCTCATCATGAACAATACACAAAGCAGCTGTGCCTGCATCTTGATTAAAAGAATATACATGTAATAACCATTTTTTTATTTTTTTATTTAAATATGTTAAAAGTTCATTCATATACATATCAGATTCTGCACTATAATTATATTGTCGAAACAGCAGAATAAACATCTGTTTGTTCATGAAACAACAAAATCCAGAGATGCATTTTAACAATTGAAAGCGCTTATGTATCACAATGATCTATTACCAACACCAACTATTTCATTAAGGCATTTAATTTTTCTTTATGTAACATTTCCCTACGCAGATGCCTAAAACGCATTTGAAGGTAAATAAATACTTTATGAAAACATCGTTCAAAATGGAAAAAGTTGCTCAATAAAAGCATTAAGTTCCCAATTCACAACTAAATAGATGTCTCGGTAAGCAATGAAACAAAATGTTTACGATTCCTAATCAATTAACAAAACATGAATCAGAAGCTTAGATAAGGAAGGAATTAAGTAGTATTATATATGTACTTCCCTTTCTGGCCTTTTACAGCCAAACAACTTTAGATATGGGAACCTGTTTATAAGATCATCCAAGTAGGTTATTTGTACTAATCACCCTCACTATAGAGTTAACCCTTTCCCTCACATAGTCGCTTTCTGACACCTCTGCAGCAGACGGCTTTTTGAAAACATAGTGACAAAAGAAGAAATTGCTCAAAACGAGCAATTTCTCCTTTTGCCACAATGTTTTCCACTTTTAGTCATAGGTTATCCATTCAATTATAGAGGTTTTTCATTTTTTGACAAAATATGTTCAAAGTTGTCTGCTGCAGAATTGTCGTATGAGGGAAAGGGTTAAGTGCAGAGATAAAGATATGAGCATATAAAGACTCCTTATCTAGAACTCTGATTCAGATTTAACCATGATTTCAACAACATAGTTACATGCCTGGAATTAGTTCTAGGCAGCATCCAGAATAAGTGGAGGTTAAAAACTAGCTTTCCCACAAAGTATCTCTCATATCACCGAACCGTATGTTGTGGTATTTTCAAATATTTGACTCATGGAGATGATTCTTTTGGGTACCCACAACATGCAGTTCGAAGTTGACCATCAGGATCTAATCAGTTAAAACTTTAACTTATCTAAGGTCCTGCTAATGTTTTGTTGCTCCAATGTAGAAACAGGGACACAATTATATGTATTTCATAGCAATTAGGTACAGGCTAAGTAAGCCATTATTCGTATCTTTCACTCAATCTAATCTAAAATTTAAACAAAAAGAATTTGAATAAGAAGTAACTTGTTATTCAGTTCAAATTTCCAAACATTCTAATAAACTTTCACACCACGTATTGCTGTGATTACAATATCCGTAATCTAAGCAAGACAGCTAGCTGATTTCCTAATTTACAGCAGTGCATTAAAGACAAGATGATGATGATGATATTGAAGCCTCAACACAAGAAAATACGCCTTCATACATTTTCAACAAGAGTAGATTGGTATCGTCCAATATATTTCTAGGTTCAAATTAGTGTGTATATGCACAAACTGATCATTGGTCGCATTTGATCCCCAGGTAATTTTTCCTGTGTAGAGGCTCCGTTAGTACACACACATGATTGGAATGAACTGTGATTTCTATACACAACATTTCCTTGTAAGCATGCCATATGTCAGAAACCACTTCTCTACCTACTCCGCACCTACTTAAGTAAGATTTTTGTTTGTTTGTCTGACCAGTGCTTTATGTCACTTTAAATCTGTATCAGAACCTTTATTGTACACAAAAGGATCATCTCAGGGACACAATACTTTTGAATACCCAGAACATGCGAGTAAATTAAATAAGGAAGATATTCAGGACAAAAGACTTGTTTATGCCTTCTTTTCTGAAGCCTTGCTACATATACAGTCTGTGAAAAAGTGGTTTCTGACATAATGGGTATCATGTTAACAAACTGGAATGCCAGAATATGGTATTAAAAACTTAGAAGACATTGATCACTGAAGCAAATATTGGTAGCAATAAAGTTAAATATTACAGAAAATGGAGTTGAACGTCTTGCTAATTTGGAGTAATTAAAACAACAATGTCCGAGAAATATGGAAAACACCAGGATATTTCTGAAATAGAAACAAGAAAAGATTATTAACCTTTGACCTGATACAGACAACATTTAACAATTCAATTTAACAATTCAGAAGTTGACAAATTTTGAAACAGTGCAAAATAGATTTCTTTTAACCCTTTCTTACATATAAACGCTTTCTGATGTATTTGCAGCAGACAACTTTTAAAAACATTGTGGCAAAAGGAGAAATTGCTCATTAAGAGCAATTTCTTCTTTTACCAGAATGTTTTCAGCTTTATTCTACAATTGTTTGTATTTTTTTTTTGGAGATTTTCCATATTATTGACTACATGTTTTAATAGTCTTCTACTGCAGATTTCTTGTATGTGGGAAACAGTTACATGCTTGGATAGTGATATATTGACAATAATACATTAAAAAGTAATAACTAGAAATACTGTGAGCAAAGCTCACTGAAATGTATATGTACCCTTTCCCACATACAACAAAACGCAGTGGAAGAAATATGTTGAACACCCCTAAAAATGCCTGTAATCATTGAATAGGATAAAACATTTTGGCAAGATGTGAAAAAAGTCTATCATGAGCAATACCTCCCTTTGCCACCATTTTTTCAAATGTCATCTGCAGCAGATGGGTCAAGAAAAACAGCTATCTTACCACTTTTTACGCCTTGGTCTCCATTTTTGTGACCGGTCCGTTCATGACGCTACCGCCACCACCTCGAATACCGACTGGCTGACTGCCACCAACACTCTGACTTGGGTGTTGACCTGCTCGGATTGGTTTGACTGAAAAAAAAGAAATCAATTGATTGACAAGTTCCATTGTTTGCATGGTGTTTAACCCTTTCCCTCATATAAACACTTTCTTGGCCTCTGCAGCAGACGGCTTTTTTGAAAAAATAGTGACAAAAGAAGTAATTGCTCAAAACAAGCAATTTCTCCTTTTGCCAAAATGTTTCCACTTTTAGTCATAGGGTATCCATTCAATTAAAGAGATTTTCTATTTTTTGATAAAATATGTTCAAAGTCGTCTGCTGCAGATTTGTCATATGAGGGAAAGGGTTAACTCGAAAATATTTGACTTATATTTCAAAATATATCAGCGTTCATGTGTATATTGTCAAGCCGCGGTAGCTCAAATGGTAAAGGCTAGGGCTATAGATCAAGGATTTATGAGTTTGAAAACCAGTTGATCCATTCATTCTTATTGCTGAATGTGGCAAGTTCATACGTCTTCCATCAACTGGACTTTAAATCTATTTGAGGAGGTTGGTCAGTTGCCTGTTAAGTAATTTAAAGGAAGTATCCAGGCAGAAGAGCAAGAAATACCCAAGTCCAATTCCACCAAGATTACTTAGCGCAAAGTAATACTTAAAAACTTTAAAAGCTTATTTCATCATTTTGAAATATTTTGGCATTTTTATAAGGGAAACAAAGATGGTTAAATATTGTTTAAGTATTTAAGTATTACTTAGCGCTAAGTTAGATTCGTGGAATTGGACCCAGGTTAGGAGAACTTGCTATCATGATGTAACTGCAATATCTCTAGAGAAGCATGATGTAACTGCAATACTCTCTGAAGTAGGCAATAAACTCCATCAATCAATCTTTCATTTATGGACCAATTTCTTGTTTGTAGATGTATAATTTATAGCATATAAATGAGCCCATCCATTGGATTCAAGTTCAAGTTGACTTTTGTGAACAATGTAGATCCAGCTCAGCCTGTGCATGGCATATTACTAACATAAGATTTTTAGGCGGCATTTGAATTTGTTTACCCTGACCATGCAGAATAAACTATTTGGCGAGCATAAGCTTGTTAGAAGATACTTTCAACTTATGTACATTCTGATAAAACCGAGTAGATGTACAGGGTGATTTGAACCTAGACTGTTCGAAAATGCCAGCTTGTACCTTTTCCCATAGTAAGGTCAAGATGCAATTACTCAGTTGGTAAGAATGAGGGCCATCAATCAAGATGTTGTGAGTTCAAACCCTGGTCCATCTTTTCTTTTTTTCCCGATGATTGACACCAATGGACTAAATTGTCTATGTTGGAAGCTAGCCAGTTGCCTGACAAGAATCCTTTGTAGTAGTGTCAGGTAACACATGTTAGGTCAACTTGCCATGGCAATATAACCAAAATACCATCAAAATGAAATTAAAGGCCATTAAATCAATCCAACTGATAGACTGAAATATTGTAACTGACGATCATCTTTACTTACCTATCTGCCCACGTCTGGCAAGGTTCTTCTGTCGGACAGCTTCCTTGATTCTATCAACCTCGTGCTGATATCTAAAAATAGAATAATGTTACATTTACTTTTATGGTCATGGCTTAGATATTTGTAAGTATTAATTTCTATTTTTTCTTATTTTGAGTTTTCCTACATTAAATCAAAAACATTTCAGACAATCTACATTTATAGAACCCTGTATATTTGAAAAGGACTTGTTAAACTTTGGATTTGGAAGAGTCAATACCCAATTCTATGAATATTAACCTTTTTCCTCATATAGACGCTTTCCGACGCTTCTGCAGCAGACGGCGTTTTGAAAACATAATGACAAAAGAAGAAATTGCCAAAACGATATATTGCTCCTTTTGCCACAATGTTTTCCACTTTCAGTCATAGGTTATCCATTCAATAATAAAGATTTTCTATTTTTTGACAAAATATGTTCAAAGTCGTCTGCTGCAGAAGTGTCGAATGAGGGAAAGGGTTAAGATACAAGTTTGGAAGCCAAACTAAAGCACATGGTAAGACATCCTCAAAAGTCAATTGGTTAAACTAGCAAGTTCTTATGAATTTCTAGTTTTTTGTCAATTTTAAAATAACAATTTCAAATATCTCGTCAAACAATTGATTGGTAAATTGAAATTATCAAGAGGATGACTTGAGGAAACGTGTGTGGATTCAAGAGTTCTGTACACAAGGCCGTGCTGTAGAAAAACCACATACAGAATATTTGTAACAAGTATTGATAAGGATCTGGCTGTGCCCCTTTGCTGTCCGTTTACCCTTTCCCTTATACAACAATTCTACGCAGACGACTTTGAACATATTTTGTCAAAAATTAGAAAATCTGTATAATTGAATGGATAACATTACTGTGACTTAAAGTGGAAAACATTGTGGCAAAAGGAGAAACTGCTCGTTTTGAGCAATTTCTTCTTTTGTCACTATGTTTTCAAAAAACCGTTCGCTGCAGAGGCGTCAGAAAGCGTCTATATTGCTCTTTACGATAACTAGGTAACGTCCCTTGATTGCCAAGGGACGTTACTCAATATTCTCCTTCCGGGGACTACCCTTTGACAAAATTGCGGACATAGACAAAGCAATCAGCGAGGCGTGCGAAAACAACAATGAATTGACTAGAAATACAACTTTACTTATTTTTTAAAGTTTAATTTAAAACATTGTGGCTAAATGATTGATGGATTTATGTTTAAACTTAAAGTCGATTTCAACAAGTTTTCACAATTTCCTAGTAACAACTTCTCTCACCAATGGACATATTTCAAAATAATTTCCTTAGGTGGGGCTGCTTTCAAAATTGTTAATATAATTGAACGCTATGAGGAACTTGGGTTGCTGCCTCATCAAAAATCCTGTCCAAAAGTACTGTCTTGATGTGAAAACATTTTAAAACAAAATTAATGTTTCTTGGGCGACATTTTTACCAAAATTCATCCGATCTGTTTAGAAATATTGTCACCAGGGGGAAGAAGGTTACGGCATCCAGTCAGAGTTACGTGTGGCTTTATAGTCTGCAGCAGATGACGTTAACAACATGTAGACAAAATCAATTGATATCTCTAATAATGATTTATAATTGAAAGAAATTGAAAACATTGCTTCATTCAAAAATTTCTCATCATAAGAAATTTCTGCTTTTGTCACAATGTTTTCGAACGTCCTCTGCTTGTCACAATGTTTTCGAACGTCTTCTGCTTGTCACAATGTTTTCGAACGTCCTCTGCTTGTCACAATGTTTTCGAAAGTCAAATGCTGCATATTCTTCATCAGGCATATATTAGCAACCCCACCTTCTCAGTGATTATCGTATGTATATGCGGTCTGGAAATGTTAAAAATTCATACCCTCGTATTACTTTTTTACCAATATTTTCAACAACTAACATCGTACAGTACTTTAAAATATAGTTTATGGAAGCTAATTGAAATCTCTAACTAACTGTGTATTTTACTATTCAATTCATACTGTGTTATTCTGTCGGCGATTGTATAATCCGCTTGTATACATCGATTTCACGCTTGCATGACTGATTGCCTAATTAACAAGCTCGCACCGCTGCAGGGGTCATATCTTCAAAGATATGCAGGTCATAAAGATCTCATTAATATTCACAAAAATTGCTATTGATGATCTACAGTTGTATTAGGTAATTACGTGGGAAGGGTAAAAAGTATATTCTCCTTTTGCCTCAATATTTTCAAATCCTGCCTGCTGCAGATGTGTCAAAATACATCTGCAAGTGGGAATGAGTTAAAGGGCATAAATATGAAAATAAAAATTGAACTTTATTATATCTTTAATCTGCAAAAGTCAAATGTACAAATGCCACACGCAGAAGATATTTAGAAACATTGTGGCAAAAGGATAAAATTCTCTTCAGAGCAATTCCTCATTTTGTCACAAAGTACAAACTGTACCATTTTTTTTAAAAGACTTTCCAAAGTTTGGCATACCATTTCCCAAGTCATCAGCTGCATGTGGGTTTGAACAATTCTGCAGCAGACGACGTTGAAAACATCTAGACACAAATTGCTAAAATCTCGTTAAATGCGTCTGTAGGTGGGAAAGAGTTAAAATATACATTCAACATATGAGCCGTCTCGCGAGAAAACAAACATTGTGGTCTCTGCGTAAAGAGTCGACACGAATCAGCCTAATCATGCCGCGCAGGTTTACTTGGACAGACGCGTATCGCGTTAAATATGTGCCACTGACATGACTACGCTTTTGAAATTATAACTAACCCCTTTTCCCCCAGCTGACAAATCAGCAGCAGATCACTTTTGAAAACATTGTGGCAGAAGAAAACAATGTTCATAATGAGCAGCTTCTCCTATTTGCCAGTTTAATTTTCATTTCCACTAATACTCTTTTGTAGTGCTTATTAATTTAATTCCAGACCAATAAATCGTGCCTCTCATACACCATCCACATATATCATTCAGTAAATATACATTTTGCTCGTCTGTTAATTTCGCGATATTGATGATAAACAAACCAATAAATCATCATCAGTGAACATTCCCATGTTGGAAATTCCTTTGTCAATCCACTCTCAGTAGGGAAAAGAGACGGACCGGGAAGGGTATAACTTTGTTTTATCAAATTCTCCACAGTGTTAGCAATGTTGTTCTTTTTCGCTTGAATGACTATTCGAAAGTATTCCCCGGAAGTAAAATTCACATAAATGCGCATGCGCAATTGAAGAGTAATCAAGGGTAGATAACCTAGTTATCGTAAAGAGCAATAGATATGAGGGTAAGTGTTAATAAACACTGTTTCTTAGAGACTTTTAATTCCTTCTCACTTGCAGACGCTTCTGCAGCGGACACCTTTTGAAAGCAAAGTAGCAAAATGAGATGAGTAATTTCCCCTTTGCCACAATGTTTTAAACTGTTTTCAATAAATATACTTTCATGTATGGAGAATTTCCCTATTTTGTCAAGATGTTTTGTATGCAGATTTGGCATATGTAGAAAGGCTTAACAATTGTTCATGTGACTGTAATCATATATTGACAATGTATGTATTCAATGTTATTCCTTATCCTGTACAATATCTGAGAAATAAAGATACTGTTCTCTTCTGTTCTGTTTAAAGCATTATCTTGTTGTATTACTCAAAAGTGCAATCCAAGATGATGACTGTGCAAATACTCCGGTTAATCTTAAGCTACACTAGTTGCATATGAATTGGTTCTCCTATAGTTTAACCCTTTCCCGCATACATAAACAAGAGCGCTGCAAGCAAACACCAATGCTGCTTTTTTTCTCTGAGTCGAAAAAGGGGCATTACTTAATAATAATTAAAGCCAGAGTTATGTGTCTTGGTATTTTTATGCATATTGTTCCTAGGAACAGGTGTACTAAGTTTCATTTGAAAATGTTGAATGGTTTTTTAGTTATGAGGTAGGGTTGAAAGTTTTGTGATGACGCAGATGACGACGCCAATAAATGTAAGTGTTATTATTGAATACAGTTGAACAATTAGGCTTTTCAAAGGTCGTCTGGTACAGATGGGTCAAAATATATCTGGCACAGATGGGTCAAAATGTATCTGGTACAGATGGATCAAAATAAATCTGGCACAGATGGGTCAAAATGTATCCGATACAGATTGGTCAAAATATCTGGTACAAATGGGTTAAAATGTATCTGGTACAGATGGGTCACAATGTATCTGCAAGTGGGAAAAGGGATAGCTTACATAAAGTCGCTATACAAATATGGTTGTATGGAATACTTACAGGTAAATAAAGACATAAAATAGTTTCATTGACTTTCAAGAATATTAAAATTGTTATCTTCAATTTGCAGAGGAAGGAAAAGTAAGCTGAATTGTACACTCAATCCCTTAACTCTTTCCCACATACATCAAATCTGCAGCACACTAATTTGAGAATATCTTGGCAAAACTATAGAAAACTTATATAAATGAAAGTATAATTATTGGATCGAGCTTATTATGGCAAATGGAGAAATTGCTCATCTGCTGCAGAGGCGTCAGAAAGTGTCTATAGATACATGTATAAGGGGAAGGGTTATGCGATGCAGTAGGTATGAGGTTGAGTATGGAATTTCTTTTATTTAATTTAATGTGCAGTGCTACCTGAAAGACCAGTGTCTAAGTTGCATGACATTCAGGACATATCTCTTTTAAAAACACGTCAAAAATCTATCTACAATGCTTGAAAACATAAATCAACAGCATGAACCCTCATCATCTTGGCAAACCATGAGCAGTGTCTTCTTTGTTCAATAATGTATTTTGACTGTAATCTTCTGAAGATATCGAGGGCTTGGCGTGAAATGGTTGTAACTAAAATTGGTATTTTTTTACCAAGGTTAATCAACTCGCCATGAAGTCTTTATAAGCGTTAAAACATTTTTCTTGGTAAACAATGGAAATTTAGGTGCCATTGCTCGTTCTGAGCAATGGCACCTAAATTTGCATTGTTTACAAAAGGGTCAAAATTGCCCCTAAACCAGGGTTTTCAAAATAGGTTTTTAGTTACAACCGTTTCACGCCAAGCCCTCGATATATCAATGATTCAATGTGCAATTGTAATGGTAAAGCTGTAATAGCTCAAGATCATAATAGATGGTGTAAGGCAGTGTTGATATGAACAGTGGCGCTCTGGGAAAATCAACCTTAATGTAGTTATAACATGTGTGGAATAAAGACTTGTATATACACGCATCCTTGCTTTAATTAAGGATCCAAGTTGATACTTCTCAACAAAAGTGTTTAAACCTTCCATAACTTATTGGCGGACAGTGCAAAGCAAGATCAGAGTGGATGCTTGACTGATCTGGATCATCTGCTGCAGATGCGTCAAAATGCATTTTTAAGTGTGAAAGTGTTAAAATGATTGATTATCGTAAGATTTGCTTGGAAAGGTCAAGTCTAACGGATCAAATTCTATAGATTATATCAGGTTGTGTGCAAGGAACTTTGCTTATCTTACCCTCTCTCTTTTTTAGCCCTTTCATACTCTGTTAGTCTAAAATATTAGACACTACATTAATAATAATATGAAATCCCTGTCAACCCTAAGTCTGCTGATTTCCTGCGACAATTTTCATCCCCATATGTTTTTAATAAGTTCTTTTTTACAAATAAATGGTAATAATTTTGCTACATTTTAATAAATGATTGAATAGCAAATAATGAAGACAAAGATTGTGGTCGAGATTGTTTGCAAATGTGATTTAAAGTTTTGTATTTTGGCATATTTCAGTGTTGTTTAAAGTTGTCACATCGGAATAGTAATCAAAGCGCCAATGGCACTGTAGTGGCGATCGTATGGAAAATTCTGCAAAGTAACAAGCAGTATATCGGTGTAGGGCTTGCGCTTTTCAATAATAGTGCACTCTGGTGCGGATCAATTTGAGAATGTATCAACCTTGCATCTTTTGACAGTAGAATAATGTTAGTTTGCCAGAATGTTGTCTTGGTGATTGTTTAGTTACGTTCTGAAACTGGTCATGATGTGTTCAAAATTAGGCCATTCCAAATTTATGAAAAATCTAGTTGGTACTCGATAGACTAGCTACCGTTTTAGCTCATTAGAATGGCTATTTGTAATCTAAATTGTTCGGGTAATCACATGTTCATCACCAGGTCGCTAGGCCATATTAAGATAAAATATTGTGTACACTTTAGAAATGACAAAATTATCAAGAAAGGAAAGAAAACAGTATCCATTAGTTTGGTGTTTGTTTCAATGATGTCCGATATTAAACAGGTCTGTTTAATTTAGTCCCTTCACATTGCATGATTGAGGGTTGTCAGAGACATATAAACACAATGTTCACACAGGGATCATGAATAATACTAGAATTGTTTTTGCAAAAAACAGATGTCTCCCCTCAAATATCTGTCAAAATCTCTCAAAACATTCCAACCTATAAATTTGGGACAGATATGGAGCGGACACGAAATAAAGCCTCAAACCTTTGACCTTCAAGCGTGACCTTGACATTGACCCTATATTGTCGAGACGCGGGTTCTGCACGTCGCCTTGATGAGGTGAACATGTGACCCAAGTTTCATGAAAATCCTTCAAGCCGTCTGGGAGATATGGAGCGGACACGAAATAAAGCCTCAAACCTTTGACATTCAAGCGTGACCTTGACCTTGACCCTATATTGTCGAGACGCAGGTTCTGCACGTCGCCTTGATGAGGTGAACATGTGACCCAAGTTTCATGAAAATCCTTCAAGCCGTCTCGGAGATATGGAGCGGACACGAAATAAAGCCTAAAACCTTTGACCTTCAAGTGTGACCTTGACCTTGACCCTATATTGTCGAGACGCGGGTTCTGCACGTCGCCTTGATGAGGTGAACATGTGACCCAAGTTTCATGAAAATCCTTCAAGCCGTCTGGGAGATATGGAGCGGACACGAAATAAAGCCTCAAACCTTTGACCTTCAAGCGTGACCTTGACCTTGACCCTATATTGTCGAGACGCGGGTTCTGCACGTCGCCTTGATGAGGTGAACATGTGAGCCAAGTTTCATGAAAATCCTTCAAGCCGTCTTGGAGATATGGAGCGGACACGATTTCGGACAGACAGACAGAAGTACAGACAGACAGACAGACAGACGCCAAGGACAAAAACAATATATCTCCCCTGTATACAGGGGGAGACATAAAAATTTAAATGCGCGCTAAATGACCTTAGCTGTCGATGCGCCATAAAACAATATACATTCATTCATTATAAACACAGTGTATTTATATGTCTCTGAGGTTGTTAAACTGCTTCGAAAAATTTGAGTGCAATAACAAACACAAAACATGCACAAAAAGCACAATTTCACTATTTGCCAAACTGTTCAATTTATAAAAATATAGGCATATATTATAATGCTCGATCTCCAAAGTAAATAAGGCTACACTTTCAGCATTGATTGCTAATTGACTCTAGAACGTGCAGACGTGTACCGTATATCCGCGGCCATAAGTCGAATTTTTGAGACTCAAATTTTGGTGTTGAAGCAGGGACTCGACTTATGACTGAATGACAATCTCTCCTAAGGCTATATTTTACATGCGACAAACAGTAGAGAAACTACTTTTTATCAGCGATGCATCGATCCTTTCCTTACATTTTTTTATCTAATTTTAAAGCAGTAAACAAAGGTAAAATAAATACCATACCCTTTAAAATCCTTTTCAATTCAAAGTTAATTTGTCCAATTTAAAGAATATGTAGTAATTTCTCCTTTTGTCAGAGCTCTATCAAAAGAAGTCTGCTGCAGATGCGTATAAATGCATGTGAAAATGGGTAAGAGTGAAATCTATATAGACCTTTATTTCCGCAAACCATTTTCCCCAACAAATGAGCTACGTCATAAAAAAGAGTATGTGCAGTTTAATCACACAAGTATAATTTACTAAGCTAATAGTATCGTAAATTTAACATTAATTTATATGGGTGTATTTCATTTGTCGCGGCTCAATTTCAGCTGGTAAATTAGTGACGTCATTTATTTGAGCCCTGCGTTTTTCACACGACAAACAGTTATAGGGCTAACGCAAGTCGGTTGTAACTACAGCCTGTTCCAGTGGAAATTACAACCGTTTTCATATAACCAGAGTCCAAACTTCTTTCCATAGACCTTTAAAACCCTTGTCTTCACCTCTCTGTGAATTACACACACTTTTAATAAACTTCGTCAATGCATGGTAGAAACACTGACACCGATAAAACCCTTTGTTCGAGTTTCGCGCTTTTATTTTTTATAGATTAAAACAAATATTAAGAAATTTGGACTAGTTAGTTTGTTTGGCTTATTTGGATTTATAAAATCAGGTTTGTGCATTATTATCTTAATGTATCATTATCCAGTTTTACATCGAGAACCATGTTTTTTTTGTTTTTTTGCCGAAATTTTTAAAAAGTCGACCCCCCGACTTATGGCTGGGAGTAACCTCAAAACCAACGAAATTGGGGTCAAGATGGACCTCGACTTATGGCCGCGGATATACGGTATACATAACGTGTGTACACACTGACATCGTGTGTCCTTTAAACCTTTGTAAACCAGTCTTATCATCTAGACGCTTTCATATATTTAAACAACTACAAAATGAAGCGTTTATAATATTGAGATTTAAGAACACCAGTATCGCGAGCTATTTATAGAACCTTTTGGAATTTCCAGATTTGAGTATCATCTGAGTTATTTGCCGTTAAAGGCAGAACGCGCAATGATATTTATTATCTGCCAAATCATGACAAAGATAATATTTAAATATTTTTACTCTGTGTAGATAATGCAGGGCTGTACAAATCCCATAGCCCGACGCCCGGGACAAGTCATAAATCGCATCGGGCAAGTCGCTAATTGCAACATCTCAGTCCCGGACAAGTGGCATTTTCCAAAAATCCACGTCCCATTATATCAACCCATTTACGTAACAGTGAATGTAAATTACTGTGTCTGGTAGCCCGGCTTAATAACTAACACACATGTCTGTCGTGTATAAATTTGACTGTATGTTACATGCGAAAAACCATTCGCGCGTGACCATAACAAATCAATAACAGTAGGCAGAGTTAACCACCTGTCAGATCGAGTGATTTCAGCCAACCGAATCGCGTCAGTAATAGTCGATTAACGTGATATATATGTATCCAATAAGGCTGTCCAATCATAAGTGACAATTGTTCCTTGGGGCTGTGTTATTCATGAAAACTAGGGAATTACCTATGGATCGGTCTCATTAAAATATTCCCGTAAATGTATTTTGATCCATATTTCTACTTTCGGTATGCGATGTTTGCAAACTGGTGCAAATCGGTTCAGAAAGACTTGTAAGAAATTTTCGCCATGCAGAAGTTAATAAAATAAATTCGATCCAAATTAAAAACAATACGACAACTGCTAAAAATTATCTTGCCGTTTATCAATTTGAAATACCTTCAAGATCGACATAATATTCGTCATATCAGGGACACAAAGAAAATTGTTTGGAATGAAATATATAAATGATTCCCCCGAGTATGATAATTGCCCAATCACGGCTTTGTTTACCAAAATTAATTAGCATAAATGGCGGGAAAAAAAATCATATGACTTAATAGTTGCGATTTCATTGGATGAAATGAGAAATTGGGTGAATGACATTCGCGACCTGACGACCCCGATGTTTACATTCAACGCTGTTTACCGATTTCTAATTCTCAAAGTAGGGAACCATGATTAACATTGCGCAATCATCAAAATGGCGGCTATGCTGCGACAGCTCGCTGCGAATAATACCGCAACACCAATCTGACTAAAGTACACGATCTGACTAAATGTAAATGCGTAGCGTTAATAGGAGATGATTTTAATGAGATTGACCGCAACACATGAAACAAATTTCATGTTTTGTTGTCTTTCATTTTTTTTGACAAGATTTTTTGATTTAATAACTACATTGAACCTGATAAATTTGACTTTTGGTTAATACAATTGAATTTATCAATGTCTTTCTTTGTAAAACTGACCCTGGTATCGAACACTGCCCTGTTTCGGTGAGGGACCTAAATCAGTGACCTTATTATTTTGTTATCTTCAATTTGAAAAGTGCTATTGCATCATTTGACTATGTTGTCTCAAGTTTAACATTTCTGTCAATAGCTTTTGAATCTTTTGTAAATATGGATAAAATACATACATTTTATGCAGAATATTTCAAATAACCTAGTGAAAAATAATCTCTTATCCAAATTTCATTTTTTTAACTGAATGCTGCACTACAGGTCTTTTGCAATAATGTTATTTGAATTGGTCACTACCCTTAAATCATGTACAGTGTGTGCTCTTAATGTTATCTTTATACTGAACTAGAAAATAACCCACTAAAAAACAAATAAAACACTCAAGAAACCGCGATCCAGGCTACCACGCAATTCTTAAATTTGTCGCATGTTAAACTTGGTCTGCAGAAAAGTGGGACAAGTGAGAATCTTAGCAGGACAAGTGGCATTCTGAAAGTCACTTGTCCTGGACAAGTGGCTGGATTTTTTTTGTGTACAGCCCTGGATAATGTCTCGATAAAACTCAAATATTAGTAACAATCCGGTACCAAAGTAGCACTGACATAATTATTATTAATCGCATATCTGCATCAATGATGGAACTATAACGGATGTGAGTAAATTAGTTTGCAGTAAGGAAAATAAATATCAACCGATTTTTCAAAACCGACCATGTAAATATTGTTTGTTGTTGTTGCTTCTGTTAGCATTGTGGCGATTGTCAAACCAATCGCCACCAAAACGGGTTGATTAAGTCAATTGCTGAGAATCAAGATGAACACTCAATAATGTTTGACAATAACTATGTATGAATAATGTTTTTCTGATTGCAAAATCAGCCGATCCTTTGGAAAAGGCACAAGTTGACATTTCTGAACAGTGTAGGCTCAAGACCGGCCTGTACATCTGTTTTGTGTTATCAGGATCTACACAAGCTTCTAACAAGCTTGTGTAAGTGATATGTAAATATTGTAGATCTAGATTAAATTATGTGGATGCACAGGTTGATCTGAAACTACACTGTTTGTTTACAAAAAGCCAACTTCTATTTTTCCCCAACGACAGGCTTAAAAAAAGATTGTAAGAATGTTAAAAAGGTATATAAATGTTAATACAAAATTCAAATGTCAACACAAAAAGAGGTACAAACCGTTTCCTATCTCTCATCGCTCCTTCTTTAGCGTCTTTCAATGCAGTTTCAAGGGCCTTAACTCTATCCATGGTGGCTCTTAAGCGCTTCTCAAGTTTCGGAAGCTCACATCGTAAATCAGCATTATCTCTGACAAGCTGAAAACATAAACAGATGAGTCACGCCATATGAAAATAGACCATGTGGGATATTGAGTTTAACATTTTTCCAAATGCAACAAATCTGCTGCAGACAACTTTGTAATCACAAAGGCAAAAGTATGAATGATCTCAATAAATGAAATTGCATATATACCTGTTAAACTAGATTTAGATAAACTTTTGTTCTAGAGGCTTCGATTGATCGTTTGACTGGCACACTAGTACTCCACAAACAGTCATTACAAGTAACTGGCTGCTTTTCCACATAGACTGTCATGTCAGCCCATTGGTTGAAAATAAATGAGGCTTGTCACAGTGCCTTTTGTCAAACGTCGGAAAAAATTATGGCTGAGCTGGGGTTCGAACTCGCCAACCCTGGATTGACAGCCCACATCCCTACCGACTGCGCTACCGAGGCTCGGCTTTAGAAGCTTTGAAAATGCTTAGACGATCCTTACATGATTATTTTGTGACCATGGTAGATCAAGATCAGATTTAGCAAATGCAGATACTGACCTAGATCTTGACTGGTCACAAAGTCTCGGAGGTCTGTTTTTTATGTTACAATGTAATATACTGAACATTTAAACATACTGAAGTGCTTTTATTTTTGCTCCTTCAAGAGCAAATGATCGATGCTACAAGAAAAACAACCTTAGCATTGTTATTATTACAAGTTTAGAAATACATCTGCTAGTGTATCCATGCAAAATAATTCAAGTGGATACTGTTTCCCTAAAGTTTCTTCATAACCTTCTATGAATAATTTGAGAACAGCGCAGATCCCCTGATCAAGCTGTGCAGATGCCAAGCTTGATCTTTGTCCACACTGGTGGCAAACACCCTAAGGTTGGTTTTTACAGAGCACTGCTCACATCTATTACCATTTGAAGAAACAAATACAAATTAGGCCATGATGAAAAATAACTTAGAATTGACATTCTTAAGGGAGAATATTCTTTGTTCTTGTGTAATTTCTCTTATTGTTATAATCACATTCGAATGTTGTCTTCAGCAGGTTCAACTTAGTGTGTATGTTCAGAAATAAGAAAACCTGTTAGAAGTCTCATTAAGCAAGATGAGTGTTTAAACATCCATACCTGTTTGTGAACTTTTGTCAGTTGTTCGAGATTGTTCTCCAAGAAGCTGATTTTTTGTTTTTGGGCGGCACTTCCACCAACATCGTCATCTTCCTCTTCTTCTCCCTTCTTCATTGTCTGAAATGTGAATCATGTCAAGATCATAAACATGACTTTACTTTCATACTCAATAGGCTCTGTTGATGATGCCTATAACCCTTTCCCACATATAACAAATCTGCAGCAGACGACTTTGAACACATCTAGGCAAAAAGATGGAAACTTCTTATAAATAAAAGTATTATTGTCCAAGTGTTGAAATTATTTTGGCAAAAAAAGAAATTGCTCAGTATGACCAATTACTTCTTTTGCTACAATGATGTGTCTGCTTCATATGGGTTAGAATGCGTCAGCAAGTGGGAAAGTGTTCATGACTATCAATCTTTAGGTCCTGAGTTTGAATCTAGCTTTAATATTAATTCTGACCACACAAGTCATCGCCGTCAATGACCTTCCTGCTACTTTAATAAATGTGCTCATAAGTTGATAAAAGAAGGCAGTCAGTTGTCTGATGAGAATGTCATGTGCATACTAGAGAAAGAAATCCAGGCAACATATATGTTTTAGGAATTTACCACCACCGTCTGACTTGAATAAGCAAACATTGTATAAAATGACATTGACCAATGATATCAATTATGACATTAATCCATTATACCATATGCTGCAATTGGTATATTCATGACTTCTACAGTTGACCCTTGAACTGAACATTAACAAACATATTTCACTATATAATGAAAAGTCGTCTGCTGCTATTGCGTCAAAATGCGTCTGCAGGTGGGAAAGGGTTATCCCTTTCCCACCTGCAGATGCATTTTGACGCAATAGCAGCAGATTACTTTTCGAGACATTGTGGCCAAAGCTGAAATAGCTCATGATGAGCAATTTCTCCTTTGGCCACACTGTTTTCAACTTTATTTAAAAATTAAGCTATCTTTTATGGAGATTCTTCAGGTTTTTGTCACTATGTTTTCAAAGTCGTCTTCTGCAGACTTGTTGTATGTGGGAAGGGGTTGTAAAGCTTTAATTTATAATAGACAATCTTTTCAAGTAAAGTCTAGAATGATTAAGAGATGTTAACCAGGAGATTCTTTTGAGGTGTAGATCTTCATTTTGTATCTCTCAGCTTTGTTCTGAGAACTTAAACAGAATCGTCTAAACGGAACCATACTAAAGAGTACCTTAAAATACTGTTTAACAGAGTTACAAGAAACAGGGCATAGTCACGAAACCGAGTTTTCAATGGTGACCATAATACAGGTGATCTAGTTTTTCGTAACAATGACCTTGACCCCCAAAATCTATCTCAGGCTTCATTTAGAACTATCTAAGGCTACATGCCTAAGAAATTCAATTTGAATTAGTGAAGTTTATGGAAGTTTTTGAGAAAAAACACCCACCAGCACACCCAACCAGCCCCCTGCTCGCCAAATAACAATAACATTAATAACGAGGTTTCAAATTTCAAATTTCTAGACAATGCATGTAATTATCCCTTTCAAAGCTAAATATTTAACAAGAGCACCGCGTATGGCACAGACGCTTGACTGATAGAAAACAGAAACAAGAGGGCCAAGATGGCCCTAAATCGATCACCTAATTGATAGTAAATTAGTAGCAAATATTTAACTGCAAATATCTGGAAAATTTTGTCAGGGAGTGCAAATGAAACTGAAAGGAGTGGACACTTCTCAAGAAACAGCTTATCAGTAAAGGCCATTTATATCTTGAAATCTAACAAGAACTTTAATAAGAATGGAATTATAAAGTTTTTGTCATTTTGCACCTTTCCTGATGCCGCCTTGCTGCCCTGTTTTTCAACGAAATCAATATGGCTTCAACAGTTTATTTAGAGGGTCACTTAAGAAACATTTCTACCAAATAATCTTGCAATCGCACAAGTAGATTATGGAGGAAAAGGATTTTAAAATTTGGGTATTTTTCTCACTTTCTGATGCCGCAGCAACCAAAGTTCTCAATGGAATTTAAATCTTTGAACAATTTTGAAAGAGGACCACCAAAGGAACATTCTTGTGATGTTTTGTGGAAATTGGTCTATTGGAATGGTAGGAGTTGGTTGTCATTTGTAGCTAAAAGTTCAATTTACCCTTTTTGTGATGACGCCTGGTTGATATGATTGTGTAACCAATCAAAACGGCTTAAACAAATTAAAAAGAGGATCATTACAGTTAAGATTCGTTTTATATTTTCTTAAAATCAGACAAACACTTTCATAAAAATGGAATTTTAAAATTTTGTCATTTTGCCCCTTTTTTGATGCCGCCTGACTGCCATGTTTTTTCGAAATATCAGTATGGCTTGAACAATTTTTATAGAGGGTCACCCAAGGAACATTTCTACCAAATTATATTTGAATTTGACAGGCAGATTCGGAGGAGAAGATTTTTAAAGTTTGGACATTTTGTCCCCTTTCTGATGCCGCAGCAACCAAAGTGCTCATTGGAATTTTAATCTTTGAACAATTTTGAAAGAGGACCACCAAAGGAACATTCCTGTGATGTTTTGTGGTAATTGGTCTATTGGAATGGTAGGAGATGGTTGTCATTTGTAGCTAAAAGTTCAATTTACCCCTTTTGTGATGACGCCTGGTTGCTATGATTGTGTAACCAATCAAAACGGATTAAACAAATTAAATAGAGGATCATTACAGTAGATTCGTATTATATTTTCTTAAAATCAGACAAGCATTTGCATAAAAATGGAATTTTCAAATTTTGTCATTTTGCCCCTTTTTTGATGCCGCCTGACTGCCATGTTTTTGGACCAATCAGTATGGCTTGAACAATTTTTATAGAGGGTCACCCAATAAACATTTCTACCAAATTATATTTAAATCTGACAGGCAGATTCGGAGAAGAAGATTTTTAAAGTTTAGACCTTTTGCCCCTTTCTGATGCCGCAGCAACCAAAGTTCTCAATGGAATTTAAATCTTTGAACAACTTTGAAAGAGGCCAACCAGAGGAACAGTCCTGTGATGTTTCACGGAAATTGTCCTTGGAGTTTGGGAGGAGATGATGTTTAAAGCTAAAAGTTAACGCCGGACGGACGACAGACGACGGACGCCGGACGACGGACAAAAAGTGATCAGAATAGCTCACCTTGAGCCTTCGGCTCAGGTGATCTAAAAAAGCTGAGCTGAACAAAAAACCTTAACCGGACAACCACGCCGCCGCCGACGACCATGCCAGGGTCATGACAATAGCTCTCGTTTTTTCAAAAGTTGAGCTAAAAATGGTTTTCAATTCGGAGAGTCAAAAGCAAATTCTAGGATTATTGAGATACAAATCTTGAATTGAGCATCTAACAGTATAGCGCCTGTTCAGATCGCAAAGAATCTGGCCAAGCGTTACACATTTGACACAGTTGTAACAAAATCGTTTACAGCAGTCAAAGGACTAAGCATTTAGTAGTTCATTCTTACCTTTCTAACCCTGTTTTGTAGATCCTGTACAAAGAGTTTTCTAAGGTTGTGGAGTGTCTGAAGTTCCTTTGCCTGTAATGAAAAAAACAGTGAATATTTTAGCCTATCCATGGCAAAATGTATCAGTTGCCATTTCTGAACAGTGCAGATTCAGATCAGCCGGTGCATCTAGTTGAGAGAAGATTCTAACCAGCTTAAATGCAAATGAAATGTGAAGACTAGATCTTGATCAGAATGTGCTGATACAGTGGGTTTTTTCTGGATCTAATCAGTTCTCAAACGCCAAGAAGATGTATGTTTTCTCACTGACAGGCTTGTTAACCCTTCTCAGGATACAACAATTCTGCAGCAGACGACTTTGAAAAAACACCTAGAAAAAAATATGGAAAATCTCTGAAATTAAAGTTCAATAATTGAATCGAGTTGAAAACATGGTGACAAAAGGAGAAATTGCTTGTTTTGAGCAATTTCTTCTTATGTCGCCATGTTTTCAAAAAGCTGTCTGCTGCAGAGGCGTCAGAAAGCGTCTATATGAGGGAAAGGGTTAAGGTGTGTACTAAATAAATGTTACCAATTTATTTTAACCCTTTCCCAGATACAGACACTTTCTGATGCAGCTGCATCTAATGACTTGCAAACATTGCGGCTAAAGAAGAAATTGTTCATGATGTATTCAAGTTTATTCAATAATTATTCTTTCATTTATAGAGAGTAACTTTCACTTGATGTTTTCAATATCATCTGCTGCAGACCTGTTATTTTTTGAAAGGGTTGATTTTGAACATTAAGAGTAGTATAATATTTATGTACAGTTTCAAACTGTCTTGTTAAGAAAATTAGTGGTCGTCAACCAATTGTAAATATTTTGGTAATTCATTTATCCATCATGTTCTTGTTAGAAGTGAACTGCTTTGAAAAACATTTAGCCTTTCCCTCATATATATAGACGCTTTCTGACGCCTCTGCAGCAGACGGCTTTGTGAAAACATAGTGACAAAAGAAGAAATTGCACAAAACGTGCAATTTCTCCTTTTGCCACAATGTTTTCCACTTTTAGTCATAGGTTATCCATTCAATTACAGAGATTTTCTATTTTTTGACAAAATACGTTCAAAGTAGTCTGCTGCAGAATTGTCGTATGAGGGGAAGGGTTAAAGCTGCTGAACTTCAGATGGAGATCAACATTTTGAAACTTCAGAAAATATTGCTTATTTTGCGTAGGGACAACAAAGTAAGTAATAAATAGTTCAAAACTATTTTGGCAGTAAATGTTGAAAAACAGTCAATTGAAGTCAATGAAAATGTACACAATTTGGCTTACTGTGTATAACTACGCAGTATAAAAAAGCATAAACGATTAAAATCTAGATTTTTATTGTACTGGAAAGTGAAATTATTTCTTATCTCAGAGGTATGATTCTAATATTTCAATACAACTTTCGAACAGTTTTAAAACTTTGACCATACTTTCTATAATCTGGAGTTCAGCACCTTTAAAGATAAAAGTGGAATATCTTGGAAAATGAAAGTTCAATTTTAATACAATGGGAAACATTGTGCAAAAGTAGAAATTGCTCCATTTTTGAGCAATTTCCCCCAAAAAGGTTGCTGGCTGCAAAGGGTCAGAATTAAGGAAAGGGTTACAAACAGTTGACACATACCACGGTCTCCTCCAGTCCTTTCAGATCCTGCTGAGCCTGCTCGCGTCTGTCAATCTGGAGAGATAGTTCCGCCAGTTTGGAAGTCTTCTCCGTCTCCTCTTGTTTCAGCTTATCATAATCACCTTGTAACTTCTCAAGAGCCAGAGCAAGCTTTTGGCTTGTGCTGTTCAAGAAAAAATAATAATGATGTGTTGTACATAAAAAGTATCGAGTAGAAAGTAATTAATGCTATGATCTTATCTTCAAATTTCCCTCTGTGGAAAAAAAACCAACAACCTTAAGCTAGCTTTATTTGCAGAGTGCCAGTCATTTTGGCATATGACACTCGGACTTAACTTGACTCCCTTAATTTAGCAAAAGCACTTCAGTGTTAAAATTATATTTGATCCGTTTTGCTTAAGGAAGCCACATATAAGAGTATCAAACTAGTGCCTTACTCTTTAAGTTGATCCATATGTCCTTGCTTACTGGCAACCTCGTCTCTGAGATTGGCTATCTGTTTCACATGTTGATCTCTTTGTCCATCCATCTGGGCTTCAAGTGTTTTCTTAACCTCCATGGAGGCTTGTAAACTGTCGGAAGCTTGCTCCTCAGCTGAACGGTGCAGTTGGGCTGTCAATCAAGATACATTCAATTAACCAATTTGATACTTAATAGTTAATTAGATTAGTCTAGTTTAAACTTATTTATTTTACATTGATTGCGAAACAAGCTTTCAGCATATATTAATCACGCTTGATGTCTGCTTCCGGAGACTTAACCAGTACTCACGTCATTTGTGTGGAAAAATCACCGTCAGAACCCGCTCATCACAGGACTTGAACTCGGGACCTTTGGTTAATTGGTTTCATATGTTTTAATTATTCATCATAAAAAATGCAGACATCTCCTAAATTTATATCAGACTACCATTAATCAATCCTTTTGTTTGATAACTGAACCTTGCAATTCACACAGTTCCTGATAATGATAACCTTTGACACATTTCCTTTGCGGCAGACAATTTTAAGAAAATATTAGGGGAAAAGGTGATTGCTTAACTTGAGCATTACCCCATTTTTATGAAAATCAATGCAAATTCTTATTAAAGACATATAGGTATATTCTTTCAATTTTCCAGAATACACTTGATCAGGTATAAAAACTTCCAAATTTATCAGAAGAGAATTATCAATTTTGTGTAATAGATGTCAGATTTAAATTAACCAATGACACTAATCAATGCACAGTCAATCTATGACAACCTTCATAAGGTATTTCTGATAAGTGTAGATCTGGATCTACTTACACATCCAGCTTAATTGATCTGGCTTTGCACTGTTTGCAAGTTTGTCTCAAAATAAAAGTTTCCAAGAAACTTCAGACCAGTATTGCCAATTAGGATTCGCTAGAAGTCATTTTTTTTCAACACTTGTAATAAACACACTCAGGTTTATTTTCCTGGAGTGCAGCTAAAATTTAAATTGAACTAGAAATATCAATGAAAGTGATGAATACCCCCAGCTGGTGCCTGACAATATACATATGTATGAGAAATTCAAGGGGCCATAACTCATTTAAAAATAATTCCAGTGCAACACGCCGACAATATGCACAACTAGGCTTGGGTATCAATCATTCTTGTTATATTGAATTTTGACCAAGGGTTGCTGAGAAATAGTGTTCACAAGAAATGTCCACAGACCAACGGGCCGACAAGCGTGACTCCTATATAGCCCCTATATACTATGTATCTGGGGGTATAATTACAAGAAGATTCTTGATTAAACCAATTTTTGTTTGTTTGGAGTTTAACGCCGCTTTCAACAGCTTTGGTCATATCACGGCGGTCAGTGCACCTACCCATGTTTTCCTGGCTTTCCCACACCAGTACTTACACAACATTCTTTCGAAGCCATTGATTAAACCAAAAGATGCAATGAAAATTTGGTCAATGAAAAAGTGCAATTTACCTGCAGTTGAAGCAAGTGCCAACTTTTCTGTGAGTTCATCAATATTCTCTTCTAATTGTCGCTTCTTTGTTTCTATGTCATGGATTGTTTCTGTCAGGGATTTCATCTTGGCTTCATGCTAAAAATTAATGATTTAAAAACTTAATTAGTCTTTGTCCTTGACATGAACGCAAAGACAAAATGAGTGGGCCTGCAAAAACCTACTATAAGCTATTCGCGAACAAGTTAGATCAAGATCAGCCAGTTTATATGCTCAGTCTGATCAGGCTCTGCACTGTTCATCAATTAATCACAGAATGCGCATGAATTAGAGTGAAGGTGTATGAAGTTATTTTTCCTCATGTGTATTCATTACGATAAAGGTTGGTTTTCCAGAAGCACCATTCAAATAAAAGCTTCAAAGCAAAATATGATTTATAGAAGGTATCAAAGACACAGAATTTAACCCTTTTCCTAGTATAGACGCTTTCCGACGCCTCTGCAGCAGACGGCTTTTTGAAAACATAGTGACAAGAGAAAAAATTGCTCAAAACGAGCAATATCTCCTTTTGCCACAATGTTTTCCACTTTTAGTCATAGGTTATCCATTCAATTATAGAGATTTTCTATTTTTGACTAAATATGTTCAAAGTCATCTGCTGCAGAATTGTCGTAAGAGGGAAAGGGTTAATGGTCCATAATCAGTTCACCTTACTTGATTATAGGAGCATCCGGCTCCGATACATTTCAGGCAAAAGGACAAGTTTCAATTACTTATTTTCAATTTCAATTCAGAAGTATTCTATTGCCTGTAACATGAGATGAATTATTCATAAACTTAATCTACATGTATTTCTTTAAAGATTTTGTTTTTACCCTGTCCAACAAGTATAAAACAATTCTGAAACAGAAGACTTTCAAAACATCTAGACAAAAATTTGGTAAATCTTTTATCATTGAAAGCAAAATTATTGACTTGAGTTGAAAACATTGCAACAAAAGAAGAAATTGGCTCATGATTCATCCTTTTGCCGTGATGTTTTCAAAAGTCATATGCTGCAGAGGCATCATAAAGCACCTGTATGTAGGGTTACTTAAAGAAGCTCTGGATCATAATATGTTATCCTAATACCAACCTGTTGTATCAGCAGCCTGCATTCAGACAGATCTTTCTCCGCGTTGTCCAGTTTTTTGGTCGCCTCAGACTGTGTACCTTCCAACTGATGCGCCTTAGCGACAAGGGTTTTAACTTCAGACTTCATTCTACTGATGTACAGTCTAGCTACAGTAAATTCTTCCTCGATCTTCTCTGAAGTGCCCATTGACATCTGTAAATAAACAAACAATTCATTTCATTCCTGATCTTGCCGAGTCAGTAAATAGAGTATTGTAAAGGCAGAGCTCTGGATAAGGAGCATTTTGCTTGTTCTAAAATCCTTATTTTATCCGTTAACCCTAAGTTGTGGGTACTCATAAGAATCGTCTCAATGAGACGATTCTTTTGAGTACCTACAACATAGTGTTTGGTTGGCTAATAAGAGAGTAATTGTTGGGAAAAGAGCTGCTAACCCCTCCGTATCTGGACCTGTGGTAATGGTAATTGTACATGCTAGCCAAATGGCATTAATGCAGAGCATGAGGGTAAACAACGCCAACAAAACCAAAGTACCCAGAAGAAAACAGTATTTAGTCAAACATGTAAATCATATGCAGATATACCCTTATACAAACAATTTCCTATATAAGATATTTTCAGTCATACTAAAAACTATAAATTGATATGGAAAAAAACATATTTTATGATATTTATATTTTAAAAGAGGAAATGTTAAATTTTTGTGACAGCGCCAAGGGTATCATAATAGCCCAATCTTCGAAAAACAGATGATTTTCATCGGCTTAATAGGGTAGTAATGGCAGGAATGGGGAGAATACCTTTGTCTCGGCTGAATTGCCTCCCACAATGGTACCAATATCTCCTAGATCTTTCAGTAGTGATAACATCATGTCTGTGATCCGCTTTCTCTGGTGGAGAGATGAATCCTTCAGGCCGTCTAGCTCTGATTGTAAACTATTCAACAAACTCTGGAAAAAAATATATCAAAAAACACTGAGATCAAGGGTCAAGAATGAGATGTAAATATATAGCAGCAAATTAAACAGCACTCATAGGCAGATCTTGATATGTTGTGATTTCAACTCAGTTTTAACTTGGCTAGATCTTTTTTTTACACTTTCACACCTACAGATGACTTTGTAAACATGTAGCTTAAGTCATTGAATATCTCTTAAAATGAAATTATAATTATTGAATAGAGTTGGAAAGGTTGTGGCAAATGATATATTTGCTCAATACATGTATAAGCAATGTTTCCTTTGGCACAATGTTTTTTAAAGTCGGCTGCTGCAGATCCATCAAAAAGTGTCTGCAAGTTGAAATGGTTTATATCAAGCCAACTGTCTGCAGCTTTAAAACTTATCAGTACTTTCCCAAAGCATGTGGGACAATCCAAAAGGTTTGACCCTCCCTACATATCACAGGATTTAAACTTTGAATGATTGGACCTAGTAAGCCTTGTGCCCGGCCTCTGAGACTTTGTAATTCTATGATTGTAAGAACAGGATAGAAATTTTGTTTAACTTTTTCCAAATTAAGCAAATCTTTAAAAGCATTACGGTAAAAAAAAGAGCAAGATCTCTATAAATTTAAGTATAATTGTTGAATGAAGTTGAAAACATTGAGGCAAAATGTCGTCTGCATTTGGGAAACGGATATAAAGGAAAGAGCTGCAGAGCTCTAAATAAGAAGAGTATTTTACATCCCCAAATCTTTATTTGACCCTCAAACCCTATGTTGTGGGTACTCAAAAGAATCGTCTCAGTGAGACGATTCTTTTGAGTACCCACAACATAGGGTTTGGTGGAGTCATATAATAGATATGGATAGGAAAAGACCAGTTCACTCCTCCTTATCTAGTACTCTTGTGGAGCTGTACACTTACAATTTTCTGGCTCAGTTCATCACTGATGGTATCATTCTCCTTGTTTTTCATATCTACTTCCTGGGATTTCTGGTCGTAGTTCATGGCAAGTTCCTCGAGCGCCCGCAATACTTCATTCACTTCCTCCTTGGCGGCGTCGTTCTCATTCTGTATCCGTGACATTTCACCTTGAAGACCGTCGTTATCCCGCCGACCTTGGCTTATAAGCTCCTCTTGTTCCATCATCTGTTCCTGCATCTTCTCTATCAGCTGAGATTGTTTATCTATCTCCTCATCCTGGAACAAAAATAGCATGTTTACCTTTTCCCACATACAACAAATCTACTGCAGACGACTTTAAACATATTTTGTCAAACAATAGAAAATCTCTATAATTGAATGGATAACCTATGACTAAAAGTGGAAAACATAGTTGTAAAAGGAGAAATTGCTCGTTTTGAGCAATTTCTTTTTTTGTTACTATGTTTTCAAAAAGCGTCTATATGAGGGAAAGGATTAATGTTTTCTAAAGTCATCTACTGCAGAGACGTCAGGAAGCGTTTGTATGTGGGAAAAGGGCTAAGCCAGTTTCCTCTAAAAAACTAAATGTTCTAAAAGTACTTAGAATAGCTATTTAAGTGAAAAATTTTCGCCAAATAATGACGCTTCAGCTTGTTAATATGTCCATATATATAGTGATTTTTGTCTTCATGATGCATTAAATAGTATTGTTTGTGTAACAAGAGAGCCAAAGAGCGAACGCCAACACTTTTCTGTTTATCTTAGAAAAAGGGTCATTACTGAACAATTATTGGTTATGTGACTTGATATAGACATGTGCATTGTTCTTAGGAACACGTGTACTAAGTTTTAGTTGAAACATTGAACAGTTTTTAGGTTATGAGGTAAGGTTCAAGTTTTGAGACAACTCAGACGATGACAAGGGTTTCAAGATAGTCCGACCTTTTATTTCTTGGAATAACAGACAAGCTAAAGTCAATTTCCAAATCTCCAATGTTTATTTTTGTGTGGAATGGGTCATTTGAGAGTCAATCCCTCTCTGATGAGTTTAGAATTATTACCCTGAGAACGTCAACCAAGGAATAACACACACATGGCTAAAAGCCAATGTTACACGCAGTTTAAACAAACTAGAACTAGCACTGAAGATGATAAATACCCCCAAAACAGCACCTTGACCAGTTTTTTTTTCATATTTAACTTTTGAACAATAGCTTAAATCATTATTTATCTTGCCACAATGAACAGAATAAAATTGGACTTGAGGTGTAGGCTTGGTGCTGAAATACTTGATATTTTGATGAGAATTAAAGTTGCTGATGTTGCCCTTAGAGAATATGACCCAAAAACTGCTGTGACAAGATGGTTGTTGTCTGGACTAAGACAGAAAAGACCCCATACTTTGCCATATGGAGCCAGAAATTGAAACACGGTTTCTAGACTATGCTGTATATCCGACAGTCTCAGCAGCTTCTTTTCACAGCATGGTTTGGACCATGTTTATATTACATTTATGATTGACCATAACAGTGTATTGCACTATTGTAGTTCACATTGTGTTGCTTAAAATTAAAGTTCTAATAAGTTCTCAAAAATTAAAGTTGTTTTCTCATTTAGCAAGTAACAAAAAATAGCACTTGCGAAAAAATGCAAGTAGAAAATCTTACTAATTTCAACCCTTGACAGTTTGAGTGAACTGGATTATGACAATCTAGTGGAGGAGTTCAAGAACATGAAAAATAGAGAGATGGCCTTGTAATGATAAAAGTTAAACATGCACATTATACTAGTTTACAATTTTTCCCCTTTTTGTTCTAAAACGCCGCGAAATTTTCCCGATCTCAAAGGCCCCAGGCCCCTTCCCCTTTTTCAGAAAAAAAAAATCTGTTGACCTACATAATAACTTAATAAGTAAAAAGACCATAACATGCAATTGTAAGACCTTTAGGATTTTAACATCTCCTCTTGGTATAGAAGCTTCATGTAGACATTTTATTGAATTCCACCCAGTGGTTTGTAAGAAATAGGCCGGACAAAATATGGCTTCCGACCGATAGCCCGACACAGTGACTCCTATATACCCCCTATTCTTCGAAGGAGGTATAAAAACCTTTCATTTATACAATGATAAACTCACCTTTTCATCCAGTTGGTGATAGAACTTCATTTTCTCCGATTCAAATGCCATTTTATCGGCCTCAGAAATACTGGTGATACTACCAGTCAAACTACCAATCATTGACGTAGCTGGTGTGGCGTTCGGAGTTTCCTCCGTTGTGGTCTTTCTGACATCAAATTGTTCATCCTCTGGTACTGTTTGACCTGTAAATAGATGGACAGAGTAAGCCTTTATTCCTTTAAATACTTTGACTCTTGAATCTACATATTTTTATTTATTTTTGTCAAAGTCAATCATTTCACTTAACCCATTACTTCACACAGACGGCATTTGACACCTGCCATTGAACGCGACTTTTGAAAACATTGCAATAAAAGGTGAAATTGTTCAAAACGAGCAATTTCACCTTTTATTGCAAATATTTTCAAATCTTTATCAATATAAATCTTTCAGTTTTCTAGATTGTTGAAATTGTTCGTCTGATGGTTGTAAAGCAGACGACCTTTGAAAAGTCATGTGAAGTAATGGGTTAAGCTTCAAAAGGCAGTGCAATCTACAAATAATATCAAAATGTCTTACAAGAATGAATTCAATGTATTTGAAAAAAAAACACATGTTTCTGGTGAGAGGGCAAAAATTGGTTTCGAACATTTTTATACATTTTTACAGTATTGAAACTTTCTTAACCCTTTCGCTGTCAAAGGAAATTAAAGGCTTTTGCAAACAATGCATATTCAGGTGAGGCAGCTCAAGATGAGATGTCTCTCCTGAAATCTGCATTGCTTGACACTTTGACATTAAAATTTACCACATTTTCTGTTGGACGAAAAATGGAGTGGTCAAATTTTCAACATGGAAGAGTCAACTTTTTGAAATTTGACAGTGAAAGGGTTAATATTTCAGTATCTGCTTCGCATTCACACTATATTAATCTCTCCCCTAACACAAGACATCTCTCTACATTTAATAAAGTTTGAAAACATCATGCAAGAAATTGAAATTTCTCCAAACAAACAGTTTCTGATTTTCCCACAAAATATGTAAGTTCTGCATCAAGAATATGCATTCAGTATTCCATTCACTACTTTGTTTCCCCCCGATATGTTTTCAACGCTGACAACATTAACACTTTCCCTCCTATAGACGCTTTCTGACACAATAGTAGCAGACGACTTTTGAAAACATTGTGGCCAAAGGTGAAATTGCTCATGATGAGCAATTTCTACTTTGGCCACAATGTTTTCAACTTTATCTATCAATTAAGCCATGTTTTATGGAGATTGTTCCGGTTTTTGTCACTATGTTTTTTAAGTCGTCTGCTGCAGATTTTTAGCATGCGGGAAAGGGTTAAATGCAGCTTACAAAGTAATGATAAATGATAGTCTTACAATATGGGTTCCACAATATTCTTTCATACAAGTTAACTACTAAATAGTAAATTATTTTACATTGATTGCGAAATAAGCTTTCAGCTTATATTAATAATGCTCTTTGTATGGTTCCTGGAATCTTGACCAGTACTCGCGCGGATTTGCGCAGTAAAATTCCAAAGGCAGAACCTGCTCTTTATAAGGATTCAAACCCGGGACCTTTGGCCAACGCTCTACCACTCAGCCACTCTCAATACCATTTCAAATATAAGGTGTGTATTGCATGATCAAACATCTTTATAATTTGAACCAAAAACCCTATGTTGTGGATCCTCAAAATAACTTTTCTCAATCAAACAATTATTTTGAGTAGCACAACATAGGGGATTATTAGGTTATAGGGATATTATTGTGAAAAGTTCAGTTAACCCTTTCCCTCATATAGATGCTTTCTGACGCCTCTGCAGCAGACAGCTTTTTAAAAACATAATGACAAAAGAAAATTGCTCAAAACAAGCAATTTCTCTTTTTGCCACAATGTTTTCCACTTTTAGTCATAGGTTATCCATTCAATCAGAGATTTTCTATTTTTTGGCAAAATATGTTTAAAGTTGTCTGCTGCAGAATTGTCGTAGGAGGGGAAGGATTAAAACCTTATCCAGGCTTTCATTGAAAAGTTACACTGTGTGGTCAAAATCACAGACATTTAAACTTTCTTTACTTTTTCAGTTCAATTATATTGTGAACGCTATGAAATGTATGCAACTGGCATCCCAATGATAACAAACGGTACAATAAAGTAAAGCTAGAGGCAGTTTGCAGGATACGCTAGCCAATTAGATTTACTTAAGCATTTCAATATCTATCTGTCTTTCTATCTCGCAATCTTCTTGCTTGTCTGTCTTTCCAGTTATGTTTGTATGGCATTCAGAAAATGGCAAAATTCGCTAAAATAAGCACAGACAAAACAGGACAATACTGACGTTGGAATTGCTTACTGGTGATATATATCATTTATTTATTGTGCATGATATTGAGCAAGTTATAAGATGTTTAAATAATAACCAAGTTCACTGTAAACATTAGGAAATATTTAGCTGTAGTGAAACTGCCTATTTCATATTCAAATACCCTATGATGTGGTTTCTTAAAAGAATCCCCTCAGTGAGAAGATTCTTTTGAGTGCTTGTCTTTTTTCATAAATGTTTTCAAAACTCGTAAGCTCTCTAGGCACCAAACATTGTCTGTACCAAGGATAAGATCTGTAATTGTTTTATTGTTTTAACCATTTCCCACATATAGATGCTTTCTGATGACTCTACAGCAGATGACTTTAGAAAACATTGTGGTAAAAGGTGGTATTGCTCGAAACCAGCAATTTTTCCTTTTGCCACAATATATTCAACTTTAATCAACAATCAACCTTCATTTCCAGAGATGTTTCATCTTTTAGCATAGATCTTTTCAAAGTCATCTGCTGCAGATTTGCTGTATGTGGGAAAGGGTTAAATAATATTGATTACATTCATTTTCTCTCATTTTGTAACAGTACTATTATACATCTATATGCAATTTAAACTTCATAAAAGCAAGAAACAAAAAGTAAAACAAAAAGATTTATCCCCATATGATAGAGCTGTACCTTTAATAAACAATTACGTCACCAATCTAGTATACTGAATTATATTGTGTTAAAATAAAAGAGTGTTTGAAGAAAACACTTTGTGTAGCCTGCCAATTTGTCAGTCAATGTAAGTGTGCTAGACAGACAATGTAGAAGTAATCCCGAAGTGTCTTCCTGTCAAGTCAGGCGACGCAAACACAGGGATAAGTAGTAACAATTTCCCATTAGAGCCAAGTACAGAGGCCTTTGAAACCAAATGATTTTCATGATATTGTGGAAAAAAAAAAAAAAATTAAGAATTAAAATAAGAATTAGATATGTAATTAGAAATTTCTATTTTTCATCTAAATGTTCTTCTCTCAAATAAATTTGTTATGTTTTTCATATTTAATATTGGCTTTCTTTCATGATAAGAATACACATTTTGTACACATACTTCAAAGAAAGTTTTCCATATGTCATAATTTTTTAAAAAATAAATTTAGGTTTTTCTTCACCTTTTCCCACATACAGACGCATTTGAGGGAGCCGATTTCGAAAAGATTGTGGCAAAAGAAGAAATTGCTATGATAACAAATTTGGCTTTTTGACACAATTTTTTATGAGTCTATTTTAAAACTGTTCTTTCATTTAGAAATGAGTTCTCATAATTATTCCCTAGACAAATCCAAGCCATAAGCTGCATATTCGTCCTACGTGGGAAAGGCTTAGTTAATGGTTCAGCTTCTATCACTTATAGGGGGAAATGAAATGAGCATAAATAACAAATAAACTGTTTTCACTAGAATTTCTGTTACCTGCAAGACTGTGAAATGTAATACCTGGAATAACATGTCTAAAGGATTAAAATAGAATATTAGGCCAGAAGGAAAGTTTTATAAAAGTAATAACTCAATAACCTTAAAAGATGTATGTATATCAACTATCTATGTACTTTACTCCTGTAAAATTTCAGAGTGTTCAAAGGGACACATAACACAATGTGTCCCCTGCAAAAAGGTCAGTACGTCTAAAGATGATGGACAGACTGACAACAGAGCAGTGATCCGTCTAAATGTGACAGACAGACTGACAACGGAGCAGTGATCCATCTAAATGTGACAGACAGACTGACAACGGAGCAGTGATCCCTATGTGTCAACAACTTAACATTATTTTTGCAGTAAGTTATAGATCTTTATTAATTGTGAGCCATTTTTTTTGTTTGAGGAAATATTTGTTTAAGTACCAGATGAATTGAATCCTGACCACATTGAACTGGGGAATCTGTCAAATGTAGGTACCGGTATATATTTCTTGAATAAATCAAAATAGTCTTCTTTTGATTCTAATTTTCAAAGAAACAATCTATTTTATAATTTATCTATAAAAGGTTTCTTATAAAAAATCATATCAGTTTGAAATTTAGTATATTTGTATTCTGTGTTGGATTAGAAACTACTATGATTTATAGAAATATCTGAACTCGGCTTAAGATAACAATGTTTAAATACAGAAATGCTAAGCAAAAATTCTAGTGACTGTTTCAGTACAAAGTTTCTGTTAACTGACAGAAGAAGAAAATATGTTAAATGTTAGTCAAGCAATATATCATCCTTTCCAACATAAAATAAATTTAAAGACATTTGGGTTAAAAAAAGAAGAAACTATCACTATCACTAAAGACGATAAATACCCCCAAAACAGCACCTTGACCTACACCATAACTTAATAAGTAAAAGGGCCATAACACTGTAAAATAACATGCAATTGTAACCCCTTTAGGATATGCACATATTCCTCTTGGTATAGAAGCTTCATGTAAAATGTTATTGAATTCCACCCAGTGGTTTGTAAGAAATAGGCTGGAAAAATATGGCTTCTGACAGACCGACTCCTATATGGCTTCTGACCGACCGACACAGTGACTCCTATATGGCTTCCGACAGACACAATGACTCCTATATACCCCCTCTTCTTCAAAAGGGATATAATTAGATCTACACTGTCCATTTTCTATCATCAAACATTACCACCAATCACCTGATTTGCCTTTAATCCTTTCAGACATGCAGATGCATTTTGAAACGTAATTTTATTTTTTCCAATATAGTTTTTTTTTATTCTAAAATTCTTTCATTATGAGAGATTTATTTAACATATTTTCTAAAACATCTGGTGTAAATTCTTTGTATATATGAAATGGTTAATCCTTTCCCACAAATAGACACTTTCTGGCACTAATGCAGCAGACAACTTTTGAAAACATTCTTGCAAATGGAGAAGTTGCTCAAAACAAACAATTTCTCCTAATTGCCACAACGTTTTTTACTCCGTTCAATAATTAAAGTATCAGTTATAGAAATATTCCATATTTTTGTCCAGATGATTTCTAAAGTCATCTGCTGCATATTTATTGTATGTGGAGAAGAGTTAATAGATGCTGGTGTGAAAATATCTGAAGGGGAAATGTATCTTGATCATTGAAAGAACAACTTTGACTTAGCAAAACATTGAAGGAAAAAGAGAAATTGCTAAAATCAAGTAATATCTACTATTCCAACTAAAAAAAAAAAATCATCTTCTGACTATAGATGCTTCAAAATTTGTTTTATTCAGATATGGTTACCATTTTAACCCTTTCCCACATACAACAAATTTGCATCAGAATTTGAATACATTAAGCTTAAACTATGGTAAATATCTATAAATAAAAGTAAAATTTATGAAAAGAATTAAAAACTGTGGCTAAAAGGTGAAATTGCTCATTATAAGCAATTTCACCTTTTGTCACAGTGTTTTCTAAGCTCACCTGCTGCAGAGGTGTTGGAATGTGTCTACATGTGAGAAACAGATAAGCCAATAACAAATAGAGAAATAATACTATACATAGTCTTACCATTTCTCCAGGTTTGTAGTTCGGCTTCCATTTTGGCAAGCATAAGCTTCAGTTTGGTGTTTCTCTCTTTTTCTTTTTCATACCGTCTCTTCCATTCTTCGGCAGTCAATTCTTCGTTCACAGTCACAACATTCTTAATGGTCTTGGCTCTAAAAATAATGGAAGTGTTCAAATAAGACATAAGAGAATAATTCTGTTTTCTTTCTACAAAGAGTGAAAAACTAGTTTCTACAGAATTCAGAATTTCTATAAAAAATAAAATACTGTTTCCTTGTGTTAATACAATCATATAATATTTTAAGACCATGTTTCACAAGTTTGTGAGCAGAAAATAGTGACACACTTCTCAATTGTCTGCTAATAAAAAGTAATGAGAACAAAGACCGGAAATAACAAAGTCAGAAACTATGGTAGATCACGAAGTTCGAAGGTTCTATGATATTGTATTGAGGTAATTTTTTAACATGTGGAAAAAAATTAGTTTGATACCCTTGATACATTATTCTAGGTGATCTATTTTTTTTTATGAGCAATGTCTTCTTTTTCCTATATAGTTTTTTATCACCATTTACTTCAAAGACGTCCAAATGAGGGAAAGCTTAACTAGACATTCCTAGCAGATTGCCTTCCTATATAATCTTTATGTGGTGATGGACCAGATACTTAACCCTTTCCCTCATATAGACGCTTTCTGAAGCCCCTGCAGCAGAGGGCTTTTTGAAAACATAGTGACAAAAGAAGAAATTGCACAGAACGTGCAATTTCTCCTTTTGCCACAATGTTTTCCACTTTTTGTCATAGGTTATCCATTCAATTATGGAGATTTTCTATGTTTTGACAAAATACGTTCAAAATCGTCTGCTGCAGAATTGTCCTATGAGGGAAAGGGTGTGGCAAAAGGAGAAATAGCTCATGATGAACAATTTCTTATTTAGGCCACAAGGTTTTCTAAAGTCTTCTGCTACTGATGCATCAAAATGTGTCTGTAGGTGGGAATGGATTAAATGTTGGAAAGAGGAAACAAGTATCTAAAGTGTTGCCTGCCAATATAGACAGAGAAGTGATCATTTTGTGTATCTCAGGAAACACTAAAACATCGGACTGTGCAAAAGCAAAGGTGATGTGATTATTCAATTGGTCGAAATTTTCTAAGTGTTTTTCCCCCCAAAGGTGAACCATTTGATACTGGAAGATTCAATCATATCTTACCTCTGTCCAAACATCAGAGTGGATTTGGTCTCGGACTCATTGTAGGACGCCGGCGAACAACAGATAATCATAGTGGTCCTTGCGTTACCTCCCAAACTTTCTTGTAAAATACGGGTCAGCTTACTGTCTCGGTATGGAACGTGACTTTTCTATGAAGATACAGAATATATTGCGATATATGCGCATCAAAAGAATATCACTTGACCCAATCATACATCAGAGCTCTAAATAAGGGGTGTTTTTCTGTGATGAGCGGATGAAGCTTGCTTCACAATCGATGGAAAATAAATTTAATAGTTAAAAGTAAACTTAACTAAACACAGATTTTGTTTTTAAAACTCAAAACAATCGCTATCACTTAAAGCCATTTATAGCCCAACAAAACTGCCTTGCCACCTAAACAAGGCAACCACAATAGAACAATGAAATATTGAAGTAATCGTCAGGACAATGTTTTTGTTAGGCAAACTGTAAGTTGTCAAGGGGCCAGGACTCAAACACACATTGTGACCAAAGTGGAATGTGACCTGTATTTCATGATTTTAAACCTGTGTGCTAAATATTACTTAAATTCCTGGACCCCTTCATAAATGATTGTGCAGAAAAGTAAACAAGAGCTGTCGGAGGACAGCATGCTCGACTATTCCACCGCTTATTTGATTACTGAGATAATGGACTCTAATGTAGTTGCATGCTAAACATTAACCACAATGTCTTAAAGGTTGATAATTTGCATTATATGCAGAATAGAGTTATTTAACTTGATTATTTTCATAGGTGTGATGGTTGGGAAGGGTTGTATAACGTTTCAATGGAATGCATCAAGTAGTTACTAAGATATGGACTCTTAATATAGTTGCACGCAAACCTTTAACCATAGTGTAACAATTTGCACCATATGCAACTAGTTCAAAGTTATTGCAAAAAATAGTGTTTTTTTCGCTAAAGGTCAAAGTGACCTTGACCTTTGACCTTATGATCCCATGACCTGTTTGAGTCAAGTGCTGATCATGACCATTAATTTACCCAAACTAATCTTCAGGGTCATAGGCCTAAGCAATCAGTAGTTTTAAAGCAAGGAATATTTCTGTATTGAAGGTCACAGTGAACTTGACCTTTGACCTATTGACTCCAAACTCTCTAGGCATCACTAACTTGCTATGATGTATGTCCATACCAAGTTTTAAGATCATAGGCATAGGCGTATGTAAATTATAAAGGTAAATGCTAGCTTTCACAAAAACTTTAACCATGAACTGTTTCAATATAGAAGGTCACAGTGACCTTGACCTTTGACCTACTGACTCCAAAGTTTCTCTAGGCAAAACCAACTTGAAGATCACAGGCCTAAGTGTATGTTAGTTATAAGGGTAAATGCTAGCTTGCACGAATACTTTAACCATGAACTGTTTCCATATAGAAGGTCACAGGGACCTTGACCTTTGACCTACTGACTCCAAAGTTTATAGGCATCACCAACTTGCTATGAAGAATGTCCATACAAAGTTTAAAGACCATAGGCCTAGGCGTATGTTAGTTATAAGGGTAAATGTTAGCTTGCACAAAAACTTTAACCATGAACTTTTTCTATATAGAAAGTTACAGTGAGCTTGACCTTTGACCTACTGACTCCAAACTGTGTAGGCATCACCAACTTGCTATCAAGTATGTCCATACCAAGTTTGAAGATCATTGGCCTAGGTGTATGTAAGTTATAAGGGTAAATGCTAGCTTGCACAAAAACTTCAACCAACGGCGACATGACTACAATACTAGCTCCCCTTATTCTTCAAATAGTCGAGCTAAAAAGGAGCCATAAGTCCATAACAAATTGGTGATTTATAACCACCAAAGTGACACTTAACCTGTAGTTTATGGTCTGCAACATGTGAATCAAAAAGTATTTATATCCATGGACCTTTTCATGAGGTATTGTGCAGACACCATTTTTTTTTAGAACAACATCAATAATTGGTGATTTGTTACAAATGTATTGAATGGTTTAAACCTGTGCACCAAAATTTATATATGAAAACATGTACCCTTCAACCATTTCATGAGTTATGATCAGAACACCATAACAAGAGGGCCATGATGGCCCTGGATCGCTCACCTGATTTTTTTTTTTCACTTTAGCCATATAAGCCCCGCCCCCTGGCGGCCATAGTTTTTGACCAATCAATATGGCTTGAAGGAATCTGATAGAGGGTCACCCTAGCAATATTTCTACAAATATATTTGAAAATCGGCCAAACACTTTCGGAGGAGAAGATTTTTTAAGTTTTCACTAAAGCCATATAAGGCAAAATAGCCCCGTCCTGTAGCGGCCATGTTTTTCGACTAATCAACATGGTTTTAAGGAATCTGATAGAGGGTCACCTAAGGAACATTTCTACAAAATTATTTGAAAATCGACCTGACACTTTCAAAGGAGAAGATTTTTTAAGTTTTCACTATAGCCATATAAGGCAAAATAGCCCCACCCCCTGGCGGCCATGTTTTTCGACCAATCAACATGATTTTGAGGAATCTGATAGAGGGACACCTAAGGAACATTTTTACAAAATTATTTGAAAATCGGCCTGACACTTTCAGAGGAGAAGATTTTTTAAGTTTTCACTATAGCATATAAGGCAAAATAGCCCGCACCCTGGCGGCCATGTTTTTTGACCAATCAATATGGCTTGAAGGAATCTGATAGAGGGTCATCCAAGGAACATTTCTACAAAATTATTTGAAAATCTGCCAACCAGTTTTGGAGAAGAAGATTTTTAAAGTTTTTTACATTTCGTTGCCATGGAAACCAGAATTCTGCATGGATCCCAAAAATTTGAAGGAATTCTGGTGAGGTCAATGTGAGGATGCTTCCTGTGAAGTTTCATCCCAATTGACCCCCTGGTTACTGAGGAGAAAAAGTTGACGGACGACGTACGCCGGACAAAAGGCCATCACAATAACTCACCTTGAGCACTTCGTTCACAGGTGAGCTAAAAACCAACAGACAGACAGACTGGCTCACTCCTACATACTTTTTTTTCAACACTAATACATTAATATGTTTTTTAAGCATAACAACCTTTTGTTGTTTGTCAATTGGATGATTACTAAAAGCTTGTTTCTGTTACTTACATTTCCTTCAGCCAAAGCGGAGATGACATTTCCTAAAGCAGACAAAGATTTATTGATGTTCTTGGCTTCATCTAGCACTGCGCCCTCTGCTCCAGTCTTACTGACCTAAATAAAAAGAAAGATAAACAAACATTAGTTTCTTACTGACCTAAATAAAAAGACAGATAAACAAACATTATTTTCAATATGGGCATCTGAAGGCTGTGCTTAACCCTTTCCCACTTTTAGTTGCATTTTGTCATATCTGCAGCATATGACTTATAAAACCATTGTAGAAAAAGGACAAATTGCTCATCATGAGCAATGTATCCTTTTGCCAAACTGTTTTAAACTATATTAAAGAATTACATTATAATTTATGCAGATTTTCCGGGTTTTTTTTGTCTAAATATTTTTCAATTTCGTCTGCTGCCAATTGGAAATTACTGCATGTGGGAAAGAGTTAACCCTTTCCCTCATACGACAATTCTGCAGCAGACCACTTTGAACATTTTTCAAAAAATAGAAAATCTCTATAATTGAATGGAAAAGTAGAAAACATTGTGGCAAAAGGAGAAATTGCTCATTTTGAGGAATTTCTTCTTTTGTCACTATGTTTTCAAAAAGCTGTCTGCTGCAGAGACGTCAGAAATTGTCTATATGAGGGAAAGGGTTAACTTAAGTTCTGAACAATTTAAAACAATCATATCAGGTAATATGTTAACATCAAATTTACCTTTTCACTACCCGCTAAATCCACAAGATAAAGTTTCCCGCACAGTTTTTTCTGTGTTTCTGTATTTTCTTGTTTAACATGAATTAGGAACACACTGTGACTTCTACTACTATGCTCATTCATATCTGTTTAAATAAAGATGATATAAATGCAAATACATTCTCAAATTCTTATTTGACCATTTAACCCTGTGTTTTTGGTACTCAAAAGAATTGTTTCAGTGAGACAATGCTTTTGTGTACCATCATCATCATACGGTTTGATTCGATTATAAGATTAAAATTGTGGAGAAAAGACAAGAGAACAGAGTTCAAATGTCTTCCACAAACAAAAGATGAGTAAAAGGATATACAAGAGTGCCGCGGAGCCAATGCCAAAGATTGTCTGTTTTTTTCTAAGTTGAAAAAGGGGCATTACTGAATAATTATTAAAGCCAGACTTGTTTGACTAAGTATAGACATGCGTAGTGTTCCTAGGGTTATGCGTACCAAGTTTCATTTGAAAATGTTGAACTTTTTTATAGTTATGAGGTAAAGTAATAGTTTTTATGACAATGACACCAAGGAAATCACAATAGCCTGAATGTTTTTGTTCAAAAAAAGACAAGCTATTAAAATAATATGAAAGATTCAGAAAGTAAGGCATTTAAACATTTGTAAGAATTTATGTTTGCCTGATGAAAACAGCTGTGAAGAATCTACAGTAATTGACCTTGAAAACATGGCTTTAATAATTAAACATGAATACAAGTTGTTTCAAAATGCTATGGTGTTAAGAATTTCATTTATATTACGTTTAAATTTAGGCATAGATAATAATTAAAAATTGTATATATCAAACAATTACCTCTTTCCCTTATTCAACATATCTTGGGCAAACGACTTTGAAATGTCTGAGAAAAATATGGGTAAACTATATAACTGAAAGTTTAATTATTGAACAAAGTTGAAGACATTGTGACAAAAGTTGAAATTGCTCATCATGAGCAATTTCTTCTTTTGCCACAATGTCTTCAAAAGTCGATTGCTGCAAACACATAAATATGAGTCCTCAGGTGAAAAAGAATTCAATATAATGCGTATAGATCTCCACTCACTTGTTACAGCTACATGTCGATTAGACTTTCCTTCGTCAATCACTTCCATGACTTCCTCAGGACTAGACACAAATCGCTCTGTGGCTCCCTGTGAACAAAAACAAGAAGGAAAATACTAGTATATTCTGTTTACAATTGATTGATTGCTTAGTGTTTTACGCCGCTTTCAACAATTTTTCAGTTATATCATTGCGTTTCCTGGGTAAGTAACCAGTAATACTGGTCCATTTATCCTGACACCAGCCAGTCAAGGATGTTAGCGATTACAACCATTTTGAAGTCTTTGGTATAATCCAGCCGGGGATCGAACCCACATCCACACGTAGAGATAGTTGTTCTGTTTACAAGAGTTTTTATGAGTGTTTATATCTTCTAACACATGCTGCGTTTTGAAATTTAATTGAAAAATATATAGGGTATCTTTATTATCAATGTATATTGTGTTTAATCATCAATTGATATAGTTCACTTTTTCACAAGCATGGAGCATAATTATGTGTAAAATATATAGAATATGTCTATATGGTTTTATATGATAAACAAGAAAATGTGTCCATGGAACACGGATGCCCCGGTTGTTAACTATATTTTAAAACGGACGGACGAACAGTTGGTCCAACCTCAAATTGATACAATTTTTTTAAACAATGATATGTTGATTGTCATTTGTGTGAAGTTTCATAATGATAGGACATCAGGTTCACTAAAATCTAACTTGAGCAAAAACTTTAACCTGAGAATGGAATGGACGAACAGACAGACGAACAGACGAACGGACGGACGAACAGTTGGTCCAACCTCAAATTGATACAATTTTTTAAACAATGATATGTTGATTGTCATTTGTGTGAAGTTTCATAATGATAGGACATCAGGTTCACTAAAATCTAACTTGACCAAAAACTTTAACCTGAGAATGGAATGGACGAACAGACAGACGAACAGACGGACGAACAGTTGGTCAAACCTCAAATTGATATAATTTTTTAAAGAATGATATGTTAATAGTCATTTGTGTGAAGTTTCATCATGATCGGACATCAGCTTCACTAAAATCTAACTTGACCAAAAACTTTAACCTTAGAATGGAATGGACGAACAGACAGACGAACAGACGGATGAACAGTTGGTCCAACCTCAAATTGATACAATTTTTGTCATTTGTGTGAAGTTTCATAATGATAGGACATCAGGTTCACTAAAATCTAACTTGACCAAAAACTTTAACCTGAGCGGGACGGACGGACGGACGGACGGACGGACGGACTAACAGACCGGAAAACTATATGCCCCTCATACTTCGTATGCCGGGGCATAAAAAACAAAATTTTACAGCAAAAAAAATACAAATATTCTGTTCATTTTAATAATAAAGAAATTGCTCATAATTTCTCCCTTTAAGCAATTTCTTCAGCTTTATTCAATAATTATACTTTCATATCATACAGAGATTTTCCATATATTTTTTTCTAGATATTTTAATAGTTTTCTGCTGCCAATCTGTCGTATGTGGGATATGATTACTTTAATATTTTGAGCAATTTCTCCTTTTGTCACATTGATTTCAATAGTCATCTGCTGCATAGGCGTCAGAAAATGTCTGTTTGTGGAAAAGGGTTAAAAGAAAGCAGGAGAAATACATCTTCATAACTTACCTTTACATAGGTTGACTTATTTTTATCTTCATGAACAGACAGGTTGGTTTTGGTTACTGAAATTTAATATGAATACAAGATTCTTATTAATTAAAGCAAAGGCATGATATGCACACAAAATATTCAATTGAAATACGTATGCATATAATGATATATGCTTTTGAGAGCTTGATTTTGATTTTGAAAATGAAAAAGTTTTGTAATATCTGTCCTTATTCCTACCAGTTGTATATCCTATCCCCACCAATTTACAAACTATAAGAAACAACATTCATGTAGCATACATAATGAATTTTCATTTGATATATAACATGTAGGTATTACGGTAATTACCTTTAGGATAAGTCAATACTTGGATGTCAGAACTTATAGTATGTGTTATACATGACGTCCAATCTCGACAATTTTGACGTCAAGTCTTTTCTTAAAATTATTAATTACGTTAATGCACGTTTCCCTGCAAATTGTGTTGATTTCCCTCTTGATTGTATAAACAATTAAATATTCATTTGATTGTTATCTTTTTAAATGTTTTCTACTTGACCTGGTGAGCTAGTTTTGACACCCCAAGACCCAGTTTAGAGCCTGACCAAGATTGTTGAAGCATCTATTATGGTCGCTTGAAATCGGTCATAGTAACTAAAAGGAAGTTAAGTTTTGGATACTCACCATCTAATAAATCTCTAATTTTGTCCATGTAAATTTCAAAATATGACACCTGATGATAAAAAAGAAAAACATGTTTTGTAAAGAAAGAAACAAAATAAGACAGGCAAATGCAGTTTGATGTATTACACTATATCATTACTGTTCAGTATATTTTCTATGTATACAGATGACAGGATGAATATTGACATTTATTCCTATTAGTACAATTTTTCGAGTTATTGTCTGATTTTGTTGATTTTTTATATATCCAATGTAAGAAAGTCATAATATAGCACATCAGGGGAAAATGGACCAGAGCCAATATCAACATACATAAATTTCAAGCACATACACCACACCACTAAAACATTTCTCAATAGAAAATGTGAAATCAGAAGACATCCAAATGAGCAACTACATGGAATAGACCCATCAGTCTTCCCAACTTGCAGTAAAGTCATCCAACCTTTCTTGTTGCAGCTTGAAAAGTGTTATGCTTTATTGGGATTGTGTTCCCTTTTCAACACTATTTCAGTTATATCATGACCCTTTGGGAGACTAACCAGTACTACATATAGGCTAAGAAAAGTGCTTTGTCAAAGGTCACTCCGGCGAGCACGGATCTAACCCATACACCTGGACGAAATCCCCAATGATGACCACACTGCCTTGGCAGTGTTTGCGTTAATCTGACAAAGAAAGGATAAATCAATAATACTAATGTAGACATTTATATCTTTAACCCTTTCCCTCATATAGATGCTTTCTGACAACTCTGCAGCAGACAGCTTTTTTGAAAACATTTTGACAAAAGATGAAATTGCTCATTCTCAAAACGAGCAATTTCTCCTTTTGCCACAATGCTTTCCACTTTAAGTCATGGGTTATCCATTCAATTACAGAGATTTTCCATCTTTGAAAAAATATTTTCAAAGTCGCCTGCTGCAGAATTGTCGTATGAGGGAAAGGGTTAAAAGTTTTGGTTTGATAAAATAGCTTACCTTTATATGAAATTCTAAGTTTTCATCCATCCCATAAATGAAGTTAAATATATCCTGTACAATTCGGGGTATAATACCCTGTAAACTGGGCTCCTCTATAACCCCCTCCATGGTGTGGGTCTTACCCGACGATGTCTGTCCATAGGCGAAGATGGTACCATTGTATCCACTGAGGACATCTACAATAAACAAGTAAAGTGTGCCAAGGGGAAACTTCAAACAGGTCTATTACCTTTTCCCCACATGCAGCCCAATTCTTACACATTTGAAGCAGACCATAGTCCTTCAAAAAAAGACATTGTGTATGCTCATTTTTTTTTTTTTTTATTATCCTGCATACGCGACTCGGTTGACCAATACATGACAGATGATAAAACGAGAAACCAAAGTCTAAATGATTTGGACTACGGCAGACCACTGAAATCGTTATGACTAAACTCAGGCCTTTTTCTCAACATTTCGGGAACAAGAGTTCGTCCCTTTATATAAAGTGGAAAACATTGTGACAAAAGAAGAAATTGCTCAAAACGAGCAATTTCTCCTTTTGCCACAATGTTTTCCACTTTTAGTCATAGGTTATCCATTCAATTATAGAGATTTTCTATTTTCTGACAAAAAATGTTCAAAGTCGTCTGCTGCAGAATTTTCGTATGAGGGTTAAGGAGATCTTCCATATTCTTGTCCTCATGAACCCTTTTCCACATACAACAAATCTGCAGCAGACGACTTTGAAAATATCTTGACAAAAATTGCTATTGCTGGATATTTTTTTAATACAGTTGAAAAAATTGATAACGGAAAGCATCTATATGTGGGAAAAGGTTAACTCATTATCTGTAAATATGTTGCATTTAGGAAAGCTTGATTGAATATTTTGCAACAATTTAGATTAAAAGCCATTACATGTCTATTGGGCAACTTGATCTTTCAATTTATACATCATCCTTTCTGCTGCAATTGACCATTGAACACATTTTAGGCAAAAGGTGAATTTTCCAATTCTAATGTATTTTTTTCTGTAATCATAACTTATGTTTCCAAGAAGGCAACTCAACAAATATAATATCAGGTTCACGATTAACCCATTCCCACATACAGACACTTTCTGACACCTCTGCATCACACAACTTTTGTGACAATGTTTTCAAATCTATATGATAATTATTTCATTTATAAAGAATTTTAACTAAGATGTGTTCAAAGTCATCTGCTGCCGATTTCTTGTATGTAGGAAAGGGTTAAAACAAAAAATTGGCCCAATATTGGCCCAATAATTTGGGATGATCTCCTTAATTGTATGAAACAGATAGTTACATTAACTGAGAGCAAAACATGTCACAGTTCAACATAGCTTGCCAGGTTGAGGGTTAATTGTAAATCTTAAATGCAAAATTGAAACACTTTGGTTAAGTCCATGACATACAGACGTTTAACTATTCTCAGACAAAGTCTTGACAAGCTTAAAACGTTTAAGACATACAGTACCTGACACGATGGGTTTAGCAGACATTGCATATACATGTTCTTGGCTGACATTTGGCTTCAGAACACGGTCAAATGCAAACACTCGGCCCTGAAAAAAGTGTAAATCAGGCAGTTTTAGAATAGTTCAGTTCATCATGAATAGAATTCAAATACTTATCGGTGGTAAAAGCCCTACTACACAACAGGCAGAACTCAAAATTGTCCATGCAAAAAATGTAGATCAAGATGTGACTGCAGTAACTGTTAGTATGCAGTGTGATGAATATGTATATGAAACTAGGCACATGTTGACTGAAAGTGTTATGTCAGAGCAAAAATCACAAATGAAAAATTGAATACATCTGCAGTTGAAACCGTTCTCTGAAACATGACAAAATTTGACATTTTTGCTGTAGATGCCTTTTGTAGATGTTTCATTCAAAGCCTTTTGTTCAGATTCAACCATCTTTTTGTAAGATATTTCAACTTGGAAGTCTAAATGTGGTTTATCAAGGAAAGGATAAGACTTAACCCTTTTCCACGTACAACAATTCTGCTGCAGACGACTTTGAAAACATCTAGACTAGGCAAAACTATGGAATTTATTTACAAATTAACTATTGAATAAAGTTAAAAACAGTGTGGCAAAACGATTGCTGTTTTTGTTTTATTGGGGTTTTACACCGTTTTCAACATTATTTCAGTTATATCACAGCAATGGTTCACTTATTCATGATCCCTGGGTAAACAAACCAGTACTAGGCTAGTCAATGTGCCTTGCCCAAGGGCACTTATCAATGACCGTGGCAAAAGGAGAAGATGCTCATAACATTTTCAAAGGTAAAGAGCCATCAGAAAGCTTCTGTATGTGGGAAAGGGTACATTCCCTTCCCATTAACCCAGATAATGACCACTGAAAACACAGAGACAGAGGGATCAATTGCTCACAAGAAGAAAACTCTTCTTTTCCAAAAATATTTCATACTCCATCTCCCTTCTTAATCTAGACTTTCTTTTATGTCTACTAATGTTTGACTTAAGCACAAAATAATGAGAAATAATTCAAAAAATACAAAATACAAAACGAGATATTGATCAATTATCAAATTACACAAGGAATATTTAGCAATTCATGCCGGTGACACCGGCTAAAATATACAACAACAATTATTGATCATTTATCCTCAGTATGTAATGGTATAACATAAATCTTTCCCACAAACAACAAATCTGCAGCAAACGACATTGAAACATATATAAAATCTCTAAAAATAAGTCAATGTAATTATTGAAAATAGTTGAAAACATTGTGACAAAAGATGAAATTGCCACAATGTTTTCAAAAGTTGTCTGCTACAGAGGCGTCCGTCTATATGTGGGAAAGGGTTAATTCCCACAATGATTGTACTTTCAGACATGGCAACCTAGAGATTATGATCCGGATCAGCATCTGCTTTGGTGTAGTTTGATCTGAATCCACCCTAATTGCCATGTGGTCACACAGCCTCTGTCAAAGGTAAAGACTAAGATCCCAATGAACAAATAGGCAATCAGATCCTGTTTGCCACTGACCCTTTCCCACATACAAATCTGCAGCTGAAAACTTTGAAAACAGGCGAAATATGAAAAATATCTGCAAATGAAATATTATTATTGAATGGAGGCGAAAACATTGTGACAAAGGGAGAAATCTTTCATTATGAGCAATTTCTCCCTTTGTCACAATGATTTCAACTATCATCAGCTGCAGATGTGTCAAAACGCTTTTAGAGGTGAGAAAGGGTTAAAACTAGAGATTGCTTTTTTGAAAAAGCACTTGTCTCCCCATTTGTGTGGTCGTAGGGGAGGAAAAGAAATGATGGAGTAAAAATCAATAGGGGTCATCTAAAGGTTAGGACCAACCTGCACACCAAGCATGAAGTTCCAGGGCATAAGAGTTCTCGAGTTATTGAGTAAAAACGTTTTTTCAGCTGAAGGTTACCGTGAGCTTGACCTTTGACCTTGTGATCTCAAAATCAAACAAAATCAATAGGGGTCATCTACTAATTAGGACCAACCTGCACACTAAGTATCAGTAATTGAGTAAAAATAATTTGTTCAGGTGAATGTTACTGTGACATTGACCTTTGACCTCGTGACCTCAAAATCAATAGGGGTCATCTACTGGTTATAAGACCAACCTGTGAATCCAAATATGAAGTTCCTCGACATAATCATTCTTTCGTTATTGAGGGGAAACCATTTTTCAGCTGAAGGTTACCATGACCTTGACCTTTGACCTAATGAACTCAGCTCAAGGTCACTGTGACCTTGACTTTAGATGTACTGACCTCAAAATCAATAGGGGTCTTCTACTGGGCATGGCAAACCTGCATACAAAGTAAGGAGTTCTTCGGCCTAAGCGTTCTTCAGTTATTGAGCGGAAACAATTTTTTACCTCACAAGGTCACCATGACCTTGACCTTCTGACATCAAAATCTTGGGGGTCATCTACTGGTCATGACCAACCTGTATACCAAGCATGAAGTTCCTACGCCCAAGCGTTCTTCAGTTATTGAGCGGAAACAAGTGTGATGGACGTGACCTTGACCACTGTACCCTTGACCTTTGACCTAGTGATCTCAAAATCAATAGAGGTCATTTGCTAGTAGTGACCAACTTGCACACCAAGCATGAAGTTCCTGGGCCCAAGCAAAAACAATTTTTCAGCTCATTGTCACTGTGACCTTGACTTTAGATGTACTGACCTCAAAATCAATAGGGGTCTTCTACTGACCATTGCCAACTTGCATACCAAGTATGGAGTGCCTCGGCCCAAGCGTTCTTCAGTTATTGAGCGGAAACCACTTTTTACCTCACAAGGTCACCATGACCTTGACCTTTGACCATCTGACATCAAAAGCAATATGGGTCAGCTACTGGTAATGACCAACCTGCATACCAAGTATAAAGTTCCTACGCCTAAGCGTTCATCAGTTATTGAGTGGAAACAAGTGTGACAGACGGAAGGACGGACGGAACGGGCAAAAACAATATGTCACCCCCATGTATGGGGGGAGACATAATTAAAACATCATAAGGCAGGTTTTCTTAGTACCATTTCCCACATCTAGACGCTCTCTGATGCCACTGCAGCAGATGACTTTTGAAACCATTGTGCCAGAAGGAGAAATTGCTCAAATCGAGCAATCCTTTTGCCTCAATGTTTTCAACTCTATTCAATAATTATACTTTGAATTTTAAAGATTTTCCATATTTTTGCCCATATGTTTTCAATGTTGTCTGCTGTAGATTTGTTGTAAGTGGGAAAGGGTTAGTAGTACATATATATAGCTTATATAAAAGGAAACAGAGTGAAGTATAAATAAGACTATAATGACACATCCAGCATCATGCAATGTGTTAGATTGAGCTGGTGAAAGGGAATGAATGCATACAATCTATAAATTATGTATAAAAGACCGGCAACATATTGTGAGGTTAGATCTATAGGCTCTTAAACTAGAAAGTTAGAAATATATTTATAAACATCAATTCTTTACCTAAAACAGATGGGATTTAACTTCATATCACTAGCAAAATTTGCAGGTAAAAAAATGTGGGGAAATGTAGGTTCCTTTCCTACAATGTTTTTAAATCTGTATAATAATCCTCTTTAAAAAAAAAATTACACATTTTAATTTCCTTTAATGAATTCGGACTGCTCTTCACCATTTCCCCCATACAATTATACAGCACACAGCTTTAAAAGCATGGCAAATCCAACGAAAAAGCATCTGAAAACATTGTGGCAAAAATGACCATTGCTTATTATGATAAATTTCTCGTTTTGCCACAATGTTTCCAAAAGTAACCTGCTACAAAATGCGCCAGAATGCCTGTGCACGTGGGCAAGGGTTAAACTATCATATCAGGTTAACAGTTAAATGGTTATATGTCATGCACTATTAACGTAAATTAGCACATGCTTTTAACTTGATGCAAAGAAAGACACTTATTTTTTAGAGATTTTCCACATTTTTGTACTGGTGTTTAAAAAGTCATGTTGTATGTGAGAAAGGGTTAACTTAAATGAATTTTATATAGCTTTTAAATCAGTAGGGTCAGTGTCTTTTCTTTTTTCCCCCCCATTATTTTAGTTGATCATAAAAAATTTATGAATGAGAAGTGCAGATCAAGAGTAAAATGCAATGACAATTAACAGTTATATACTGTTTACTTCTCATTGGATATAATCTTAAACTAGCATATTTGTTGACTTCACATGAGAGTGATTGGACCACTTGTACATCTTGTAAAAAAGATGTAGCTCAATGTACAACCATTTTGAACCGCCTTGGTGGTATAGTGGTAGAGCGTCCGCTTCAGGAGAGGAAGGTCGCAGGTTTGATCTCTGGCCGGGTCATATCAAAGAATTTAAAAATGATATTAATGGCTGCCCTCCTTGGCCTTCAGGGTTGCGGGGTGAGCATTACGACTGACTGGCTGGTGTCAGGATAAACGGACCAGTAGTACTGGTTACTTACCCAGGAACCACCGTGATATAACGGAAAAATTGTTAAAAGCAGCTAAAACACCAAGCAATCAATACAACCATTTCACATGAATCCAATAATATCAAGTAATTGATTCAGGAATATTTTGCACATTGAGAGTGAATTTGTACCATAAAATCTAAGTTACAGCTTGTCTGCTAGACTTGCTCCCATCTTTATGTTTTGTTAAGATTGTTATTTTCATCATTTATTTTACTCTTTATACTTTAAATATTTCAAATCCACATTGTGCCAAGATGGAAATTTCATCAGGGATGAACCAAAAAAATGTGTTTAATTAACCCTTTCAGACCTGCAGATGCATTTTGACGCAATAGCAGCAGACGACTTTTGAAACCATTGTGGCCTAGGCTAAGGTGAAATTGCTCATGATGAGCAATTTCTCCTTTGGCAACAATGTTTTCAACTTTATTTAACAATTAAGCTATCTTTAATGGATAGTTTTTTTTCTTCAGGTTTTTGTCACTATGTTTTCAAAGTCGTCTGCTGCAGATTTGTTGCATGTGGGAAAGGGTTAACATAACCTTCCAATCACCCATTAACCCTTTCCCACTTGCAGATACGTTTTGCAGACATATTTTGAAAACATTGTGACATAAGGAGAAATTACTCATAATCATGCCTACATTTCTAGAAATTGTCCATGTTTTAAATGTTGTATGTGGGAAAGGCTTTAGTGAACAGACAGACAATGGAGAAATGATACCTAATTGCCAAGACAGAAGACACAGGAAAATAGCCTGATGCAAGTCTATATGTCTGATATAGCTTGTTATTTTTAACCTAATCAATAAGCTGTTCCATTCAGGGAGAGAGAGAGAAACTGCAGTAACCTATCGGTCCCAATAAACGATATCTCTAATTCCTACACATATACTATATTACGTATTGCGCAGTTCTTTTCAATATTCTGAAATATTGTGTTTCTCTTCTTGCATATTAATCTGAATATAAAATGTATTTCTTATTGTTAAATTACATGTATCTGAGTAAATTAATCTGACTTCAATTGTATTGATTGATTGGGGTTTAACAATTTCTCATATCACGGCGGCCAGTTCATCTACACCCGTATTTCCTGGTTTTCTCACACCAGTACTCCACACAACAATCTTCCCAAGCAACTGTACTGCTTTTCCACATAGACGTAGCACATTGGTGGAAGACGAATGATGCATGTCACATTGATTTTTGTCAAACGTCGGAAAGAAAGTTGGCCGAGCCGGGATTCGATCTCACAACCCCTGGATTGACAGCCCGCGTCGCTACCGGGGCTCGGCTCATCTGACTTCAAATAACTTTTTCTCTTCATATTCAAAAGACGCAATAAGCTGTAAATGAAGGACCTATTGTGTATTCTTCACCTTTATTCCCACCTGCAGACGCCTTACGACACACCAGTTCTGCAGTAGATGACTTTTGAGAACACTTGAGCACTTATCCAAATATCTCTCTTACCCACAACGTAGAGTTTAACCCTTTCCCACATGCAACAAATCTGCAGCAGACGACTTTGAAAACATAAGTGACAAAAACCAGAAAAAATCTCCATAAAAGGTAGCTTTATTGTTAAATAAAGTTGAAAACATTGAGGCCAAAGGAGAAATTGCTCATGATGACCAATTTCACCTTTGGCCATAATGTTTTCAAAAGTCATCTGCTGCTATTGCATCATAATGTGTCAGCGTTAAGGGTCTAATAATAATTTCAGAACATGAAATACACTCATATATAGTCCTCTTTTAAACCCTTTCCCACCTGCAGACATATTTTGATGCATAATAACAGCAGAAGACTTCTGCCACGATGTTTTCAAATCTACTTAATAATTATACTTTCTTTAATATAGATTATCCATATTTTGGCCTAGATGTTATCTTCTCCAGATTCGATGTATGTGGGAAAGGGTTTACAGAATGTTTATCTGAACATTTGATGAATTGCATAGTAGTAGACGTGCTATGAAATCAACTATGGAAAAAAAGGAACAAATTCATTGCTCAAAACAAGCAATTTCTCCATTTGCCACAGTGTTTTCAACTCTTTTCAGTAATTAAACCTACATTTATAGAGCTTTTCCGTGTTTTGCCAAGATGTTTTCAACGTCGTCTGTTGCTGATTTGCTGTATGTGGGAAAGGGCTTATAGAGATATTTCTCAAAATAATCAATTTCTCCGTTTTCCCCAACTGTTTTCATAAGTGATATGCTGCAGAAGCATCTACCAGGATCTGAATCTGGAAAAAGGTTATCAAGTATTGTTTACCAACTTAGAGCCTTATGACTCATCCGGTAAACACTGATGAAAAATCAATCGAACAAAGACACCATTAATGTAGGACAGAAAAAGATATTCAAAGATTAACTTTTACTATTGCCCACGATGCAACCTAATGCATCTGTAGCAGACAACTTTTATAAAAAATTCTCCTTTTTACCCCAATGTTTACAACTCTTCTCTAAAATAATACTTTCATTTATAGAGGTTTTACACATTTTCGCCTGATTAACATTTCCCCTGAAAATAATGTGGAATAAGGAGAAACTTTTTTAATTTTTGATGCAAAATAATACTTTCAATTATCAAGCCATTACACTTTCTTTTTCAGATCTATGCTTTTGTCACAATTACAATAAGTCTAGAGCAGAAGATTTATAAAACTTAACATCAAGGCAAATTCATGTTCTGCAACAATAGTGGCAAAAGTTGTCTGATGCAGGTTTGTAAAAATACATTTGCATGTTGAAAAGAGTTTAGTTTTTCAGTTTGAAAAAAAAAAGACAAGTCTAACATTGGCATATTTTGTAAAGGGTTATATTATTTTGGCAAAAATGCATACTGTTGATTCTAGCTGCCAACCAAACTGCATATTTGTAAATGATGCAGGGTTCAAGTGTCCCGCTGTCTCAAGGACACCAACAAATTTCCAGGGACATCAAAGTTCTCAAGCCAGGAGTTCTGATGACAGACCGATTTTCCAGAAGCTGGTGCCCTTTCAGTATTCACGGCTACAGACCAAAATATCTATGTTATATATAAAGTGTGAAACCCTGATATTGAATGAAGGATTTCTTTTGATAGCTAAATCTGTTCACACTTTTGCACATACAGCAAATTTGCAGCAGAAGACCACTTTGGAAACATGTAGGATAAAAACATGAAAAGTCTCTTCATATGAAATATCATTTTTTGAAGAGAGTTGAAGACATTTTGGCAAAAGAAGAAATTACTCTTTTGTCAACAGTGGTCTGCTGCAAAAGCGTCCGAAAGCGTAAACATGTATGTGGGAAAAAATAAATATGGATTTTTTTTCCATACAAATATGCATTCCAATTAACCCTTTACCCCTTGCAGACGCATTTAGACGACTTTTGAAAACTTTGTGGCCAAAGGTGAAATTGCTCATGAGGAGCAATTTCTCCTTTGGCCACAATGTTTTCAACTTTATTTAACAATTAAGCTAACTTTTATGGATATTTTTCAGGTTTCTGTCAATATGTTTTCAAAGTCGTCTGCTGCAGATTTGTTGTATGTGGGAAAGGGTAAACTCTTTGGCTGCTGGAACGAGTTTGTGTAAAACCTCCAGTGAAAAGTCTGGCCAGTCTATGCCATCTGACCAGGCTCTATATTGTTGGCAGCTCAGACAACATTTAATTCCATTCCTAAAATTGGCTTTGGACTCTTCCAAATGTAAAGCTGAACATGTCCATTTAAAAACAAAAATCAGCATTGAAAGTGTTAACCCTTTCTCATATACAACAAATCTGCAGAAGACGACTTCGAAAACATCTTAGCAAAAGCACAGAAAATCCCTTTAAATGAAAGAACAATAATTGAATAGAATAGAAAACATGGTGACATGTCGCTATGTTTTCAAAAAGCTGTCTACTGCAGAAGCATCAGAAAGCGTCTATATGATGGAAAGGGTTAAAGAGAACCCACTGCAACATTGCGATATTAGTCTAACTGCAATAACAAGCAAAACTCACAAGAACAGTACATGTACATTCCAGCAACAAATATTGAACATTGTGGACTTCTCAGAAACTCAACCCATTCCCACCTATACAGACGTGTTTTGACGTATCTGAAGCAGATGACTTTTTAAAACAATATGGCAAAAGCAGGATTTACTCCCCATGAGACATATCTCCATTTACCACAATGTTTTCAATTTTTTTTAATAAAATATACTTTTATTTATACAGATTTTCTAAATTTTAGAATAAATGTTTTTCAAAGTCCTCTGCTGCAGATTTGTTGCAAGTGGGAAAGGGTGAACTGAACTTGCCTTGAAATCAAGACAAATTGAACAACCCACTTGGCCATTCACAAAAAGTAAACTTGCAATAACTTATTTCAACAAAATGATTTCACCTAATAATCAATCTAAAATTGATTTTTTAAAAAAACCTTTGCAATGTAGGAAAAACAAAACGGATTAAAACAAGAAAACAAAGCAGTTCATAAGCAATAACAAGCACAAACTTAAAAATCCTAAACTGATAATTGGAATTGATGAATTCAAATGTAAACAAAATGAAAACCAAATATGAATTTGATCAATTAAATCTTTATAAGGACTGTCTCATAATATTGGATGTAAAATTTAAAAAGAGGCCCAAGAGGGCCAGTATCGCTCCACTGCCATTAGGCAAAAATTAAATCGCAAAAAAGCCCCGTCCTGTGGCGGCCATGTTTTTCGACCAATCAACATGGCTTGATGGAATCTGATAGAGGGTCTCCCAAGGAACATATCTACAGAACAATTTGAAAATTGGCATGACAAGTTTTTTTAAGTTTTCACTACAGCCATATACGGCAAAATAGACCTGCCACCTGGCAGCCATGTTTTTCAACCAATCCTGGCTTGAAGGAATCTGATAGAGGGTCTCCCAGGGAACATTTCTACAGAACAATTTGAAAATCGGCCTCACTCTTTCGTCGCAGAAGATTTTTTAAGTTTTCACTATTTTTTTTCTTTTGTTGCCATGGAAACCAGAATTGTGCATGGATCCAAAACATTTTAAGGAATGTAGGATAGGACATGGAGAGGATGCTTCCTATGAAGTTTCATCCCAATGAGCCAAGTGCTTAGGGAGGGGAAGTCGTTTGAAGCAAAAAGTTTACGGACAGACGCCGGACAATTCGCCATGACATAAGATCGACTGGCTTTCAGCCAATGGAGCTAAAAATGCTTAACCCTTTTGTAGAATTGTTGTATATGGGAAGAGAGATTAAGGTAATTAGAATACATGCACATGTTAAACATGTAATTGTTTATAAGAAAAGTGATTATATGTATAATATGCAAAACATAATGGAAATATATATCAATCACTTGTTTTATGGTGGTGTGTTTGTTTGAATGGTCTTTTACACCATTTTCAACAATATTTAGGTTATATCACGGCATTTCCTGGGTAACTTACCAGTTCCTCAGCCCGACCTGACGCCCGACAACCTGTAGTGTCAAAGAGGGAAGCGATAACTGGTTTGCTTTTGCTAAGATTGTACCTTCAGTGATAATAGAAATAGATTCTAAGTGACCCCATAATCAAAGAGACAATCCTTTGAACAATTCACTGGAATACATTTTGTCGGACGCATTAGATGAATATACAGCAGACAATTTTTAAAAATATTGGACACCACAAATGAAGAAATTGCCCATTACAAGAAATTTCTCCTTTTGTCTGAATGTTTTCATTTCTATTCAACAAGTATAATTATGTTCGTTGTTACAGATTTTCAAAATATTTGCATTCATGCTATCAATATCATTTGTCGCAGATATGTTGTATGAGAGGTAAGGGTTAACTTGAAACTGGTAGGACATATACATGTATTAGTAATGACTGGGATTTGATTTTACATTCAAAGTTCATACTTTTTAAAGTTGAACTATAAATGCAGAGGTAAAACTCTATGAGTATCGTAAGCGAATATCTATGAATTGAAGATTCCTTTCTCTAACTTTGATCAGTTTGATTAGCTATATTTGGTCATTCGGTAGGAAATGTACTAAAACTTAAAGTAGATGAAACCATCTACTTCTTACAGTGTCTCTCAAAAAAATCATTTATCTATAATGATAAGACAATGGGAGACCTCATCTTAGCAAGTGTTAAGAGAAACATGTACATATAGTATTAGATTAATTATTGAACATCATTAGCAGTTACATGTGTACATATTTCCTTCCCCAGTTATACACACATTCAGGTGGAGTTCAGGTTCTAAATCTCAAAAACATTTTGTTTAACCCTTTCTGACATACACACAACGCTTTCTGACACCTCTGTACCAGAAGACTTTTGAAAACATTGTGACACAAAAGCAGAAATTACTAAAAAAATAATCCTTTTGCCACAATTTTTCCAACTCTTTTCAATAATTGTTTTACTTTATTGTTTCGAAGTTGTTTGCTGCAGATTTGTTGTATGTGGGAAAGGGTAAATTGAAATACTGCCAATATATATGCTTGGTTAAATTATCAAAATTCATACTCCTAGACAATTTCCATGTTCCAAAAATATTTGAAAATCAGTCTGAATCGGCCAACGATTTGAAGGTTGTTGTTATTTGTAGGACAACCTTAATAATTATCCCTTTCCCTCATATAGACGCTTTCTGACGCCTCTGCAGCAGACGGATTTTTGAAAACATAGTGATGGAAGAAATTGCACAAAACGTGCAATTTCTCCTTTTGCCACAATGTTTTCCACTTTTTGTCATAGGTCATCCATTCAATTATGGAGATTTCCTATGTTTTGACAAAATACGTTCAAAGTCGTCTGCTGCAGAATTGTCATATGAGGGAAAGGGTTATTTGTAGGAGGACCTTAAGAACTTGTATGGTTACTACAATACCATATTGATTATATACCGAACATTAATGGAAACAAACAATCTTTCCTAAATACTTTCCCTGCATGGATGGCTTCATGCAAAAAAGATTGTAAACTACATATTGTAACAAGATGTAATTGCAACCTTTTTGCATGAAGCCCACAACATGCAGACAAATTTTGACAATCTGTAGCAGATAACATTGATAACACTTGGGACAAAAGGAGAAACAGCAAATAACAAGCAATTTCCCTTTTTGTTGCAATGTTTTCAACTAATAACCATATTGTCAATATAAAGAGAAATAATTCCTAGACGTTTTCAAAGTCATCTGCTAAAGCCAGGTCTGTTGTATGTTGGAAAGTGTTAAATATCAACTGTTTCTATAAATTCACAAATGTAACCATTACCACCTGAATGTGTATACTAATATGCATAATTGAATAGCCAATACAATCTGTAAAATTGTAATATAATCACTCACTGGGCCTCGGCTTTCTGATCCCGATCCCAAACCCTGAAAGTAAGGCAGTTTCATTCTATAATAGTAACTGTACTATAATGATTAGACAAGATAATAGAGAGAAGTACAGAAGAAAACATTGTTCAAAGGACCACACTTGCTGTCTGCCAAAGTGTCAGTGTATGAAAACGTGACAGACAAACCAATGAGAAAATGTGTGTACCTGCCAAAGTAGGGGACACATTATGGTTGGTGCAAATAGTGAGTTCCACCATTTGAACCCTTTCCCTCATATAGACGCCACTGCAGCAGACGGCCTTTTGAAAACAGTGACGAAAGAAGAAATTGCCCAAAACAAGCAATTTCTCCTATTGACACAATGTTTTCCACTTTTAGTCATAGGTTATCCATTCAATTATAGAGATTTTCTATTTTTTGACAAAATATGTTCAAAGTCGTCTGCTGCAGAATTGTTGTATGATGGAAAGGGGTCAACATCTATAATTTTGTATTCTTCAACTGATAAGTTTCTTTCGCAGAGGACTAGATAACGGGGAGATAACTGGTCTATTCCCCACAATATTTCTCTTATTAGTCAACCAAATCCTATGTAGTGGGTGTACACTCAAAATAATCGTCTCACTCAGACGATTCTATTGAAAGCCCACAACATAGGGTTAAGTGTAAAAAAAATGGATTTAAAAAAAAAAAAAAAAATGCCCCTAATCTAGAGCAGTCCTTGTTTTCTTTATTCACTATACTCCACACAATTTTCTACCAAGACAAAATGGATGTCTTCTACATGTACAAAGGCCTTTTAAAGTCATTATGTGATAGAACTAGATAAGTGTTAAAGGGAACACATTCATGTGCCACCTGCCAATATTTCAGAATGTTAAAATGTGACGGACAAACATTGAACTTGAAGGTGTCGCTATGTGTTTTCCTGCCAAGGTAGATTATACAATCCATCTGTCAAACACATCAGTGAGCGTCAATCTGAGGTTTGGTGATACCAAGATAACGGAAGAGGTAGTCATGCTAATGGCTGCCACTTGTTCTTTATTGGTTAGAGAGGACAATTTATTTTTGCAAAGGACCTTGATACATCATGATGACAAAACTGTTTGGACAATCATTTTTCAAGTTTTCCGTAATTAGGACATAATTAAGAGGGTACAAGGAGTGCAGTAGTCAATAAGGCATAAGGTAATAACAGTGAAAGGTGTATTGTAAATACTTTGTGTGGGGGATTTAACAATAATGTAGCAGGGATGGAAACAATTTAGCATGGCAAGGAATTATTTTTTCTAGCAGGACACATAAAGTTTTTTAATCATGAACACTGGTTTGTAATTTGCAACTTAAAGAATGAGTATTCGTCCTGTATAGCTAGTAAGTACATGACATCAACACATTGACAAAAATATACCAGAGGACTAGATAAGAGGGAGTGAACGGGTCTTTTCCCCCACAATATTTCTCTTATTACTCAACAAAATCCTGAGACGATTCTTTTGAGTTACAAAGTACCCACAACATAGGGTTTGAATGTCGAATGAGGATTTTAGAATATGACAAACGCCCCTTATCTAGAGCTCTGTATACAAGTTAACCCTTTCCCTCATATAGACGCTTTCTGACGCCTCTGCAGCAGACGGCTTTTTGAAAACATAGTGACAAAAGAAGAAATTGCACAAAACGTGCAATTTCTCCTTTTGCCACAATGTTTTCCACTTTTAGTCATAGGTTATCCATTCAACTATGGAGATTTTCTATGTTTTGACAAAATAAGTTCACAGGCGTCTGCTGCAGAATTGTTGTATGAGGGAAAGGGTTAAAACATGGCATGAATAATACTGAGCACTATATGCATGTAAAGTTATAAGAGCCCATCCATTTGAAAAGGTGGAAGTGTGCTTATTTGTCTGTGCAGTCTGATCAAGTTCTACAATATATTAGTTACATAGGCTTCTTAGAAGCTTCTGTCTACTTGTGTAGAATCTGATAGGACTAAGAATGAATGAATGTATATTGTTTTATGGCGCTTCGACAGCTAAGGTCATTTAGCGCGCATTTAAATTTTATTATTCATGTTCCCTGGGTGAACAAACCAGTACTAGGCTAGAAAATGTGCCTTGCCCAAGGGCACTCAACCATGACCGAAATGCCGCGACTGGGGATCGGGTTCCCCGACGCTAACCACTCGACCACAGCGGATTCCGATAGGACTAAGAAGATGAACAGGCGTATCTGACCCTGAACTGAACAGAAATGCCAACATATACTTTTTCCCATGGACGGGTCGATATGTTATTGCCAACACACACAAAAAAAAACAAAGAAAAAAAATTGACACATTGAGCTATACAATTACATTTATTGACTGCAGAGTGAACAGTTATAATTGAATTAGAATCTTAATAAAAAAAATTCTTATTATGCTCTTTACTGTATACTGTAGTGTAATAAACTAAAGGTATGTGACTATTCTTAACTTTAATGTTTTTAGTACAAGAACAAAAGTTAACTAAATAACTAATCAATTTTATCATCCATGGCAAGAATGCTCAAACCAAGTCAATGAGGACATGCAGTAACTTTGAGGACTATACGGAAACGACATTCATGAATACCATGATGTGGGTTATATGATATATATTTAAATTAATTATTTGAACATTGTTTTTAATATTTATAACAACATCTTACTCAAGGAATATATATATCATTGGTAGGCTTTCAGAAATACAGGACTAACAGTACAAGTTGCATGAAATATTATAAATACACCCATTTCAAAAAGTACAGACCAGCACAATATGGTTTGGTTCAGGTAACATGTCAAAGAAAAAATGTAGGTAGGTAGGCTTTTTTTTTTTTTTTTTTCAGAAGCAAACTGTCTGTTGCAAGTTGTTACAGACGTAAGTGGTTACAAATGTGTGCTTTATGCACATTCAAGACATCTCATCAATATATGCAATAATTCTTGCAAAAACTTCCCCGACGGTAGATGAGTTGATGACTGCCTTCATAATTTGTTTTGAAGGGCCATGGACGCGTTTTCTACCGTCACGGCAAACACTGTGGCCGCCGCCATGTTTGTTTTATTACGATCGATAAACGCTTGGAAAGCGTTTCAGTTTCGTACTCAATTATTTTAGTTCCCAAAACCAATAAAAAGTTCTAAGGTCGGCCCCAAAAAATAGGGAAGGTAGGGTTACCTGAACCACACATATTTTTTTGTTTAGCCTTAGCTTCTGCTAACAACTGCATAGTATGCCTCATATTATCCCAGTATATTTTGCTGCAAGTCAGCTGAGGAGATCTAAGGCTTTTGCTATTAAACCCTTCCCTAATATGATACTTTAAAGTAGCCTGCTTGACTTAAGTAATATTGAAAATAACAGTGTTTTTTCTCGCTGTTTTGTGACAAGGGCCCTTTCAATTGTGAAAATAGTGATATGTAAAATGTGATGAAAGGCAGATTTTGTGAGATTTAGGCCTACTTTTGTGACTATAATATAACTCCACACAATACATCAATGATCAAATGAGCATCTTTTGAGTGGTGCTCAACAATAACCAACATAAGGGCTATTTCGACTTGTGTAGACCCAGATCAGCCTGCATTTCTGTGCAGTTTTATCTGGATCTGCACTTTTAGCAAGTTACAGAAATGTTCAAGAAATCTGACAAGCAGACAGACCTTTAAACCCTTTCCCACATATAGATGCTTTCTGACACCTCTACAGCAGACAACTTTTGAAAACATTGTGGCAAAAGAAGAAATTGCTCAAATCGAGCAATTTTTCCTTTTGCCACAATGATTTTAATAATTAAACTCTCATTTCTGGAGATGTTTCACGTCTTTATATTTATGTTTTCAAAGTCGTCTGCTGCAGATTTGTTGTATGTTGGAAAGGGTAAATGCACTGGATACAAATAAACAAGGATACGTTTTTCTGATCATAGCGTTGAAAAACAATCCATCACTTACCCCACATGATATGGTCTCTTCGGATGGAAATTTGAGTATAAATTTACTTCCAGTTTTCTCCTCAGAACTGTTCAGAGGCCGCACTCTGCAAATAACTTTAATCGTCTCATCCGATGAACCCGGAGGCTCAGCCATTTTGCCTGTAATTTATGATAGACAATTATTTTATTTACAATAAAGATATGCTATAAAATAAATTTAAAAAATATAGATCTGTAATGTATTCTACATATTTTACAATAACATTATGTTGATGAAATAAAATCTAAATTAAAGTCATTTCGATCCGATAATCTTATATATGAATCGACAACATAGTTTGGGTTAAAAAAGATGTCTAGCATCAGATCGTAGTGTTTATCTGTCAATCTTGATCATTATATTAATGTCCTTGTAAAACTGTCAAAATCCAATCATATTTTTTCACAACAAATTTTCGGTAAATATGTTCGCACTTCAAAATCAACGAAGTCTTTTCACTTGCCTGACTAGCTGATAATCACAAAATAGTTAATGGATGACTTCCCGTTAAGACTCTGTATATGCGAGGCACTATTGCAGCATAATCGATAATTTCTCAGTCATCATCATCAAGAATTCTGCCTCCTGTCCACCATATTGGATTGAGTGCATTGTGGGAGAATGACGTCATTTTATGTTAGCCAGCAAATCGATAGGGCACATATTTTATGTTAATTTGACCTTAAGTTAGGGCTAAATCTTGGTCAAACCGATTGTAAAATAACTTCATTTCTTACATCTTGAATTTAAGAATTTTGTTATAAAATATTATTTGCGATATGTTACGCAAGACAAGGTTTGGCATATGGTCAGAAGTGTTTACCTCCCTTTACTGCTCGTAGGTAAATTAAGATCTGAGGAGTTATTTCCCTTATTTTTAAGGGCGCGACGAAAAGGCCGTGCCATGTAAAATTGACCATTTAATGCAATAAGATATAGCGTATCGGACTATCACTTAACCCTTTCCCACAAATATACGCTTTCTGACGCCTCTCCAGCAGGCGACTTTTAACAACATCATGACAAAAGAAGAAATTGCTCGTGATGTATGTGGGAAAGGGGGTTTAAATTATCCTGTATGCAGTTGCAATGTTACAATCAGACGCCACCAAGTTGATTAAATGACTTGTGACGAAAAAAAGAGAAGGCGCATACCGTTTTATGGATGGGTGTGCATTGTATTCAATATTCATTTATTGTCGGACATGTATTTCTACAAACAAAAACAAACTTTTTTTGACGGATATTCATAAATACAAAAATATGAACAACAATAGCATATTGTGCAATAGAGCACGTGAAAAGAAATAACAACGTTAATATAACGTATTTGATGTAGATTTACAAAAAAACACAATTTGTTTGTATATTCTTATATCATAATAATGTTTATGTTTCTATAGTAGCATGAGTATATGTCACGAGGTAAGCATGTGCTTTTCATCCTTCGTAATCGAGCGCTTTTCATTTCGTTTCGGTCAAGTGCTTGAAAATGGGAACTTAATGTATATTGATCTTCCTGCGACTTGGATTGCCACAGACGTGTGCCATATGTGCACTAGTATATAATCTTAGATATAACTGCCTTTCCTGCGCATTATACATGTAACAGTTATGTGCGCAAGAGGTATATTTC